>VBSM01001483.1:20306377-20323072 GCA_008086735.1 Cheirogaleus medius
CCTAACAATATTTGTACCCCCATTATATGATGAAATAAAAGGAAAAAAATAATTGATCATGCCTACCTGATGAAGTCTCCACAGAAATCCCAAAAGTATGCAGTTTGGAGAGCTTCTGGCTTGATGAACACATTCATGTGCTAGGAAGTTGGCATATCCCAACCCCATGGGGACAGAAGCTCTTGCACTCAGGACCCCTCCAACCTCACCCTGCACCTCTTCATCTTGCTATCTGTATCCTTCGTAATATTCTGTATAATAAACCAGTAAACAAATGCAAGTGTTTTCCTGAGTTCTGTGATCCACTCTATCAAATGATCAAATCTGAGGAGGGGTTTGTGGAAATCCCCAATTTGTAACCAAGTTGGACAAAAGTTGTGCAAAACTTGGAGACTCACCATTTGTGATTGGTATATGAAGTTGGGGGGCAGTCTTATGGGACTGAGTCCTTAAGCTGTGGGATCTGCAGTACCTCCAGGTAGATAATGTTGAATTGGATGGAATTATAGAAGATTAGCTGGTGTCTGCAGAGAATTGGAAAATTGCTTGGAAAAAACCCCACATATCTGGTGTCAAAATTGAAGCATTCTGTGTTCAGTGGGGGTATAGATAAAAACATATTTTTCCCCTACATATAATGACTCTTTAAGTTTTGATCCCCCAAGATAATTCTTTCTAGGCTTCTGCCAGTATTTTACTAGCCTCTGAGAATATGCTGGAAATTATTTATTTCTATAATTTACCACAAACAATGTAATGGTCTTTCCAGGAATTTTAATATGTCTCATTAAGGGATCATATGTCTTAGTTTTCCCACTTTTTAAGTAAAAATAAATAGAATTTTTCCTTTTGAAAATGTTTTAGCCAACTGCTAAACTTTCTGGAACAAGGCCAGGTAGAAAAATAAATAAATCACAAAAAATAAGTAAATAACTAATTTTATTACACTTAAGGAAAAGATATACTTAAATATTCACAATACGCTTTATTTTAAGATTGTTTATGCAGATTTTCTCTTGCTAAATGTATATAATTTTAAAACAGATGTGTCAATCTATGAATAGAAATCAAAGATAGATTGTCAGAAGGAAAAACAATTCACAAAACTAAAAGAGATCTAAGCCTTTTTATTCATATGAAATATTTTTGGTCTATTTATGAAGTTATTTTTCATTTAGGCACAAAGTATTACCTCTTGAGATTGTTTCTCCCTGAACATTTTTGTATCATTGTCTTAACTACCTTGACTATAGATTCCCTATTACTTCTCAGTGACATGAGGACTAAAGGAATCATGTATTTTTCAACTCAATTATTTTCTCTAATGCCAAATTAAATGCTTTATTTAAAAAGTTAAACTAAAATATTATGAAACATAATTCATATCAATATCAACACCATTAGTTTCTGTGATTACTATTTCTACTTCTTACTTATTCATATATTTTCTTAGAATATGCCTTTATACCTCAAACCATTTTCTGAAAGAAAAGGATCTTTTGAGGGGATATTTATAGCTTCACAATTACTGAACATCAAGCAACTGCTTAGTTATTTACAACTCTAGCTATTTAACTTTAGGGAACTCTGTTAGGGGTCCCCAAGACCACCTCGTGCTCAGTGATTTGATAAATGACTCACAAGAGTCAAAATCTTTTATGTGCACAATTATGGTTTATTATAGCAAAGGGATACAGGCTAAAATCAGCAAAGAGCAAGGGCTTGTGAGGTGAAGTCCAGGGGAAACCAGGTGCAAGTTTCCAAGTGTCCTCTCTCAGTGGAGTTGCACAAGATGCGCTTAACTCTCCCAACAATATATTATAGCAGATGCAAAGTCTTGCCAACCAGGGAATCTACTCCAAGCTTCATTGGTCAGGATTTTTTATTGGGGATCAATTATATAGGCATGCAGTGCCTGTATTACCAACTCCAGCTACTTAGACTCCAGACCCCCAGAGAAAAATCAGTGTTCACCACAAATCGTATTGTTATCATAAACTACCTGGTCAAACTGATACAGGCAGAGCATTCCAAGAGCTCAGAATTCAGATCCCAGGAGCCAGCCAAGGGCCAGTCCAGAAAACTGGCCTTCTTTGGGAATGTGCAGAGTTTGAGCAATCCAGGTCTGCTGAGTTAACCCCTTCCTACACAGGTACACAACCTGTGTTTACTGCTTTAAAAAAACAGCTTCATGGAGAACAACCCCCAGAGCCTTCTCTTGCATTATTTTCATCTCTTTCCAAACATCAAAAAGCAAGAAAAACAAAAAGGGGAAGGACACTGTGATTTAACCTTATGAAGCCCATCACTATTATTTTCTATAAACAGAGATGGTTAACTAATCTCCTTTAAAACAAGAGAAGAGAAATTACCTCTTCCTGAGAGGAGTAATCATTTGTCAACTAAGTTGTATAATCAATAATGTAATTATATTTGTCCTTTTAGCAACCGTTCTGTTATGAACTTTTTCCATTATTATCCATATAGCATAAATACCAGAGAAAATTGGTTAAAAATAGTTCTCTTTTAAGCCAAGGCTTGAAACAACTATGCATAAAACTCTTGACTTTAATTGCATTTTAAAATCAGTTCACTGTGTATCATTTTTTTAATAAAATATTCAAACATCAAAAAAGAGTACAAATTCTAAAACGTAAAAGTACCTCCTCTGCCTCTCATTTCATCTGCAGAATTAACATTTGTATCAGTTAGGAGTGAGTTTTATCAATATCATCATCTTCCTCCTCATAACCAAAGATCCTTATATAGTGACTGAAATATCTAGGGATTGAATTATCTTTCATAACAAAAAGCACAGAGGTAGGCATCCTAGAGCTGCTGACCTAGGATGCTATGAAAGACTCAAGCACATCACTTTTTCCTCACTCTAGAATGTTGATTTTGGACCTCATGCTTTCTGCCTCAAAGTCATCAGTTGGCTGCTGCACCTGCAGGTTTCACAGTGGCATTCCAGATAGTGTAAAAGAAGTGGAAGAGGCGGCAATGGTAAACTTCTGGTAATAGATCATTAGTCAGAGAAGTTTCACATGGTGAACCCTAGCTGCAAGGGAGTCTGGGAAATTAATATTTTATTTTTTGTAGTCTCCACAAGAGGCAAGTCAGGGAGAAGAAAGTTGAAAATAGAGATCAGATAACCCAAAATACAATTACAACTACATAGTTTCTATTATATATAAAATGATGTATGTAGATATATACATTTAAATACATAACTTATTTTTCCAAATGATAGCATATAATATATAATTCTGTAACTTAATTTTTACCCTTAAAACATTTATTAGACATCTTTCCTTATCAAACACAGGCAGATTTTCTTCATACTTAGTGAAGGTGCAGATTATATGGATATATCATAATTATCATTACCAGTTCCTGATTGATGGACATTTATATATTTAGATGTCAGTACTATTATCAATATGCTGCAGTGAACATCCTAGAACGCCTGCTCTTTTGCACTTGTGTAAGTATATCTTCAGGATAAATTCCTTGAAGCATAATTGCTGAATTAAAAGGTATGTACATTTTAAATCTTCTTAATGGAGATTTAAAGACAGATAAAAAGTGGTTTGCATTTATAATGGGAGGTAATATGCCCAATTTTATACTAGATACAAAGGGGTTTCTAGTGAAAAACCCAATAGTTTCTATATAACCTTGTGTAGTGAAAAATTAAATGCAAGTTTTCTTTCAAAGGTGCTGTTTGTAAAATTCTGGAAAATGTAGGAATGATTTAAAGGGATAGGGAGAATACAGGCTGCAGAAGCTTATATATTTGTTATAGATTTAGAAGATCTCAGGCTTTGGTCTTTTATCCCAGTTTTCCCAAGACTTTAATATGCATACACACCACTTGTAAGAATTCGGGCTCTGATCCTGTAGGTCCAGAATATGGCCTCAGATTCTGCATTTCTAACAAGCCCTCAGGTGGTGCTGATGGTACTGCAGACGAGGCTTTAGCCAATCTTCATGGATCAGAAATTGAATTCTAAAGCAAGAGGAATGCTAAGTACCAGTGGTGGTTTGTACAAGGTTGCACTCCTTGGGATCACTATGTCAGGTAAGGCCCCCAGCTACATACTCTTCATTGTGTCATTGACACAATGCCAATTTTAGATCACGTTGATTGGTACTGGCACCAGAATTAGGAGACGGCACTGATAACTGTGGCTTATATGTGTTCATATATCATAACAGGCATTTTGGGCCTAGGGTGAGATGCCATTAAAGTAGATCAAAGCAAGAGAGGAGACACTTGGAAGATACTCTGTGGTTGCTGATAGAACGTTTGCATGGTTTCACATAAAACTCTCATATATAACTTGGAATCAGGGGAGATGGTGGATTTTGCAGCAGGCTGGATGTGTCTAATTAGCTGGGGTCTCTGATCAGGGTATCACAAGGCTGCAGTCAAGGCGTTGGTGAGGATCGTGGTTCATCACCAGTTTGTTGAGTAAAGATCTGCTTCCAAGATTTTCAGCTTGTTGGATAAGTTCACTTTTTCGCAGATGTAAGACTGAGGGCCCCAGCTTTTTACTGGCTGTCAGCTGTTGGCTGCCTTCAGGCCATAGAGGCTTCCAGAAGTTCCTTGCCACATGGTCCTTTCCATAGGCCATCTCACAATGTGGCAGCTTACTTCTTCAAAACCAGTGATGGAAAGAGAGTCTTTAACTTCAGGGATGGTCTTAATTGTATTTCATCTAATTAAGTCAGGCCTACCCAGGGTAATCTCCCTTTTGATAGCTCAAAATCAACTGATTTGATTTATAATCCTTAATTACATCTACGAAATTCCTTCACTATGCCAGACAATGTAATCTAATCCAGGGAGTGACCTCCCATTATGTTTGCCATATTCTGTTGTTCAGAAGCAAGTTCTGCTTATAGTCAAGAGGAGGGTCTTGGATATCATGGGGCAGGGATCATGGAAGCCATCTCAGAGTCTGTCCACCATAGCATACATTTGAGTTTATACATTTTATTGATAAAAAACCACTCAGTCAGGCACTTTCAGACACTTTTATAATGAGTTTGGCTATATAACTTCTAAAGGCACATAAATTTAGAATCATAGGGTTTTAGCAATATGTTAAAAAGATATCTGCATTCCCATGTTCATTGCAATATTATTCACAATAGTCAAAATATGGAAGCATACTAAGTGTCTATCAATGGATGAATAGACAAAGAAAATGTGGTATATCTATATAGTACACAAAAGACTATCACTAAAATTTATCAAAGAAGGAAATTCTGTCATTTGTGACAACATGGATGAATCTTGAAGAAATTATGCAATGAAATAAGCCAGGCACAAAAGGACAGATACTAGATGATCTCACTTATATGTGGTATCTAAAAAAGTTGAGCCTTATTATAAGAGAGTAGAAGAGCAGTTACCAGAGGGTGGTTACGGAGGTTAGGGTGAAAAATGGAGAGAAGTAGACTTAAAGGGTACAAAGTTTTAGTTAGACAAAAGGAATAAATTTTCAAAATCTATTGCAAAGCATGATTATTATTTATTAGCCATAATTAATAATAATGTACATTTCAAAATTGCTAAAATAATAGCTTTTAAATGTTTTCACTACAAAATGTGGTAAGTAGGTGAGGTGATAAATGTGTTAATTAGCTTGACAGTATCATTCCACATTGTATATATATATAAAAATATCACATTGTATCCCATAAATATATACAATTATTATTTACCAATTAAAATAAAAATTTAAATAAAATTAACATAAAAGCAAAAATTTTAAAAATTAAAAAAAAAGGAAGCACAGAGTTTCAGCCAGAGGCAGACAAGGTGACAGAAACAAGATCTTACAATTTGATACTAATAAACAGAAGGAAAATGTATTGAAAAAATATACAAAGGCTTCAAGGTAAACATCCTAAGAACATGTAGGGTAGAGACACATTTTTCTAGCAACTCCCACAAACCCTAAAGGCATCAATTTATGAAATCAAAATAAAATAATTTATTTTACTAGTGGTGATAACCTACAGCCATTACACAAAATATAAGTTATGCTTAGAATATTCTATTTAGGATGCTGAGTTTCCATTTGATTTAAAAATATTTTCCTTAAAAAATAATGTGCACAAATTTTGATGCCAAATTACTCCATGACACTAAACATTTGAATTGTTAGTGAACATGCTTTGTATGCATAAATATATACACTTGAGGATATATTATTCTATAGATGAGGGAAATGGTCCTTTGACATACCAGAGGGTACCATAGGGTAGAAGTTACAGAAACACAAATTTCTACTCAGTGTAAACTAACCTCTTCTAATAATTGAAGATATAAAACAATAAAATGAAATTCCTTCTAGTAGAGTTGAACTTGTGCTCTACGGAAAGGAAAAATCAGTGGTAGGTTTATCATCTTTCTGTGATCTAAAAGTAGAGATGCTAGTTTAGCTGGGTGGTTAGACTATATGAACCTTTATGACGCTTCTGATCCTTAATACTTTTGTCAGAAAGGTTTCACTTTGTGATCCGTGTAGATTACAAAATTTCTTGGGATAAAGTCCTGATTCTGTGCATTTTAGGCTACCTTTCTATTCATAGTTAATGGTGTTTTAGGGACCACAGGTGGTAAAAGCTAAAGTTGCACTTGGGAATGCCCAAGGTACTATACAATGTATTTACACGGTCCAGGAGAGAAGAAAGAATTAAGAAAGAATTCCATTAACAGAGAAGACATATCAGTCTTTTAATTGACTTCAGAGCACTGGAGTACAAAAAAAAAAAAAGAAAGAAAGAAATGGACAGAAAGTTGAACCTAGTTGAATAGCAACTTTCAATCCAATGTCTATGCCTCTTCTTTCTTCTATTGAGCTGTGAAAAGGGCAGCCTCAGCATATGGAAAAGCAATATAGTATCTCTAAAATGTCTTCTTTCTAATTTGGAGAAATCTGGACATATTTCACATTATTTCTGGCAAGAGTAAGGAATCTAATTTCCAACCTCTCAGTAATGCTTATCTATGTTGTAATGAATGAATCTGGCCTTTTATTTATTGTCAACATGCCTATACACTCATAAAAACGTCCTCCACACTGTGCTCTGCCGTCTTTCTCTCTGCCACTGATGGCACACAACTGTTGTCACACATGTGGGAATTTTTGGAAACATTTAAAAACAATACATGCATACAAATAATATCTCCCATTGCAGTGTTCCAGATTGCAGGCATATTCCGAGGTTGAGAATATTAACTCTGGGAATGTTTGTTTTAATTTTTTTTGTTTTTATTTTCATTTTTTTTAGACTACATGGAGCAAATGGCCTAATAAAAAGAAAGCTTAATCTCACTTAACAGTGTCTTTATGATCCCATGTAGCTTCATGCACATATTGTTTGTATTACCATGTATACTGAAAGCTCATCATTGCTACTGCTTTCCAACGGTTTTTGCTATGAAATAAATGTTCAACCCTATGTGATTTTTGGTCTAAAGATTAAAGGGAAAATCAAGTCAAACCCTTCTGACATTTTTGCTTTTTATATTATAAGATTAATAAAACTAAGAACTATAAAATTATAATATTACCAATATTTGGAAAATATTCAAATATATTTAATTTCTAGTATATTAAAACAAAATAAAATAAAAATATTCTCATCTAGGGACAGAAAAGTCCATTTCCCTGAAAACAAAAATTGTTTTTGATGTATCTTTATCATCTCTCAGTGTCCAGCATAAAGCTAGGTACATAGAGCTCATTTAAATAAGCCTCTTTTTGGTAATTTCTAAATTTTTATGTCTGAATTGCATGGGCCATGATTTCCTACTTGAATGAAAGAAAAATAGGCCTATGTAATTGAGTGGGAAGAATTTTTAAACATAAAGTTATAAAGGTAGTGGCATGATTTTATTTAGAATCTTCTATGAAGTAATAAATTTCAGCAAAGGATAGATTATCAAGGAGGACTAGCAGCAAGGAGACCAGGTGGAAGGCTACTGCAAAATAAGAGGAGTATAAATAGTAATTTATGGATTGCAGATTAAAGGCTTGGCTCTAAGCTATATATTTTGCACATATTATACCTCTATAAAATGTCTCAGGTAGTCATTTTTATTTCCATTTTGCAGAAAAATGAATGAACAAAGAAACAAACAAATTTACCCCAAGGCTTAGGGAGGTGCTATAACTTACTGAAGGTCATATAGCTCATAAATGCCCAAATAAGCTTCTAATACCCACTTCACTCTGCTCTCTCCATGTACTGTGAATTTGTGGAGATGCTGGAGAGAAACTTTGTAAGGTGATAATTACAGTAGTTTGGAAAAACTGTTCTGGATTTTCATTTTTCTTGATTATGTTAATCATTTTTAGATGTACATTAGTGTCTTTTATTTGTTTGGAAAGATAACATTTGGCCCTTTCTAGGGTCAGAGCCATTATGAAAGCCTGCAAGTATAATGCTAAAGCATCAAGTAAAAGTTTTTTATTGTATTTAAAAGTTATAATAGTATAAAGTTTATACATTATAATATCAAAAAGTTTGATTTAATAGCTCAATAAATTAAGAATAAGGCAGAAATATGAGTACTTTATCACTACAAACTGTTTTAGGAACACAAAGTCTGTGTTCATAATACTAAATTTATCTAGATGTTCTGTAATCACAGAGAGTACTTGATGATATTAAAATGATTCAAATAGACAGGATGCTCAGAGTTATCACTTCTGATATACACAACAAGGGAAATCTTCAAATCAGCTAGAGAGAAATTTTGTGATCAATAGGCAGAATGAATTCCACTCCATCACTTCTATTTAAAATCAAGTATAAAGATTGGAATACGAGACAAATAAAAAATAAATAAATGAGAGATATAAAATAGAAAAAATAGAACTATGGTTTCATTTTCTTAATTCCATTGTGATTTTTTTTTTTTTTGAAACAGGGTCTTGCTCTGTCTCCTGGGCTAGAGTGCAGTGGCTTCATCATAGCTCACTGCAACCTCAAATTCCTGGGCTGAAGCAATACTCCTGCCTCAGCCTCCTGAGTAGCTGGGACTACATGTAAGCACCACCACAAATGGCTTATTTTTCTAATTTTTGTAGAGACAGTCTCGTTCTTGTTTAGGCTGGTCTCGAACTCCTGGCCTCAAGCGATCCTCCTGCCTCAGTCTCCCAAAGTGCTAGGATTACAGGAGTGAGCCACCATACCCAGCTGCATTGTGATATTCTTTTTATTTCATTCTAAGAAACTTTCAACTTACTTTTCGTAACACACAGAAGCTACTAATATAACAAAAATATTTGAAAATCTATTAATATACTTTCTCACTCAATAAAGGATCCTACATCAACTGGGGAAATAAGAGAATAACTGCAATAAGTGATTATTTTATACACACATACATGCAAATGTGTATACATACACACATAGTGTATAATATATAACATGTAATATATATTATAAATATGTAATATATAGTGTATAATAAATAACATATTAACACAAGTGATTAAGATAATATCTGAGATATAATGTATATTAATAAATAACATTATATACTTAATAGTATATAACATAATACATAAAACATAATATATGATATACATATGATGATGTGTACTTAGCATATAGTATATTATAAAATTATAACATATAGTATACAATATATATAACATGTTTTATATAATACGTGTGATACATAGAATGCAATGTGTAAAATATTACATTTTATATATTTCTGGTTTTGTGTTTATATAATTTTTCATACCAACGTCAGACATAGGTATATATATATTTTTTGCTACATGAGCAGCCCTTGCAAATGATGGTATCTCTCTCTCTCATTCTTTCTCACTTTAATTGACATTATATGAATGAGTCCTAATAACACTTCACTTCAAAATTTCTAGAGTGCCTCTGCATTTCAAAAAACAGTCATAAATTCTAAATTGGGATAGTTCTTAAATAGCCATACACACATATAGCCTTACAAACGTTTCAAAGAGTATTACTGAAGACATTAAAAGAGAAGACGATATTTGAGCACCGATTACCTGCTGGGTGATTTATGTAGGTAATCTCGCTAAATCTTCACATCAGTCCTGTGAGAGACATATCATTATTTCCCTTTACAAATGGGCTATAATTACTTGGATAATTATCTTTTCCAAAGTCTTGCCAGAATTTGAGCCCAAATGTACTTAACTCAAATGTGATTCTCTTTGCACTGTACTGTATTGCTACCCTAACATGGTTTATGTAACATATACCTTTATATATGAAGAATAACTGGTAGTATACCTTCCCCAGAATAGGCAAAAATAGTTATTCAGATTGGATAAAGTAAATTATTTCTACAACACTGTCAAATAAAACGTTGAAGCAGTACAGAATCTGCAGTGAGCTTACACATTCCCACAGTAATTAAACTGAGTTCTATGTAATTTTTCCATGAAAAGTTTGTCTGAGTTGTGAGTTTTACCTTTTATCTGTAGTTCAAAGTAATCAATAGCATGCTATAGATTCTCCCATTACCTTGAATCATAATCATTCCATGTTATTATGAAGAAGAATCTCATAGATTCACATTAAAGCTAAGCTTTCTAACTTTGTGTTTTCATCATTACATAAGATTGATATTGAAGGCGGTTTTGAGAACTATCCAACCTTGTAATAGAAGGTTATTTTAGGAAGGTATGCTGTATTAATCCCAGCATGGGTTATTGATGCTAACATCAGGGAATGGGGAAATTTAGGTAGGCGTGACCTTAAGATAAAATGACCCTTCTGCAGTAAAGGGAATACCCTGGAGGAGCTCTTGCTTTAGGGATAATTACCATGTGAGATGAATGATCTCAGTTTGCCATATCTTATATTCAGCTTCCATGCACTGTTTTGTCCTTTATCTAGAACTAAGAATAATAGTAAACATCACAGCTTAGGAACTGGATATAATGTGAACATTTTCAATAAACTGAAATAGAAATTATGGATGTTCATCACTTCATCCTATTATCTGATAAAAATGAAGGGCTGTTAGATCTCTTGCTCTATTTTATTGTTCCCTTTTTATGTCTCAGTGTTTTTCTGACATTAAATTGTAGCAATGGTCATCCTATCACTAACAGCTTTTGCAACCCAGAATCTATGTACTTAAATAGATTAATTAAATAGCTAATAATAGACATATTTGTTGAATAACTGCATGTGTTTCTTTTAGAAATTAAAGGATAGAGAATCTCAGTTTATAGTTGATTTCTACAATTATTTTTTCAGAGTATGTCTCTTTCTCTTGTTCCTTTACTTCTACTGAGATTTTAAGCTCAGATTCTCCCATCAGTTTCAATTTGCTCTCATGAGTTCTCATGGACAGGAATTGAGTAATGAATGGAGGCAGACAGTAGATGGGTTTGTAGAATCATTATCACACACATTAGCATTTTAAGATAGAGCTTAATCCTAAGAAATTTTCTTAAAAATGTAATGCTTTTCTTAGGTGTATTTTAGATTGCTTTAAATAAGATTGAATGCAAAGGAATTTTAATATTTTTTTCAAGGAAACCTTTAAAAGTTACCATTTGAAGAAGCCAAAGAACTAGAAAGAGAAGCCAGATTCTTTTTTAGATAGTAGAGGTTGGATCATGACAGGGCATTTACAATTCAATGAAACAAATGTATACTGAAATATTGAGAATCTAAGGAAATAAATAAACATGGAAAATATGATTGGACCCTAACTTCCACAAAAGTGTCTAAAACACATATTAAAACTCATTTCCTAAATAAATCCGTCTTTGCTGAATACCTCAGCCTAGGACAACTCACTCTGTCCTCTCAACTCCCTTGCTTTGCTTTATAAACAGTCCTTTGGTAAATAAACCATATGGTCTAAAGATACAAAATTCTATCAGTTTTCATAAGATAATCTCAAGGATATTTAAATATTTATTTAAAAATTCTTGTCCCTAGATGTAGCAGGAACTTCTCAAGGACAAGAGCCATGGGATACATGAGATCCAGTATACCCAGAATACTTATCACAGTCTCTTGCTCATCAAATAATATAAAATAATATAACTATCAAATAATATAAAATTTGAGTGACATGGTAAACTGGAAAAGACAAAAGAATATTAAAAGAAATATAGAAAAATAAGACATAGTGATATAGTAGAATCATAAATGAAAACGGACAAATTGTGGCTGAGTATTACTCCATGGTATACATATAACACATTTTATTAATCCACTCATGTATTGATGGACATGCTTATAGCTCTGACTTGGGCGGGGCAAAAGCAATATATGTAACCAAAACATTTGTACCCCTATAATATAGTGAAATAGAAAAATAGATTACCAGACTGGCTTTAATAATCCACATATATGCTATTAACAAGAATGAGCACTTAAGCATCAGAAAAATCAAATGTTATAGACATTGGCCTACGCAAAGCATTTATGAAGAAGGCCCCAAAGAAAACACAGCAGCAACAAAAATAAATAAAGGGGACCTGATAAAATTAAAAAGCTTCTGCACAGCCAATGAAACTATCATTAGAGCAAATAGACGACCTACAGAATGGGAGAAAATGTTTGCATGCTACACATCTGATAAATGGCTGATAATAAGAATCTATACAGAACTTAAGAAAATTAACAAGAAAAAATCAGACAACCCCATCAAAAAGTGAGCAAAGGACATGAACCTAACCTTTGCAAAAGAAAACATAATAATGGTCAGGAAACATATAAAAAAATGCTCAATATCTCTAATCATTGGGGAAATGCAAATCAAAACCACAACAAGATATCACCTAACTACAGTGAGAATGGCTTTAATCAAAAACTCTCAAAACAACAAATGCTGGCGTGGATGTGGAGAGATAGGAACATTCTTACACTGCTTGTGGGACTGCAAATTGGTACAACCCCTGTGGAAAGTAATTTGGAGATATCTTAAAGAGCTAAAAATAGAAATACCGTTTGATCCAGCAATCCCACTACTAGGCATCTACCCAAAGGAAAAAAAGACATGTTACAATAAAGACATTTGTACTCGAATGGTTATGGCAGCAGAATTCACAATTGCAAAGATTTGGAAACAACCCAAGTGCCCATCAACACATGAATGGATTAATAAAATGTGGTGTATATATATATATGTGTGTATGTGTGTGTGTGTGTGTGTATATAAGTATATACGTATGTATATATATATGTATGTATATATATGTATATATATACATACATATATATATATATACACTATGGAATACTATTCAACTACAAAAAACGATGGTGATCTAGCACTTCTTATATTATCCTGGATAGAGCTTGAGCCCATCCTTTGAAGTGAGGTATCATAATTATGGAAAAATAAGCACCACATGTACTCACCATCAAATTGGTACTAAGTGATCAACACTAAAGTGCTCACATGGAAGTAATATTCACTGGGTGCTGGTCACATGGGAAGGGTGTGCTGAGGGTGGACAAACTCACAACTAATGGATGTGGTGCACACTGTATGAGTGAAGGGCAATCTTGTAGCCAAGATTGGGCAAGGCAAAAACATTATACATAACCAAAATGTTTGTACCCCCATAATATTCTGACATAAAAAAAGAAAAATCAAATGTTTAAAGCAAACAATATAAAAACCATATCAAGCATGTACTAACCAAAAAAGCCTTACATATCTGTATTAATCTCAAATAAGATAGAATTTAAGATGAAAGGTATTATTTCGAGATAGAGTGGCTAACAACATGATGATAAAAGTTACAACTCACCAGAAAGTTTAAAATTCTAAGTATGTATACACCTAAAATATATTCACAAAAATGTGATACAACTCATGAGAAATTGAAAAATTTACCATTATCCTAACAGAATTTAATACAGTTCTTTTTTATATATCAAGTATATATCCAGTGGCCCCCAAAAAGCAATAATATGAAATATCTGGATAAACAATAGCAATAAGCTTGACCTATTGGACAAATACAGAATTCTCTACCTAACCAAAAAAGAAAGCACATTCTTTTACAGAATCTATGGAAGATATTATAAACTGATGATTTATTATGTGAAAAGCAAGCCTCCCCAAATTTTAAAGAATAGACATCATATTCTCCATGCATTTTGATCTCAATACAATTTAGAAGTAAAAAGAAAATGACTTAAATTTCTCTACATCAGAAATTTAGAAACATAATGCTAAATAATCATAAAATCATAGTGAATATTTTAAATAAAACAGATAAGTGGCACTGAAAATCTATACATATCAAAACTGTAGAAGGCAGTAAAAATTGGTACTACGAGGATAATTTAAAGCCCTCACTATTCATATTATAAAAGAATACAGACTCAAAATGATGAGTTAAGAGCCCAATTTAAGAAGGTAGAAAAATGAACAGTAGAATATCTTCAAAAAAGAAGGAATCAGTTGATTATAAGAGTGTAATTAAAAGAAATAGCAAAGGATACAGAAGATTTTTTTTAACACTTGAAGTTAGTTCTTTAAAAAAAACCATAAAATTATCAGACCTCTATCAACATAGATCAAGAGAAGATAGTAGGCACAAAGATATAATATTATGGTTAAAACGAAGACATAATTACAGCTAAAGTAGAAATAGAAATGATAAGAGAATTCTCCCCACAGCAATATGTGAACAATTATGAAATGCAGACAAATTGGAAAAATTCTTATAAATTCTCTTTTCTATAATAAATTGAGAAACAAGATCGTTTTATAGGAAAAATTTGCTGAACATTCAAATTCATGTTAATCTTAAGCAAACTATTTTGAGAGAAGAGTAATATCCCCAACTCCTTTTACAAAATCAGGATAATCTTTTTTATTTGTTTACTTTTTAAAATTTTTAATTATTATGGATACGTAATGGCTGTATATATTTATGGGGTACATGTGATGTTTTGATACAGGCATACAGTGTATAATGATCAAATCAGGTAACTGGGGTATTCGTCACCTCAAGCATTTATTATTTCTTTGTGTTAGGAACATTCCAATTCCACTCTTTTAGTTGTTTTAAAATACACAATAAATTGGTATTAATAATTATAGGCACCCTATTGTGCTAACAGCTACTAAATCATATTCCTTCTATCTATTTTTGAACCCATTAACCATCCTCTCTTTATACTCTTCTCCCCACTACCCTTGGCCAACAGGTATGTTAAAAAAATGCTCAACATCACAAATCATCAGAGAATTGCAAATCAAAACGACAATGATATATCATCTCACTCTAGTCAACATGGCTTTTATGCAAAAGACAGGCAATATCAAATGCTAGTGAGTATATAGAGAAAGAGGGACCCTCGTACACTGTTGGTGGGAATGTAAATAAGCACAGCTGCTATGGAGAACAGTATGGAGGCTCCCCAGAAAAGTAAAAGTAGAATTACCATATGATCCAGCAATCCCACTGCTGGGTATATATCCAAATAAAAGAAATCAGTATATCAAGTGATATCTGCACTCCCAAGTTTATTGCAGCACTATTCATAGTAACCAAGATATTAAATCAACTTCAGTGTCCACTGGGAAGTAAATGAATAAAGAACTGTGGTACATATACACAATGGAATATTATTCAGCCATAAAAGAATAAAATTCTGTAATTTGCAAAAGCATGGATGCAACTGGAAGATATTATGTTAAGTGAAATAAACCAGGCACAGAAACACAAATATTGCATGTTCTCACTCATATGTGGGAGCTAAAAATTGAAAAATTGAACTCATGGAGATAGAGAGTAGAATGATGTTTACCAAAATCAGGTTAATCATGATGCCAAAACCAAACAAAGATATTACAAGTAAGAAAAATTATCAGGCTCTTTTTTCTCATGCAAAATCCTAAAAAATATATCAACACATCAATTCCAACAGTGTATAAAATATATACCTACTGTGTCCAAGTTGGGTTTATTACACATACATAATGGTGGCTTAACTCTGGACAATTCTGATGGATTGGAAATGAAAAATCATATGATCATTTAAATAGATGCAGAAAATATACTCAATAAAATCAACATAAGTTTTAATAAAAACTTTCGGTAAATCAGAAATAGAAAGGAATTCCCAAAACCTGATAAAATACATATATTTTAAAAACTAGACAACAATTACTTCAGGTGGGCCAATTTTGGAAACATTTCTTTTAAAACCAGAAACAAGACAAGAATGCTTAGTATTATCACTTCAATTCAGTATGTGCTATAGGTTGTAGTCAGCAAAATAAGGCAGTCAAGTGGTATTAATAACAAAAGGATTAGAGAGGATAAAATAAAACTGCCATTATTTAGAAGAGATTCAATCATCTATAGAGAAAACACAAAATAATGTACAGAAAACTTAGCAGAAATAATGGATGAGTTTAGCAGTTGGTTAGATATAAGATTAATTTATAGAAATAAATCACATTGCAATATATCAAAAACAAGAAACTCAAAAATTGTTTTTTAAAAATGACTACTTACACTAGTATCAGAATATCACATACCTTAGAATAACAAAAGATGTGCAAAACTTTGACAGGAAATAGTTATAAAATTCTATTAAATGAAGTTAAATAAGAACTAAATATAACTTCTCCAAAGAAGACAGAATAATGGCCTGCAAACATATAAAAAAATGCTC
>VBSM01001483.1:20331284-20346976 GCA_008086735.1 Cheirogaleus medius
GTGAATTGTGCTGCTATAAACATTCGAGTGTAGGTGTCTTTTTTGTAGAGTGTCTTTTTTGTCTTTTGATCTTTTGGGTAGATGCCCAGTAGTGGGATTGCTGGATCAAATGGTAGATCTACTTGTATTGCTTTAAGGTATCTCCATATTGCTTTCCACAGAGGCTGAACTAGTTTGCAGTCCCACCAGCAGTGTAGGAGTGTTCCTATCTCTCCGCATTCACGCCAACATTTATTGTTTGGGGACTATCTTGTAAATTTTTAAAAATTCAGTAAAGGTGATACTGCTTATACATTTAAAAAATATATAAAGTGAGCCTTTTTTTTAAAGTTTCTTAAGTAGTATATTTTTCAAAATTATAAAATTATAAATTCTTGACTTTAATATTTTAAAAAATAAAGAAGAGAAATTCAAAGTAGTCAAAAAATTATCATTTCTCAGATATACCAAATTAATAAAACAATTACAGTAAAGCTGAATAATTTTACAAAATGACTTATCCTTTTGCAATTTATAAAAAGAATACCATAACATGAGACATGAATCATGATGGAAATCTTATTTGTGTAGTTCCAGGAGACCATCAATGACTAAATATATTTATATATATATCAGAAACCACCTCTCCAAAACCTAGTGAAATGAAAAAATGATAATAGTACAAACAACGAATTTGTATATGAGGTAATCAAATAAGGCAAATATCTTTAAGAACTCCTCATGGAAAAATAAAGAAAAATAGAATTATCCAGAAGATGATGGTGGTCCCCAAACTTTTCTAAGGTCCCTGGCCTTTTAGAAAAATGACTTTTCTCATCACTTGTGAGACCTTGTAAGCCAGATACTAAATTGGTTTTCTTGGCTTTGTGGGCATTTGAGATAGATATATATATATATATATATATATATATATGAAATAGAGAGAGGAAGAGAGGCAACACTTCTTCTTTAAGAGTGGGCTTAATATATCTGTTTTTATGAGAATCATTTATAAATATTATATTCTGGGTATGGCCATGGTTGCACAATCAATTTCTTCAGTTATATCTGGGTAAAACGATGATAGATTCTTATTAAATCTATGCAAATAAATAACACTGCTGTGAAAAGAAAGGACACACAAATGAAAGTTAATTGTTTCTGAATTCTGAGAGGCCAGTCAGAATCAGATACCATTAAAACATTTCATTTTAGTTTACAGAAGCGTAGTCCACTAAATTGAGATTTAGAAATAGCTTTAAATAACAAATAGGGCTTCCTTACATACCACTAAATATCAAATTTTTAAAAATAAATCAAATAATGTTCCAACCAAATAACTATAATAGGATTTTCTTCCTCAATCCTATAAATTGAATTTGGTTCCATTAGGTTCCATTAGGTTAGCAATCTGTTTTCATGAAGTCTGTCCTCTTCTGGACTAAAACAGAGTCCTGAAAGTCCTGACTCAGTTCATGATACCGATTGACAGTTGTTTAAGCCATGTCATTTGGGAAGATTGTAGTTAAAAGTTGATTATTTGAAGTTTCAATGGTTCAGAGTACCTGTTAACAATCCTTTCTAAAAGGCTCTGTGATTATCTTTCTTTGTTAAAGCCACGATTTTAGCTTCTAGCTGATACCAAAGACTTCAGGCAAATACCAAGAAGTAGAAAACCATTTGATAATGAGACAAAGAGGCTGAGGTCAATTTATCACAGCACTAATAATATTAGAATTTTCTATTGGAGTGCAGTAAGCAACTGTAAGGGTTTGATCAATGCTTTCTCAAAGGATAAGGATGCATTACAGCATTGTAGGCATTGGCAAATCCCTAGGACCTTCCCACAAAATATATACTCTGAAATATTTATATTAATAATATTTTACTTATACAAATTTAACCTTAGGAAGACTAAGAATCTCTTCTGATTTGACATTTTTTCCATGTAATACTTACAACAGTATTCAGCTAATTAAGATATATGGAGCTTCTCAAACAAGCCTATTTCTAGCATCTCTTCTTTTATACAATAAATTACAAATCTTTGTGATTTTCCAAGGGCCCCCTAGACAATATAAAAGATTACTTTAAATGAAAAAGATACCTTGAAATTTTATTTATGTATTTCTCAACTTAGATACTATCTTGAGAAAGTAAAATCAAGAGAGTTATCAGAGATTCAGTAAATGTATTTAGATATAATGATGGATGCCTGAAAAATAATAGTTGCTCGTCTAGATAGTCAAAGTGTGAATAATATATTTTTTAAATAATTATATAAAGAACACCTCAAAGGTGAACACCAGAATTCTAGCAATGGATACCAACCAAATTAAAAATTGAAATGACAGATAAAAAATTCCAAATATAGATTGCAAGGAAGCCCGATGAAATTCAAGAGAAAATGAAAAACCAACTCAAAGAAACCAGAAAAACAATTAAGAAATTGAATGAAAAGTTCATTAAAGAGATTTACATATTAAAAAAATGAAATAGAACTTCTGGAAATGAAAAATTCATTTAAGGAAATGCAAAACATAGTGCAAACTTTTAAAAATAGACTAGACCAGGCAGAAGAAAGAATCTCAGAGCTTGAAGACAACTCTTTCAAATTAATTCAGTCAGTCAAAAATGAAGAACAGAGAATTAGGAAGAATGAACAAAGCCTACACAAGAAATATAGGATTATGTAAAATGGCCAAATATAATAATCATAGGCATCCCTGAGGGTGAAGAAAAAATGCACAAGGGCTGGAAAACCTATTTGAGGGAATAATTGAGGAAAACTTCCCTGGTCTTACTAGAGATTTAGACATCCAGGTACAAGCAGCTCAACAATCACCTGGGAGATTGATTGCAAAGAGACAAACACCAAGACACATAGTCATCAGACTGGCTAAAGTCAACACAAAGGAGTAACTCCTGCAAACTATAAGGCAAAAATATCAAGTAACTTACAAAGGAAAACCTATCAGGCTAACTGCAGACTTCTCAACTGAGACCTTACTGCCAAAAGGGATTGGGGCCACAACTTCAGCCTTCTTAAACAGAACAACTGCCAGCCTACAATTTTGTATCCTGCAAAACTAAGTTTCATATGTGAAGGAGAAATAAAGACTGTTCCAGACAAGCAATGACTGAGAGAATTTGTTAAGACCAGACCTACCCTGCAGGAAATATTGAGAACTGCATCATACATGGATCAGCACAATAGTCACCCACTAGAGTAAATCTACCCAAAAGCTAAAGCTCAGAGCTCATAAAAAACAATAGTTCAAGAGGTAAAACAAAGCAATAAGGTACTACCCAACAAGATGAACAGAACAGCATCCCACATATTAATTTCATCAATCATTGTGAATGGTTTAAATTTCCCACTAAAGAGACATAGGCTGGCTGAATGGATAAAAAAATACAAGTTAAGTACCTGCTGTCTTAAAAAAACACATTTATCCCACATGGACTCCTACAGACTCAAGATGAAGGGATGGAAAAAATATATCATGCAAATGGAAACCAAGAGAAAGCAGGCGTAGCCATTCTTATACCAGATAAATTTGATTTTAAATCAACAATAATAAAGAAAGACAAAGATGGTCCTTATGTAATGGTAAAGGGAGCAATTCAACAATAAGACATAACAATTGTAAATATTTATGCACCTAACACAGGAGCATTCAGATTCATAAAGCAAATCCTTCTTGATCTAAGCAAAGAGATAAACAGCATTACATTGTTATGTAATTGCCGGGGACTTCAACACCCCACTGACAGAACTGGACAGATAATCCAAGCAAAAAATAAACAAAGAAACATTGGATGTAAAGGGGACTCTGGAACAAATGGGCCCAAGAGACATTTACAGAACATTTTAGCCCAAAACTACTGAATATACATTCTTCTCATCAGCACATGGAACATTTTTCAAGATTGATCATATTTTAGTCCACAAAACATAGCTCAACAAATTCAAAAAAAATATAAATCATACCATACATCTTCTCAGACCACAGTGGAATAAAACTAGAAATCAACTCCAAAAGAAACACTAAATTCTATAAAAAGTCATGTATATTAAACAACCCGCTGGTGAACAATTGTTGGGTCAATAATGAAATTAAGATGGATATCAAAAGATTCCCTGAACTGAACAACAAAGGGGACACAAGCTACCAAAATCTATGGGATTCAGAAAAAGCAGTCCTAAGGGAAAAATCCATAGCCTTAAATGTCTACATCAAAAACAGAAATATCACAAACTGATAATTTAATGACACATCTCAAGGAACTAGAAAAGGAAGCTAAAACCAAACCCAAGGCCAGAAGAAAAGAAAAGATATAATAAGGTGATAGCAGAACTAAACAAAAGGGAAAACAAAACAAAACAAAACAAAAAAACAATACAAAGGATCAATGAAACAAAAAGTTGGTACTTTGAAAAGTTAAACAAAATTGAAAGACCTCTTGCTAGATTAACCAGGAATAGAAGAGAAAGGACCCAAATAAGCTCAGTCAGAAATGAAACAGGAGATATTACAACTGATACCACAAAATATAAATATCATCTGTGAATACTATGAAAATCTCTGCACACTTAAATTTGAAAACATGGAGGAAATGGAAAAATTCCTGGAAACAAACAACCTCTCAAGTCTCAATCAGGAAGAAATAGAACTCCTGAACATGAACAAATCGATAATGAGCAGTGAGATTGAAGCAGTAATAAAAACTCTTCCAATAAAAAAAAAACAACAAAAAAATGCCAGACCAGATAGATTCACAAGTGAATTATTCCAGACCTACAAAGAAGAGCTGGTACCCATGCTGCAGAAATCATTCCATAACATCAAGAAGGAAGGAATCCTCCTCAACTCATTCTATGAAGCCAGTATCACCTTGACATCAAATCCAGGAAAGGACTCAACAATAAAAGAAAACTACAGACAAATATCCCTTGTGAATATAGATGCAAAAATCCTCAATAAAATAGTAGCAAAACAAATTCAACAGTACATCAAAAAAATAATCCACTATGACCAAGTGGGCTTCATCCCAGGGATGCAAGGATGGTTCAACATATGTAAATCCATAAATGTAATTCACCACATATACAAAAGCAAAAACAAAGACCATGTGATCATCTAAAAAGAATGAGAAAAAGCATTTGACACAATTCGGCACCCTTTCATGATAAAAACCTTCTACAAACTAGGCATGGAAGAAACATAGCTAAAAATGTTTAAAAGAATATATGACAATCCCAGAGCCAACATCATACTGAATGGGGAAAAGTTGAAAACATTCCCACTAAGAACTGGAACAAGACAAGGGTTCCCCTTGTCACAACTTTGATTCAACATAGTGCTGGATGACCTAGGCAGAGCAATCAGGCAAGAGAAAGAAATAAAAGGTATCCAAATTGGGAAAGAGGAGGTCAAACTATCACTTTTCACTGATGATGTGATTTTATATCTAGAAAATCTAAGAGTCTCTCCACCAAGAGACTCCTAGAATTGATAAAAAAATTCAACGAACTCTCAGATTACAAAATCAATGTATACAAATCAGTAGCATTCGTATACGCCAATAACAGTCAAGCTGCTAGCCAAATCAAAGACTCAATGCCATTCACGATAGCCACAAAGAAAATAAAATGCCTAAGAATATACTTATCCAAGGAGGTGAAAGATCTCTACAAAGAGAACTTTGAAACACTGAGGAAAGAAATTACAGATGACAAAAACAAATGGAAAAACATATGCTCATGGATCAGTAGAATCAACACTGCTAAAATGTCCATACTACGCAAAGTGATTTACAGATTCAGTGAAAGCCCCATCAAAATGCCAATGTCATATTTCACAGATGTAGAAAAAATAATTCCACCCTTTATTTGGAACCAGAAAAGAGCTCAGATAGCCAAAACTAAGCTAACAGCAATAAGCTAATAGCAAAAAGAACAAATCTGGAGGCATCATATTACCAGACTTCGCACTATACTATAGTAACCAAAACAGCATTTAATTGGCACAAAATAGAGGCATAGACCAATGGAACAGAACTGAGAACCCAGATATAAAACCAGCCGCATACAGCTTACTGATCTTTGACAAAGCAGACAAAAACATACACTGGGGAAAATATCCCTATTCAATAAATGGTGCTCAGATAATTGGAGAGCCACATGCAGAAGAATGAAACAAGACTTCTCATCACTCACAAAAATGAATTCAAGGTAGATAAAAGACTAAATGTAAGGTATGAAATCATAAGAATTCTAGAAGAAAATGTAGGAAAAAACCCTTCTAGATATCAGCCTAGGCAAAGAATTTATGACTAAGACCCCAATGGTAATTACAGCAACAACAAAAATAAATAAATGGGACTTGAATGGAATCCTTATCAGCCATAAAAAGGATGAATTAATGCCTTTTTAAATAATTTGAATGGAACGAGAGACCATTATCCTAAGTGAAGTATCTAAATAATGGAAAAATAAACACCACATGTACTCGCTATTAAATTGAAACTAACTGATGAGCACCCATGTGCACAGAAGGAAGTAAAACTCAGTGGAAATCAAACAGGGGGAGGGGAGACAAGAGGATGTTCAAAAACCTACCTAATGGGTGCAATTAACACTATCTGGGTAATAGGCACACTTATAGCCCTGACTCAAGCACTAACAAAAACAACCCATGTAACCAAAAACATTTGTATTCCTGTAATATTTTGAAATACAAAAAAATTATATGAGAAGTTAATGCAATTGCATAGGAATTTTATCTGTTTGACAGGTAAATAATCCGTGTTGTTTTTGTTGTTATTTCAAATAATAATCCAAACAACGTGGAAAAAAACTATTTTGGTGAGATAGGAAATTACCTACAGAAGGCAAATAGTAACCTTTATTGCCTCCTGTTAAGAGCTTTAAGATAAGCTAATAATTTAAAAGGAGGAAAAAGCCATATTCTAGTCTTGCATTTATATAATATTAGGTAATAAAGATTTCACTATTCTTTTTTCTTGAAAATAAAGTCATCAGAAATAATCCAACTTTATCAAAATTTTAATACATTTAACCACTTTTTCCATGCTCAAATATTAATATTATAAACCAAGGCAAATACATACTACCTTTCTTCAATCCTTTTATAATTTTTTATATCCACTAAGATTTTGTCTTTCACTAAACTGTTTGACATTTTGGGACAAACAGACCTTTAAGAAAAATTTACCTCCTTTTTCTCTTGATAGACAAAATTATATCCCATTACCTTACATACTTAGGTATATTTATCTTGTACTATTGCTCCTAGTGTAGTCTCGACCAACCATATTAATTATAGACTTTACTAAAGGACATGAACTTCTATTTCACAGAAAAACTGGAAGGTCTATAATTTTAGAACTTTGTCAAATACTTTAGTACACGAAGAAAACTCATTATCTGCAGCCACACACATCATTTTTACACCTTCTTAAAGTGGCATAAATGAACATGTTCATTAATGTTACCCAAAGATACAGCCACTGTAAGGAATATAAAAATAATGAGGAATATAAAAATAATCAGTAAAACATATAAACTTAAAAATATGTTTAGTAATCAATTTTTGAGCATTCAATTTTACTTAGAAATTATCTAGGCATTGATGAGGTGCAGGACACACTACCCAACAACATGGAATCTTGGAAACTGAGAAAAGAAAAGAAGAAAGGTCACTCTGACTTTCTTTTGTCTTTCTGTGTGAGCTTGGCTATTAAAGAATTCTCTAACCTATCTCTCCTGAAAGAAGGTCAGAAGATCCTATGTGACAGGTATCCTGTCTGGAGGAAAAGAATGTTACACAGAGAGGCCAAGAAGAATCTGAACAAACAGTCCTTGCTAAGTTCCCTCTTTGTGTCCAATCATACTTTTACATGACTGTCCAGTCTTCATCAAACCTAAGCATAAAAATACATAGTATTCCCCAGGTCTTTGCATCATTTCCAAAGGCTTCTGTGCCACATAAAACTTTGGTTAAATAAAACTGTTATGCTTTTCTCTTGTTAATCTCTCTTTTTTATAGGGGTGTCAGCCATGAACGTTGCAATGGGTGAAAGAAAGATATTCCTTTTTCTCCCCTATACCATTTAATATTTTTCTTTTAATTAACTCAGCTTAATATTACATAAAATTTGTAAGTCATCTAAGGATCTTGGAAATTTGATTTAAACTGAAAGAATGTGAAACGTAATCACCACTGATATCAAAATGAGTTATAATAATGATGCAATTTAGCTAAACACAAATTAATCCTTTTTATAATCTTAAATGTTTTCTGGAAGTAATATTAACTTATTCGATTAGTAAACCAGTATAAGAAGTATAGTTAGTAAACCAGTATAAGAAGTATAGAAGTTGAGATTAACTCATCACTTTAATAGAAAACAAACCCAAATCTAAAAAAAACAAAACCAAAACCAAAATGCTTGCATTATACATAGTGACAGACTCAAGAGAAAGACAAAGAATTAGCATTTATTATTTTAACCAAACTCCAGTTTAATTTGTCTGAAAATTCAACTTAATTATGTAAACTTGGATTAAAAATATTTTGGGCTAGGTATTTCTGTAAGAATTTTTTTAAATGTATTACACATTTAGAGATATTAGGTCAGGGTTTTTTAAAAAAATATATACTTTTTGTGATTTTGAAGGAGGATATTAAGTTTATATATGTGTTTTCTTATCTCTATAAATAAATCAAAACAGTACTCCTTTAAGTTTAAGGGACACAATAATCTAACTTACTAATAATACTCCATGGAAGTGGAGAACATTGCACAATGACATCATGAGAGATACAGTCCTTTTATAAAGTACAGGTGCATAGACACAAAGAGAGCCTATCTGTATAGCTTCTGTTCTACAACTTCAGCCACAGGTCAACATTAAACATCAAAACTCTGCATTTGAAATCTCAAAGAGCTCTTTATATCCCTAATAGTCACAAAATTCTTAATTGATTTAAGCTCATAAATAGAAAAAATGAAAAATATTAATAAACTATATTCTCTTTCATCTTTCACACAGCAGAGAATAAATCTCTATCATTCATCTGACAGATGTCACCAAATGGTCAGACCATAAAAGCAAATTTCTAATCATTGCTGCTAGCAAGGGAAAATAACATACCAGTTGAGTACAAAACAGAAACAAATATAAATATATAAAATCATAGAAAGTGGAAAAAAGCCACTCAGGAAAACAGAGATTGAGCAAAATGAAAGTTTTATTGCCATTAGGAATTCATTCCAAGAGTCAGGAGCAGACAGGCTTAGGCTTAACCAGCCCATAGACATGGTTTACTTGACTCCAACAGGTGATTCCACTGGTGCATCTTAGTGAAACCTCAAAAATGGTTAAAATATAATTTTCAAAAAAATAAAATTGTGAAACTAAGAAAAATATAAAATAAACAATTTCAAAATATCATTTAGTTTATTAAAAAGCAAGGAAACTTAAAAGATGATTTTGAAAAGTCCAAAAAGCATTTTAAAAGTTAGGTTTTAATATATAGGCAATTTAACAAAGAAATTGTAGAGTTAGACTGCTGGGTTAGATACAAAATTGGTTAACGTCCAATTGGCCCATAAACGCTCGGGGGGTTTTCTGTTCCAATGGGCATAAATTATTTTCATCTCTACCAGATAAAAATATATACAAGTTAACCTCTGCTCTATAGAGTTGTAAAATAGCCCAGAAAATAGAAAGTCAAGGCCAGTAATCTCTATTTTGTATTTTCAAATTTCAGAGAATTTTCCTCATGGGTTTCACTTATGTTTCCTCCATTGGCTGAGAGGTGAGTTAAGACAATTTCAGGTGAGAGGCTGATGAAGCACAGGGCATGAGAACTTGAGGTGACTGTCTCTATGTAAAGCAGAGTTTCCAAGGCTCCATATGGATTTGAGGGAACAATTTAAAGCATGTGTAGAATACTCTCACACAACTGTTCTTCGGGCTACCAATATGCTGGGCAAATTAAAGGAAGAATAAATCAATTTATAAATTAACTGGGGCATGGGCATGCTTAGAGCTCTGGCTTGGACAATGGAAAGGCAATATATGTAACCAAAATGTTTGTACCCCCATAATATTCTGCAATTTTTTTAAAAAAGGAGAAAAAAAGAAAGGAAATAAAAAGAAATCATATCTATGATAGTTTCTTAATATCAAGTAAAGCTTGATTACACTATATATGTACCTTCCCTGGATCCAATAAAATTAAGAAAAATAATATAGCCTCATAAATTGTTTCTTCACAAATTTTACCCATTCAGATATAATATTAACCTCCCGACACTCCTTCTATGACATCAGTGCTTGTTAAGGCTATCTAGAAAATGACAAATACATTCAAGATCTATACCAACTTCCAGAAGTTCCTGTCCCTCTCTCTGGCCACCACCAGTTTTGAAAGTTAATTGGATTAGAAAAGAAAAACATGAGTAGAATACTTAGTATACAACTCTCATATGGAAACTGAGATGAACAGGTCTCAGATATAGTGGGAAAGAATCAGGATACTTTATACACATTAAACTAGAGCAAATAGTTTTCAAGGAGCATCCCACCTTACGAGTAAGACAAAAAGAAATACCATGGCAAATACAGTAGTCCCCCTTTATCTGTGGTCTCACTTTCCATGATTTCAGTTACATGTAGTCAACAACCTCAGTCTGAAAACATTAAGATATCTTGAGAAAGAGAGAGAGAGACCACATTCACATAACTTTTATTACAGTGTATTATTATAATCATTATATTTTATTATTGGTTTTATTGTTAAGCTTTTATTGTGCCTAATTTATAAATTAAATTTTATCATAGGTATGTATGTATGTATAGCAAAAACACAATGTACATAGGGTTAAGTATTATCCATGGTTTCAGGCATCTATTGGGAGTCTTGGAACATATTCCTCATGAATAAGGGAGGACTTCTGTATGTAGAAATACAAAAAGAGCGACATATAGGAGCATAATATGAAAAAGACAGGAGCAGAAATCATGACCTAATGAAACAAACAAACCGACAAAATCCCAGAAAAAAGGTTTTCACTACAGAAGAATTGAAATGAATTCATTCAGTAAAAAGAAAACATTGAAAATAAAATAATAAAATAATGAACAAAGATGGTAAGGACAAAATGGAAGTTCAAACCAACATTCTGACAAATAAAAAATAAATCATAAGCACCTAATAAGAGACTATAACAATATGTTGATAACAAAGTAGAACATCTTGATATAATCACAAATAACAAAACTAAAGAGATAAAAAATTCTTAGAGATAAATCTGGACTTGTACTTCTGGAAAGACGGAATAGACATTTTTTTGTTAGTCCTTTTCCTACTTACAGCTAAAGATTCTGAACATTACATAAAAACATATATAAGGAAATTCTCAAATATGAAGAGAAACAGACTGGCTACAGACCTCAGGACTCAAGGAAGAACATAACGGTGAATGCCTTGGGTTTTCTTTTTGCTTCATATATACCAGACTGGATACTAAAGAAGCTAGCAACCCAGAAATGCCAATGGTCTCAGACAAAAAAAATAAATAAATAAATAAAAAACGTCACTTTTTTTTTTTAACCAAAGGACCAATAAAGTGGCAGCCTAGCACGAAATATTTTTTTAGAGAAAAATCACTCTACTTCATCCAAACACCACAGAAAAAAATGCAGCCCCATTCCAAACTAGAATTCCATCCTTGCTAGGGTGTAGCAAGGCACTCCTCCTTTTACCCCTACCACCAGAAAAATCTGAGGAGGAAGTCAGGACTTTTATCATAACTTGGAAGTAACAAGGAGTCCCTCCCCCTCCTCACTGGCAATGTGTCAAGGGAGACCTATTGGAAAGCCAGGACTTCCAATACCACTCGCTCATTGGTAAGGAGGCCAGCCAGGCACCTGTAAGGTAAGTGGAGGGAAACAATAATGAGGCGTGTTCCTCCTCCAAGCCAGAATGGTATCAACAGAGGCCTAGAGGGGAGTCTGTGCTCCAGCCCAGCAGTAGCAAGAGCAGGGTGCCCCTCCTCAGCAATATCAATAGGGGCCATGTGAAGAACCTGGACTCCCTCCCCACCTGGCAGTAACAAAGTGGAACCTGCCTTCTTTTGCAGGAGGCCTGCTAAAACACAAGATTTAAATAAGATTCAGAGTCTCATAGCAAAATTCAAGATGCTCACATTTTAATCAAAAATTACTTTTCATACCAATAACCAATATCTAAAATCAATAATCTAAGATCTCACCACAAAAGAATGGAAAAGAGCAAAATAAGCCCAAAGCAAGCAGAAGGAAAGAAAGAAAAAAAAGTTAAAGTCACAAATCAATGAAATTAAAAACAAGAAAACAAAGAAAATCAATGAAACAAAAAGCTGATTCCTTTGGAAAAAGTCAATAAAATTAATAAACCTCTAGCAATTCTGACAAAGATTGAAAGGGAGAAGACACAGATATCAATATTAGAAATGAATCAGGAAATATCACTACAGATTCTATAGCCATTAAAGAAAGATGGTAAGGAAATGCTACAAACAACTTTACATTCATAAATTTGGCACTTAGAAAAATCAGATCAATTCCTCAAAAACCACATATGACCAAAGCTTAACCAAAAATGAAATCAACAACATGAATAGTCCTATAAACATTAATGAAAATGAATTTGTAATTAAAAACTCTTGAGGGCTAGATGATTTTGCTGGAGAATTATAAAATCTAAAGAAGAATTAACACCAATTTTACACACTCATCCACAAAATAGTATGGGACACCTCCCAACTCATTTTATGAAGCCAGTGTTACCTTGGTACCAAAGGCAAAGACAGTAAAAAAAAACAAAGATGACGATAGACTAATTTCTCTCATGAACTTAAGCACAAAATCTCTCAACCACATATTAGCAAATATAATCCAACAATGTATAAAAAGAATTGGATACCATGACCAAGTGGGTGTTAGTATCCAAGGCTGGCTCAACATTAGAAAATTAATCAACGGAATTGACCATATCAAAAGCTAAAGAAGAAAAAGCATATGATTATATCAATTGATACAGAAAAAGCATTTGTCAAAATTAAACAGCCATTCAGAATAAAAACTATCAGCAAACTAAGAATAGGGAGGAACTTCCTCAACTTTTTAAAGAACATCTACCAAAAATCCCACAGCTAGCATCATATTTCATGATAAAATCTAGAATGCTTCCCCACTAATAACAGAAACAAGGCAAAGATGTCTCCTCTCATGCTTGCTATTCAACATAGTGTTGCAAGTCTCAGCCAGCATAATAAACAAAGAATAGAAAATAAAAAGCAAACAAATGGCAAAGGAAGAAATAAAATTGTTGCTATTTTCAGATGATATGATGGCTAACACATAAATTCCCAAGGAATCTACAAAAAACAGAAACACAGACAAAAAGAAAAAAATCACAGACAAGTTTTTTAAATTAAAAAAATAGTTTCTGGAACTAAAGTGAGTTCAGCAATGTCACAGGACACAAGATCAACATATAAAAAACAATCATATTTTTCATATGCTAGAAATGAACACACAGAAAGCAAAATTAAAAATACAATACCATTGACAATTGTTTAAAAATGACATTAAAATTTAAATCTAAGAAAACATGTACAAGACCTGTGAATGTGATTGTAGTAGTGACTATAGCAATCTACACTGGTGAAGAATGGTTCAGAACTATATCTGAGAAAATACCAATGTCAAAAAAGAAGATGAAAATGTAAGGAATTAGTCTACCCAGTTTTAAGACTTATTATATAGCTATCATAATGAAACCTCTGTGATGATGGTGGAAGCACAGACACAGGTCAATGGAACAAGATAGAGAACCCCAAAATAGCTCCACCCAAATATGCTCAACTGATTTTTGAAAAAGATGCAGAAGCAATTCAATGGAAGAAGGATGGTCTTTTCATCCAATGGTGTCGGAAAAATCAGATATTCATAGGCAAAATGATAAAAAATAAAAATGAACTTCAACTTTATTTTCACATTTATATAAAATTTAATTCAAAATATAGCAAAAACTAAATGTAAATGTAAAACTATAAAACCATTAGAATTAATTAACATAAGCAAATATCTTTAGGACCTAAGGCTTAATAAACGGTTCTTAAACTTGACACCAAAAGCATGATCATAAAAAGAGAATATTTAAATTTGACTTTATTGAAACTAAAATTTTTTTCTCTATGAAAGACCCCTTAAAGAAGATTAAAAGACAATGTACTAACTGGAAGAAAATACATGGAAACTCCATATATGAAAAAAGATTCATATGTAAAATAAAGAATACTCAAAACTCGAGTAAAGAATCAAAAACCCAATTAGCAAATAAGATATGAAGAGATATTTCACCAAAGAGAATATATGGATGGGAAATAAGCCTTTGAAAAGATTTTCAAGATCACTAGCCGTTAGAAAAATGGAAATTAAAACCACAATGAAATATAATTACACATCTATTAGAATGGACCAAAAAAAAAAAAAAGTGACCCCACTAAATGCTGGCAAGTATGTGGAGAAGTGGGATTACTCATATTTTGCTGGTGGGAATATAAAATGGTACAGTCACTCTGGATAACTGTTTGGCATTTTCTTTAAAAAGTAAACATGCAACTATCATATGACCCAGCAATTGCACTCCTGGGCATTTATCTTAGAGATACAAAAACTTATCTCTACACAAAAGCCTGTACAAATATGTTCATAGCAGCTTTATTTGTAATAGCTGAAAAACTGTAAAGAGCCAAAATGTCCCTTAATAGATAAATAATTATACAAAATGTGGTAATCCATACCATGGGATATTATTTAGCAATAAAAATGGAACAAATGATTTGCACACACAACGAATTGAATGACTCTCAAGAGTATTATGCTGAGTAAAAAATGCCAGCCTCAAAAGGTTACATACTGCTTGATTCCACTTATATAACATTCTGGGAATGACAAAAGTATAGAAATGGAAAAGAGATTAGTGTTTTCCAGGGTTTAGGGATGGTGGGAGGGACCATGTTGGTGTGAGTATTAAAGACATAACACAAGGAAGATTCTTGTGGTGATGGAATAGTTTTGTATCTTAATTGCAGTAGTAATCACACAAATATATACAAGGGAGGATGGAAAATCTATACAAGTGAGTACATGGAAAATTTCACCTCATCATTCAACACAGTTAAAGTTTTTGAAAAAAAAAAAGAGCTAAGGCTAAACAGTCTTTGGGGATACAGTAGCATAAGGTAAAAATTAGAAACTTTGATACTACAAGAGAAAGACATAGCATGGAAAAATAGGTGTTTCAAGGAAGTAAAAGGAGGGATGGTGGGAGGCAGTAAAAATGTAGAGATTTCTTCATCTTTCTGGGAACGATAATACCTAAATTTTATACATCAACAACTAGAGCTTCAAGTATATTATATAAATTTCAAAAGAACATCTTTATAAGAAGTAAAATGGACTCTAAACTTTCCATATTAGGAGTAGAAAAATGCATGCACATGGGTATATACAAATAGAAAAAACAAAATAGAAGTTATATAGAACATGTCTATATGTCCCAGTTTACGACTATGTTCCTCACATAATTAACATTGCCTCCTTTTACTCTTTTTTTTTTTTTTTT
>VBSM01001483.1:20347076-20392448 GCA_008086735.1 Cheirogaleus medius
CCTCGGCCTCCCAGAGAGCTAGGATTACAGGCTTGAGCCACCGCGCCCGGCCTCCTTTTACTCTTAATGAAGTCCTCATTCTTATTTGAGTCATAAATTATATGGTGAACCTAGCTATGGAGCAAACAACAGAAAGCAAAGATAGAACTGAAAAGAGAAATATAGATTGTAAGAAATAAAATGCTAGATTTTAAAATCACTTCTGTTAAGACAATGACAAATCAATGTTGATATCTAGATGAAATGAATGATTATCTAGAACAAATATAAATTGCCAAGGTTGATATAAAAAGAGTCCAGTAAGAACAAAAATGTGAAAGTTACCAAAATCAAATCTGACAGCTTCACATATGAATTATTATTTCATATTTTGAAGGACATGATATTATAATTTTAACACATTTAAAACTTTCCAGAGCAAACAGAAAGAAGGGAAGAATTAAAAATACTTTTAAAAGCCAGCACACAGACATATACAACAAAAAATCTAATATAGTCCAAAAATAAGAAAAAAAAAGAAACTGTAAAGAGTTGTCTCTTATGACTATCAATTAAATAAGTTAAATATTATCAAAACTTAATGATATCAGCAAGAGGAACTTTGGAAAATACAACACATGAAAATTAACATGCAGAAGCCTGGAGAGTGAGTGGCAATGAAATTGCGAAAGGCGTTTTCCACAGCTTGTTGAGAATTGAATATTTTTCCTTGCAAGAAGTGGTTCAAAGCCTGGAATAAGTGATAGTCAGAGGCAAGGTCTGGTGAATACGGTGGATGACAGAGAGTTTCCAAGTCTAGCCTCTGTAGTTTGAGCAATGTTGTTTGTGCAACATGTGGTCAAGCGTTATCTTGGAACAGGATTGGCCTGTCTCTATCAATCAATCTCTGCTGCTTAATCACAAGCATCCTCATCATTTCATCCAGTTGGTTGCAGTAGACATCCACTGTAATCTACTGACCAGGTTTCATGAAGCTGCAGTAGATGATACCAGCTCTGGACAACCAAACAGACACCATTATCTTTTTTTGATGAATACTCAGTTTTGGTCTGTGTTTCGGCACTTCATTTTTATCCAACCATTGTGCCAAATGGTTGTGATTGTCAAAAAGAATCCATTTTTCATCACATGTAACAAAATGGTGTAGAAATGGTTTGCCTTTATGCCCTAGCAGCATAGAAAGGCAAGCTTCGAGACGATTTCTCTTCTGACATTTAATTTATGTGCGACCCATCTATCCAGCTTCTTTACCTCTTTACCTTGCCTATTTGTTTCAAATGGTCCAATATTGTTGGAATAGTAACATTAAACCTTGCTGCTGACTCAGGTGTAGGTTGAGTTGGATTCACCTCTACTATAGCTTTCAGCTCAACATTATCCATCTTGGTCTAATGTTGCCCACGTGGGTCATTTTCAAGGTTAAAATCAATCACCAGAATGAAACTTCTCAAACCATTGATGTACTATGCATTCATTAGCCCCATCCTTCCCAAAGGCTTTGTTGATGTTTTGAGCTGTGTGCGCTGCATTGGTTCAAGAAATATATACTTATTTTCTAATGTGTATATTATTTTGTAAATTTGGATATTTCTCAGCAAAATAAAGAGTCTTTAGAATTTTGCATATTCTGCATTGGATCACTATTGTAGGCTGAATAATGGAGGACATCTCTGGAGATGTCCTCATTCTAATCCCTGGAATCTGTGAATATGTTACTTTACATAGCAAAAAGGGGACTTTACAGTTGTGATTAAGGATCTTGAGATGAAGAGGTCATCTTCGATTATCTTTTTGGCCCAATGTGTAAAGGTTCTTATAAAGGAAGGAAAAGAGAGAACCAGAAGAGTCAGAGTCAGGAAAGGAAATGTGATGATGACGCAGAGGTTGGAGTGAGGTGGAGCCAGGAGCCAAGGAATGTAGGCAGCCTCTGGAAGCTGGAAAACGTGAGGAAATGGATCTCCCTTAAAATCTTCAGAAGGAACCAATCTTGCCAATGCCTTGACTTTAGTCCAGTGAGGCCCATTTTGGACTGTGACCTCCAGAACTGTAAGAAAATAAAATTTGTGCTGTTTTAAGTCACTATATTACTACTATGTTTGTAGTAATCTGTTGTAACAGCAATAGGAAACTATTATAATACAGTTATATTTTAAACTCCTATAGGCAGGAAGTCTACTGTTTTTGGAAAAGTTAATTTTGAAGCAGATATAATATTAAACTTGGAAAATTTTACATGAAAGTTAACTAACTACTAATAATTAGTGTCTAGAATAATATATTTGTTTCTGTGGGAGACTTGAATAATAAATTAAAATTCTCAAAGCAAAAATTTCACTGAACAAAGTTAAACAGGCAAGGCTATTGCAATAGGGGAGATAAACCAGAACTCAGTCTGAACTCAGTTCCATGAGAACAAAGGGCTGGAGGGTTTTACAGCAACAAGGATAAGCTAGCTGGTGGAACAGTATTGGAGAACATTAATGGGGAGCTTGATCAGTGAAATATATCAAGCACATTGAATTCCTTTCCTGAGTTTGCAAATTATTTTGTCTGTGATTAGGCTTTCTTTGTTCCCTAATTGGTGGCTATTGAAATTAGGCTCCTACCCACTCACAGAGATTGGGAGATAGGGGCACTATCTTCCTTGATAATTACATTTCAAAGAGATGGTGCCTAGTTGTGGTGGGGGGAGACATTCCTGGGGTGTAAAACTAGCCAGAGGCTTTTAAATACATTTACATCTCAAAGATGTAGATAAAGAATTTATAGTAACAAGTTTCTAATGTAAATACTCTAAGAAAAGAGAGGTCAAATACTCTAAGAAAAAAGAGGTCAGGGCCTAGAGTCAGGAAAAAGCCTGCCTGTTGAAGAGAACATTATGGTAGACTTGGTCATCAAAGCCTTAGGTACTGGTGCTTTCTATTGTGTAAAGATTTTTTCCTATGTGTGATAGGGGTACTATATTGTTTGTAGATGGTAATATTTAGAGACTTTACTTTCTTTCAATATATATTCCTAAGGAGAAGACAATGAAATTTAAAAATAAAATAAAACAAAAGAGAAGAAAAAACTAGGACATATATTGCAAGTTAAATCAAGATCGCAGTATAGAGTTATAATAGCAAAATGCTTGGAGAAGAGTGAAGATGAATGAGAGGCCAGAAGGTTAAGACCTAAGGATGATACGGAAAATAGAGATAAGTAAATATCTCAGAAGCAATAAAATACAATTAGAGCTGAGTTTATTGACATTTTGGGAAAATAATATGTCCCAGTTCCTCCTAAATCTTTTGAGGAGTAACATACTTAAAATGGCAGAAATATTTTCTAAGTCACGTATCAGCTTCCTAGCTTGAATATTATATTTGAAGACACCCATGTTAAAATCATGAGTCCTTTAGCTTTGATTTGATTTCTTTATCAATTTTCTGATTTCTATTACTAACAATTATTTTCCATGCCATTGATTTGAAATATTTACATTATAGCAGATTTTTTTTGTCACTGAAAATGAGTATAGCATTTTGTGCAATTTATTCTTTTTAAAATTTTTATTTCACTGTTTTACAGGGAATTTTAACTGTATGTCTCAGCGATTTATTTGTTTAAATTTATAATAACATTTACTAACATCGTGTATCTCTTTGGCGGATCAAAAGTAAAGTTAGCATACCACTCCCTATCCCCACAAAACACAAAGAAGTGAATTGAAATAAAAATTTAAAAAGCATCTTTGACACTATAGCATACCAAACCTTACATCTTACTATGTAGCGTTTTCTCCAAATTTGGTGCCTTGGATTGTATTTAAATTTTGAATTGTCTGTATGCACTAAGAAGCACAATAGTCATGGATAATTCCCATTCCCATCTAACATTAGGTACACTGTATAGATGTGATTGCAGATGATTTTCTTTTAATGGGAATTGTCAAACTGTATAGAAACACTAATATTACTTTCCTCCTTTTATTTCTTAAGTAGTAACTGTAACCATATCCAAATCTTGTTTGGAAAAAAAATCCCAAAGAGTTTAGCTAATGTTTGAAATTATCTTGTATCAAGTTTTTACTCCTATTTCTCACAGTTCAGGTCAAAGCGATTAATAGCAGCTCAGGTAGGTTTTTAAAGAATGGGTCCACACAGGGATATCAACTGAGTTTAACTTTATGTATTTGATTGGAAAGTTAATGGACACTCAACAAGGAACCAAGGATGCTATTCATTTTGAAGGTTTCTATTATAACAGTGCTCTTTGATAACAGCTAGCATACCTGTTCTTCACTAATTCAATAAAACTGCAGTCCCCAAATCCTGGGACATGGACCAGTACCAGTCTGTGACCTGTTAGGAACTGGGTACACAGCAGAAGGTGAGCAGTGGGTCAGTGACTGAAGCTTCATCTGTATTTACAGCTGCTTCCCATCACTTGCATCACTTTCTGAGCTCTGCCTCCTGTCAGATCAGTAGCAGCATAAGATTCTCATTGGAGCATGAACCCTACTGTAAACTGCACAGGTGAGGGATCTAGGTTGCATGCTCCTTATAAGAATCTAATGCCTGATGATCTAAAGTGGAGCTGAGGCAGTGAAGCTAGTGCTGGGGAGTGGCTGCATATACAGATTATCATTAGCAGAGAGGTTTGGCTGCACAGAGATCATAATAAATTAATTGCTTGCAGACTCATATTAAAACCCTATCAGTGAGTGGCAAGTGACAATTAAGCAGCATCTGGTGGCAGGCTTTATAGTGGAAAGTGAGCATATTACTTCAAATGTATACCTGCATCTCATGGCAGGCTTTAAGTCAGAATCCAACACTTATTTTAGTCCACAAGTGGCCCGCCCATTATTTTATTGACCACTTCCATCCACACATCTTTCCCACACTGCGCACTTTAGTTTTGTTAAGCCCACAAGGTAACCCTAGCAAAAATGAGTAAAAACAAGTGTTGCTGGAGAGCTTCTTGGCAAAGGGGGAAATACCCAATGATGAGATAGCAGAAGACTCTAAGACAGCCAAAAAAATGAAAGCAGCATTTAAAAGAAAATACCAAGAGTCCTACTTAAATTATGGTATCATTGCAACAGGTGATTCACATTCTCCAAGCCTGCTTTATATAATATGTGGTGACCAGCTATCCAATGAAGCCATGAAACCTTCAAAATTGCTTTACCACATAGAGACCAAGCAGCCTGCATTAAAAGACAAGTCTTTGGAGTGAAAAAAAAAAAGTGAACACGAAGAATAGAACCAATTATTGAAGGCCATGACTTCATCAAATGTGTCTACACTGAGAGCATCATTCTTAGTGGCTAACCACATTGCTAAAGTTAAGAAGCCCTTTACTCTTGGTGAATAGTTGAACCTGCCTGCTGCTAAGGACATTTGCCATGAACTTGTAGGAGAGGCTGCAGTTCAAAAGGTGGTACATGTTCCTCTTTTGGCTAGCACCACAACTAGACAAATTGATGAAATAGCAGAGGATATTGAGGCACAATTGTTACAGAGGATTAATGAGTCTCCGTGGTATGCAATCCATGTTGATGAGTCTACCAGTGTAGACGACAAGGCAACAATGCTTGTTTTGTGTAATATATTTTTTCAGGACAATGTGCATGAGGATATGTTATGTACACTTTTGTTGTCAACTGACACCACAGCTGCAGAACTATTCAAGTCTTTCAACTATGAATGATTACATATCAGGAAAACTGACTTGGTCATTTTGTGTCAGTCATTTTGTACACGGACGGAACAGCTGCCATGACTGGACAGCTTTCTGGTTTCACTACTCGGGTCAAGGAGGTCACTTCTGAATATGAGTCTACGCACTGTGTCATCCATAGAGAAATGCTGGCTAGCCGAAAAATGTGACCTGAACTAAACAACATTTTGCAGGATGTGATTAAAATCATCAGCCACATTACAGTACATGCCCTTAACTCACATCTGTTCGCAGAGCTCTGTGAGGAGATGGACGCAGAGCACACATGTCTTCTCTTATACACAGAAGTGAGATGGCTTTCTAAAGGTACATCACTGGCCAGAGCTTTTGAGTTAGAAGAGGTGCTCCAGAGATTTCTTTTAGAAAAGCAGTCACCATTGGCAGTACATTTCAGTGACACAGAACGGGTTGCAAAACTTGCTTACTTGTGTGACATATTCAGCCTGCTCAACAAACTCAATCTGTCACTTCAGGGGAGAAAGACAACTGTGTTCAAGTCGGCAGATAAAGTGGCTGCATTCAATGCCAAAGTGGAATTATGGGGGTGATGAGTGAACATTGGGATTTTTGACATGTTTCAAACATTAGCAGAGATTTTGAAAGAGACTGAGCCAGGGCCTTCTTTCTCCCAGCTGGTGCATGATCACCTATCTCAGCTTTCAAAAGAGTTTGAGCACTATTTCCCAACCACAAAAGATGCCTGAACTGGGAAGGAATGGATACTTGACCCATTTGTGAATAAGCCAGATGAATTCGACTTTGTCCATGCGAGAAGAGGATCAACTGCTTGACATTGCGAATGATGGTAGCCTTAAAAGTATGTTTGAGACAACTTAAAATCTCCATACCTTCTCAATGAAAGTCAAAGCAGAATATCCTGAGATTGGCTCAAAAGCACTGTAAAACCTGCTTCCATTTCTAATATCCTATCTTTGTGAAGCAGGGTTTTCTTCAGTGACAGAAACCAAAATGAGATTACGGAGTAGACTGGACATAAGCAACACTCTTCGTGTGTCACTGTCTCCCATCATCCTCAGATGGGACCATCTAGTTGCAGGAAAACAAGGCTCAGGGCTCCCACTGATTCTGCATTATAGTGAGTTGTATAATTATTTCATTATATATTACAACATAATAATAATAGAAATAAAGTGTACAATAAATGTCATGCACTTGAATCATCCCCAAACAGCCAAATCATCCCCCACCTCCATCCATGGAAAAATTGTCTTCCATGAAACCAGTCCCTGGTGCCAAGAAGGTTGGGGACCACTGCTATCAAATGTTCATTCTTTCCACGTTGAAACATCTGAGAACTAGAGAATTATCTTACAATAAATACCATCTCACCATTGTCATATTTATTTAGGACAATAAATATCTCTGAAATTGGCGATGCTATAGATTTAATAAAATATGTTATATTTGGAGTTTTTCATTTGTTGCCTTCTCACCATTTTCTATTAAAGTTTTATCAGTAAGGAGTCCAGGGGGACTTGCATAAATAATTTGGAATTTTGCTAAAGGGAAAGAAATGATAATTTTGTAATGTCCTACTAGTAATTCACTGATTATGGCACTTACAGAAATTGAATTTTATTTTGTTATTTTTGTTTGCTTGCTTTTAGGTGAATTAGATAAAAACCAAAGTCTTAAAAGTTTTTATACATAGAATGAATATATCCAGTGGAGTTTTGTCTAACCTCTCAGGAGTTTGGCTACATGAGTTCTAGGGTATTCATTTTGTTTCATTTTGTACTTCTTAAGCCATCCCCTTGATCAGGCAGATGTTAGTGTTTGTATCAATTTATGCTACTAAATCTCAACAACTCTAGGATTTGTATCTATCTAAATAACCCCTAGGTATTGATATAGTCTTTTGTATTCTTGAAATTTATCGACAACTTTGAAGGGTAAGATAAGTTCTTTCAATTCCTATCTGAGCCTCATAATTCCATCAAGGTTTAGGTTGCCAATGAAATGAAAGAGACTTTATTTTTTTTTCAACTCCTTCTTCATTAAGTCAGATTTTAAAGTAGCATCCTGGATATCTAATCAGTTCTTAAATATTTATACAGAAACAGATGGAAGAGGACATGCTGGAATGAGGATAGCCCAACTAAAGTATCAGAGGCAGGGCTGTCTGGGAAACAAGGAACAGACTTGTTGAAACAGATAGATGGCTTTTGTGGGGAGACAGGGAGATAAAGTTGGAGAAATGGGTGGGGGCTAGATTTAGGGGGTCTAATAAATATATGGTTTCTTGAATTGCACTATTTAGTGGGGAATGTTAAGCCATTAAAGGTTTGTGAGCACAGTGAAGATTAGGAAATAGCACAGGGTATGGAGTAAGGATAAATTATTATTCTAAAAACCAGTATTTTAGAAGATGGTGTTAGCTTAAATTTTGAGGTGATGATTTGAGTCTGAGTATTTACTTTTTGATTCTTCTCCAAACATATCAAACAAAAAAAAAAACCTGCAATGAAGATGGAAAATGTGTAATGCCAAAAATAAAAGAGGAAGTCTTCATAAAATTTTTGGAAATAAACCAGATGGGATCTGACTATGTGAAGAATAATCAATATGAATCAGTCTTCAATTTGATAATGGAATGACATTGGTAACAGTCCAGCAAGTGTGTTCCAAGAAAATTCCGGGAAAATCCCCAACTCCTAGGCACAGGAACCTAGGGAGAGGCCAGTCTATGCTTTCAGCAAGGCAAAAACAAGATTTCAGGAGCTCCACCATGGCCTTGGATTCTAGCTGGTGTAAACAATCCTACTGTGCTTCCAGTTGCATGAAAGTATAGTACATACAGTTATTTACAGTACATAATACATGATAATGATAATAAATAATTATGTGACTGGTTTATGTATTTACTATACTATGCTTTTTATAGTTATTATATTTTAGTGGATATACCTACTTATAAAAATGCTTATAGAATAAATATATACAGAAATAAAATATCTCTGTACAGCTATATATTATGTTTGTGTTTTAAACTAAGTGTTATTATGAAACAGTCAAAAAGCTAAAAAATTAAAGTTTATAAAGTAAAAAAGTTACAGTAAGCTAATATATTATTGAAGAAAGAAAAATTTAATTTTTATAAATTTATTGTAGCTTAAGTGTACAGTGTTTAGAAAGTCTACAGTAGTGTATGGTAATGTCCTAGGCCTTCACATTCAGTCACCACTCACTCACTGACACCCAGAGGAATTTCCTGTCCTGCAAGCTCCATTCATGATAAGTGCCCTATAAAGGTGCAATATTTTTATTTTTTATACTGTATTTTATTGTACTTTTTCTAGATTTAGATACACAACTACTTACCACTGTGTTACAAGTGCCTACAATTTTCAGTATAGTAACATGCTGTACAGGTTTGAGCAATAGGCTATGCCATATAGCCTAGGTATGTAGTAGGCTGTACCATCTAGGTTTGTGTAAGTACAATCTAGGTTATTCACAAAACAGCAAAACAGCCTAATGATGCATTTCTCAAAATATAGTCCTGTCATTAAGTGATGCACAACTATAATAACAGTATAAAATTAATTATGATTTCTACAACTTCATAGCAAGGAACATTTGCCAATATATATTTAAAAAGAACAGAAGAAAAATAAAACAGACAAATAAAAATCAAAGAAGCTTGCAATCATAAAACATGAAATAGGTGGACAAATAAAAAATTTTACTTATTCGTGCTGGTCTCACTGCATGTGCATATGCCCCCTTCTTTCAAAAACAGCAGTAAATTGACAATGAATTAATTTTAAAAAGAAACAGTATTATTTGATGGATGTGGTGGCTCAGTCTGTAATCCTAGCACTTTGGGAAACTGAGACAGGAGGATTCCTTGAGGCCAAGAGTTCGATTGAGACGAGCCTGAGCAAGAGTGATACCCCATCTCTACAAAAAATAGAAAAAATAGCCAGGTGTAGTGGCATGCACCTGTAGTCTCAGCTACTCAAGAGGCTGAGGGAGGAGGATCACTTGAGCCCAGGAGTTTTAGGTTGAAGCCACTGCACTCTAGCCCAGGTGACAGAGTGAGACTCTGTCTCAAAAAAAAAAAAAAAAAAAAAAAAAAGATATTATTAACCAATAAGATCAAGGAGACTGTAGAGCACAACAGCCATTTCAAAAATATTAGAAGGCAGAAGGCAGATAGATGGTGGAGAGATACTTGACTTAAACAGGGGGGAAAAGGAGAACATGGGGAAAAGGACACCAAATTTTGCTGTGTCTCAGCGATTGGAAAGGAAATACCACATATCTTGGCAGGTGGGGCTAAGGGACAAAGCAGGCATTTTAAGGATATTTTGAAATCCTTTATCTGAGATGTTTGACTTCCTTCCTGTATCCCTTCTCCATGCTGCAAAGTCAGTTGACTATTACTACTCCCTTTTGTCAACTTGGGATGGGTGGGTGGGTAGTTTGTTTCTGAGGAACTTTAACCACGGAGGCTCTGTGCTGGGGACACTAGTATCAGTCAAGAATAGGTTCATGGTTGAGAAGCAGGGCTGAAAATAGTAGAAGTAAGTATAAGTCTGAACAATGAACTGCAGGATTCTCAGTCTCCTTCCTCCTTCATGCTCCCAGAACATGTGCAGCTAGGCATATATTCACCATGCATTCACCTCAAAGAAAAAGTGATGAATTTTAAAGTGGCCCCAAACCATATCAATCATTGGGAACAGTCAAAATTCCAGAGGAAAAAGAAAACCCTAAAAGCTTGCAAAAAGAGGTCATATGTATACTAATTGTTGAGCAGTAAAGATATTAACAAGATGAAACATGAACGATAATCATGAAAGTAATAGACTTATTAGGAAATAAAATTCATTATCATTGAAATAAGGAACATGGTAAGTGTGTTTGTGAGGTAGAAAAGCAAAAGAAATTATCCTTCCTGAAAGCAGCAAGAAAGAATTTAGAGAGAACATATGTAAATGGGAAGTTTAAAAATATAGGATATAGAATAGTAGCAACACATACTGAGATCTAGAAGTACAAGTAGAAAATAACTAAAGCAAAGAGAGGGGGAGGGAGGAGAGGGAGAGAGAGATTTGAAGAAATAATAAACATAAAATTGCTAAATTAAAGGTAAAACAAATAACTTTGAAAAGGCACATACAATGTCAAAGAAAAAGATAAGAAAAAAACCCCACACTTTGACATATAATAGTGAAAATGTACTAAAATTCCCAAAAGAAACTGAAGGTGATCTTCAAAAAAAGAAGAATCAGATTGACATCATAGCATCTTTGGATGCAAGAAGACAAGGGAATGGTGTTTTTAAAGTAGTGAAGAAAAGATGTTTTCACCTAGATATTTATAACCAGTTAAATTAATATTTACATGTGAGAGTGTAAGAAATATATTACTGGGAGTTTAAAAAAGCTATAGAAGGTTTTCCACACACACAAAAAGACATGCATTAAAGGAAAAAATCTGGGAGATGCTAAAAGCAATATAGGATGACAGTTTTTGACATATAATAGGTTCATTATAAATATTTGCTGAACTAATGTAAACTGAGGTGACAATGGTTGATGTAAGGGAATACTTAGGAATTGGAAATATACGGAATTGAAATATAGGGACAAAATAAAAGGCACAATCTAAATGAGGCATATTTACAAGTTCCTCAGTGTCTTCATGTCCCCTAATCCAATATGACTCTCTTTTTTATTGATACACAGCTTCTTCTATGTCAATGATTTTATTTTAGCCAAGGAAAATGTCTGTGAGAATTATAGAGAAGAATTAAGTGATATCAAATGCCCAAGACACCAAATTCTCTTTCGTATCAAGCACACAGAAATTAATATGTTAAGGGTATATGTTTCTATTATTAGTTCATAAGTGGAAAACCATTCATAGAAAATTTGCTTTTCAAAAGGTATTGATAAAGGTCTACGTAGATTTTCAAAGAAATAATCATTTTACACAACAGCTAATACTCAGATGAATACAAAGATAAATCCCCAAGCAGAAGAGAAAGAGCCTAATTATCTCATCTGCCTGCAGTTTATATCCATTCCTTCATATTACAACAGTATGTTTTCAGCTTTCTAAGGTCTGAAATCAATTAAGATAATTCTGGACTCTTTTTATAATGGCTTCTACATAACAATAGCTTATTTCTTTTCCTCTCAGTAGTGAATATATGAAGAAACCTAAAATATTTCCAACCACCTTAATAAATGAGTGATCTTTTTATTATTTTATTTTTATCAGAGTCCCTTGGTTTTATGCACACAAATTCAACTTGAATTAACTTAAGCAAAAAGGCTAATGCATGGGCTCAGTTATCCATAATAATAAAAAGGGCAAGGAACAGAATTATATCTCTGCTTTCTGCTTCTTTTATTCTCTCAGTCTACATTGCAGTGGACATGACATCCAGTAGTTCAAGCCCTACACCCTCATAGATTGTGTCCAAGGAATAAGGAAGCTATTTTACCCTGTCCAAATTTGAAAAATAACTCTAAGGGAAACTCCAGTTGGTCTAGCTTGGGTTATGCACTGATTCTTGAAGCAATGACAATGTTCAGGTGAGAAATACCATGATTGGATCAGCCTGGATCTTATGTTTATTCCCGAGGTAAGGACATTGTGCCAGGTTGGGGTCCCTGAAAATCTAGAGCCTGGAAAGCAAGCTCTGAGTTGGAGATTTGCATGCAAGAGGCTTATTGGAAAATGCTCTTTAAATAAGTATCTGTGACAATTTAGGAAAGACTGGACAGCAGGAGACATTGGGCTGAGATTCAATCATGACAGTTCTAGGGAGAGATGGGATGTCTCTACTGAATGGTTCTGAATTAGAAGAGGGGCTTAGGATTTCTTATGCCTTAATTCCCCAGTCATTCAATAAAAGTTGCTCCTGGGAACAGGTGTGATCTTAGGCTTGTGGTTCTCCTCAGGTAGGATAAGCTCTTGAGGGGGACTCAGCTGTAAACAATCAGCTTCTAATACTCCCAAGAGCTGGGGGACACCATGTAATTACTACTTGATTAGTTGATAAAATGTATTTTAAAGGTTTTATTGAGCACCGTAGAGCACTTGACTGTGAGTCAGAAGACACAGGTTCCTTAAGAAAATCGGTTCACTTTCTAAGCTTTGCATTATTTTCCTTTAAAGAGAATGAAAACATTGGGTTATGTGGAGTATGATATGATATTGGTGAATACTAACATTCAATTTATAAATATCATTTATTATTGGGTTGAAAACTCTCATTCTGAGCTTCTTTTTTGATGTTTGTATACTTGACTCCTTTAGGATGCAAAGCTACTTTCTGTTTAAAATTTAATGTGGAGCAGATAAGTGTTGACAGCTGAGGCTGAAATATACTTTGCTGAGCATACCTTTATTGAGAGGGAGCACAAAGCAAGAATTTAAGAATTACCAGACACGGATGAATAGGCAGAGCACAGAGGATTTGGGGGGCAGTAAAACGACTTTGTATGATACTATAATGGTATATGGGTGTCAATGGTATATGGATGAAAATGGATGCGTGTCATTAGACATTTGTCAAAGCCTATAGAATGCACAACACCAAGAATTAGCCCAAATGTAAACTATGTCTTTGGGTGATAATGATGCTTCATTGTAGATCCAATGGTTGTAATAAATTTTCCACTCTGGTGGAGGGTGTTGATAATGGCAAAGGCTATGCATGAGTGGGGGCAGGGAGTATATGGGAAATCTCTCAACCTTCTGCTCAATTTTGCTGTGAACCTAAAACTGCTGTAAAAAATAAAGTTTGCTTTAAAAAAGAATTGCCAAGCATGCCTATAGCCCTTTCAAATAAGTATTCTCTCTGTTAGGTGGTATGCAAAATTAGCAGAATCCAATAATTTTCCTTTTTGAGGTTATTGTCACGGTTTAAAAATATACACTAAAATATTTTGGGGTCTCTTTAGTGTTATTAGTAGTTTATCACCACTAATTCACATCAAATCAGTTTGAATCTTTTCCATTTTTTAGTTTTTACATCTGCTTTTACATCTTCATTTTTTGGTTGGTGAACTCCATAAATTACTGTGTACTGTTTGAATTAGGATTTCTCTCCAGTTGCACACACACAAAAATACCTCTAGAATGCTTCAAAGCATGCTTCCTTGCTCTATCACTCAAGAATGTGATGAATGTCACATTATTTTTATGGAATTATTTTTATGATGTTATAGATTTTAGCAATCTCTTAGTCTGCATCTTTCTAGGATAATGTATTTAATTTAAAATATTTTCAGCTGTTCTTATAGCACTACCCTTCTATCACTTTAGTTCATGAGTTTAATTTTATCTTTCGTGTGTAGAAACAAGAAACAACTAATGATAACAACATTGCTATCATATATTTATATCATTATAATTTATAAAATACATTTATAATATTTCATTTGACTCTAAAATCAAGAGAATTACCAATATGCAGATCAAATCCTGCTTTTAAACTGATTCATGGAATGTTTAAGAGGCTATTTCAAATTTATACGGCATATATGTAGTGTTTAGTCCAGGAATTCTACTGCAAATGACTCTATATATAATGGGTTTGGATCTCAGTTCACAAAGTCAGTTGGGCAAGAAACCTGGCCACACTTATCACCAATGAGATATCTGTCGTTCCAGCCAATATGGTCCCTTTAGCCTTTAAGCTCTACAGTTTCTGTGCTATATACCAGGAAGAAAAATATCTTATAGGAAACTTTTTCTTTATGCCATGAAATATAAACCTCTCTTCAGTACAGGTTACATAGTTTGCAGGGCCCAAAGCAAAATGGAAATGCAGGATCCCTTATTAGAAAATTATTGAAAATTTTAAGATGGTGACAGCAGAGTATTAAGCCAAGTGTAGAACCCTTTTCAGTATAGTGCCCTGTGCAAATACATAGGTTGTACATGCCTGAAGCCTGCCCTGCTTCTTGAGGCAAATGTCTCAAAGAGGCTGGTTACCTACTTAGAAAAGAGAAGGGAAAATGCAAAAAAGAAAATGAATTTGTTTCTCAACAAATTACTCTATCTTATTTACCCCTTTTAAATCTTTGTGTTATCAAGAGGAAATGTCCTACTTCTCTTTGCCCCATTGGAAGAGTGAGTCCTTGATCTCTGTTCCTTTGGACAGTATATTAGTTTCCTGTTGCTGCTATAACAAATTGCCACAAACTTAGTGGCTTAAAACAACACACATTTATTATCTTATAGTTCTGGAGGTCAGAAGTCTGAAATGGATTTACAAGCCTAAAGTGAAGGTGTTGGCAGAACTGTGTTCTTTCTAGAGGATTGAGGAAAGAACTCCTTTCCTTACCTTTTCCAGCTTCTAGAGACCACCTGCATTCCTTGACTGGTGGCCACATTATTCTGATATCTGCTTCCATTTTCAAATTTCCTTCTCTGACTCTTACCTTTCTGCTTCCGTGTCTCCTCTTGTAATTAGATTGGGCCTACTTGAATAATCCAAGATAATCTCCTCATGTCAAATTTCTTAATTTAATCACAACTACAAAATTCCTTTTACCATGTAAGGTAACATATTCATACGTTCTGGGGATTATTAATACAATGCTTACATCTTTGGTGGGGGTATTATTCTGCTTACCACAGACCAGTAAGGCTGATATTTTCTAAGTGGCTAAATATGTGAACCAGTGTACTAAAAGATCTCTTTTCTCTAAAACTGAGTGACTGTTGCTAAAGAGTCCACCTTTTCTAACCCCAGTAGGTTCCCACTCAAAGGATGTTTCAGCCTCAGATAGAACAGTGCTTAAGATAGGTAATGTGAGCAGCCCTTCCATTCTAAAATTCTAATTGTGCCTTCATTGTCATCAAATCCATTACACTCTACCATACCTGAGTCACATGGATTGAGATCTAGAGATTCAGTCTTCCATTTTAAAGTGCGAGGTCTTCCCCCTGCCAGAGGCCGAGGACCAGGTATACATTTTTTTCCCTCTTTCTCAGCTCTCTCCTGGGCAATGAGTGCTAATTGAATGCAGACTTTTGAACAAAATTCAAATGTCTCTTTTTCTGGAGAAAGGTTTATAATCAGTAGAAAACACCTTTAAATTTTGATGGGCTGTCATTTCCATCACTGCTAAAATAGATTTACCTATCATCTGTTTTATCATTTTAGCTCATGTCTTAGCAACTCTAGAAAAAGGTCCTGTGGGTTTTTTCATTATTAATTTGAAATAGGCATCTTAATTTTCACCATCCATGTGCCTTCATTTCTAGGTATCCTCTGGGAATCATGGAGAAATGAATCTCTTTAGCAAATTCAACAAAGCTGCATTTTCCTTCTCTCTCTTCTTTCTGACAAGTACATTATATGTCATCAGAGGTCCTAAAGCAATTTTTAGTACTCTTTCAAACTTATTCTCATCAGAGTCCACTTTTTTCCTATACATTTTAAAGGATTTCTCAGTTAATAATTGTATCTATGTATCATTTAAAAAAAAAAAAACAACTTGATCATGATTGTCTCAAAGTGAATTAGCTCCAATAGTAGAGACTGAAATTGGCCCATGGTGCATATAATTGCAGCATAAGAATTTTTAGTAAGCCTGAATGAGGTCCCAATATGTAATGTGCAAGCATCCCAATCCACAAACTTAAAAGAATAAAAAAGTAGCAAATTCCTTAATATCTTTTGCACAAAAAAATTTTAACTCCTAGTCAAGCCTCAATCTTATCACTGTTGAGAGAGATATTCATTCCTAGTTATTATTACTCTCCTCCCTCCAATTGGGATGTTTTATAGCCTTGGAGTCTTACACAGCAACAGACATAGGTAATCAGTCACCTCTTTTTATATAGCTTACTCTGAGATGCTCATGTTCCAACACCACATGCTGCCTCAGATTCAACTGCAGCCTTTTGCTGTGCTTGACACACATCTTCCTCTAAGATTGTATTCCAAATTTAGAAAGCATGATTCAACTTCCTCAACAAAGATCACAAAACCTATCAATTTGATTAGGAAGAATATATAAGTGTTATTTTGCCCTCAATAGCATTAGTTTCCCCTGACTCTTCATAACAGAAACTAACTACAAAGGGTTACACCATATTTACTTTCACAGCACTGTTTTCACTCCAACTCTACCCCTCTTCTTGCTATTTCTCCACTGTTCTGATACCCTAGATATACCAGCATCTACTTTTATCTGCTCAATGAATACACTTGGATACCCTAAGCTGCACTAAGGGCCCGTACAAGGAACAGCAAGTGATAGCAGACCCCAGGGCAGGACATCTTACTGGGAAATGTATTCCATGAATACCCATTTCCATTTCATGTGTGGAGTTTGATTCCTGGAGCCTTTTTAGGTGAGACACACATTGACATTATGGCCTATGAATCCTGCAGCCCATTTTCCATTCTTCCATTCTTTTAATGGACCAACTTTGGTATTTGGTTCACCTGGAAAAATCATGAGAACCACCTAAAAGGTTCGAGTGAGTGGTGAAGCTTTTACCTGGGTGAATCTGAGGAAATGTTTAATCTAACTCAAAAGAGAGAGGGTGAGTTTTTTTTTATTATTTCTAAACTGACTCTTTAATTGTTCCAGGATTGACAACCTCCAAGATTAAAGTCATCATTTAAGGCCTAAGTCAGGAAGTTTGTAGTGAAAAATTGCTTGTGGCCCTGCATCTATTCCTTCTCTTTCTGTGAACCACATCCTCAGTTTGGGAATTTGTAGCAGGTATGATCCCTGATTAGCTTAGACCAATCAACATACTGGCTACGGAGATTGCTTTAGAGAAGGACACATATCCCAGTCAGAGCCAATAAGATACAAAGAGCAAAAGTATTATTTTTCTTCTGAGAATAAATATGTATGGCAGGATGTGGAGAGGGGAAGGTGGTAAGGGAAGGGGGAAGAAGGAAAAGGATATGACATCTGGAATTTCAGTAAACTTTTTGCTATGAGAATAGAAAGCTTGAAACTGCTAGAAATGGCCTCTTTTTTCTACCTAAATTGATATCCTAGCTCCAGAATATTGAACTGTTGACTTCACAGCAGCTTTGAAATCTAATACCAGCAGTGTACTGGAGACAGCTCACACTTAACTCATGAGAGTTCATTGTGTGCAACTCTTTCCAAATCCGTGTTCAACGACATCATGTTGGTAGCTTGAAATCAACCACGGTTGAAATATTTACAGCATAGAAATCAGGAAACACTCCAAAAGAAGACTTTATTTCCCTGGAGAGCTAGTTGTTATACGTTTTTAGCACCACATCATTGCTAATAGTATGTTGTCTCTGATGAAGCTCAGTAATGAAGTGGTTGAGAGTATGGGCTTAGAAGTCAGACTAGTTGTCGTACCTGAGATACTGAATATAAAGCACTTAGCACAAAGCAAGGCATATAGAAAGCATCTTATAAATAAATAATACTTATATATTATATTAACTATTATTGTTCATCCTTAGTTGTTTAAAACATAACTGTGACACAAGGAACCACACTCTGACCCTACCTCTTCTAATAGCTAAGAACGGGTGTTTTTGACTTCACAGTTTTTCCTCTTTAATGTTTTTTTCATATTGCTACAAAGTGATCTTTAAAGGACACATGTCTGTGTCACTCCTCATCTAAACTTTTTAATAGCTCTCTATTAATTTTGTATAAAAATCCAAACTCTTTAACAAAACCATTTATGGCATGCCTCAGCCTCATCTCATATCGCCTTCTGACTTGTATCACATCCTAAGCTCAGGTATAGTGAACTACCTGTAGCTCCCACAACATGTCATCCCAATTCTTTCAATCCCACCCCTCCCATTTACTTGGATTAATCACCAAAATCCACTTCACATGCAGTCTCCTTTAAGTCAGTTATCTTCCTAGGACACTGTTCTTTGGCATTTCCTGTTTGACATATCCATTTTCTTTTTCATGTCTTTAGACTTAAAATTGAGCTAAAAGGCAGTAGTAGTGTTAGCCCTAGAGAAATAGAAAGGCCAGTAAGATTTAAATGGGAAAAGGGCACATCTGGCAGACAGAGTAGGATAGAATACAAACTTAAAACAGATGAGCAAGAGAGCAAGGGCAGAAATATGAAGAGGCAAATTTGTAGAGACTGGGGTGGGGATAGAAGAAGGAAGGAGAAGGATGTGAAAAAGAGAATTTTATAATAATTCAGCATGGAAAGAGTATATATAAAATTAGACAAATTTGGGGGCAGTATAAATGTCAAGACTATCTCAAGAGACTGTAATAAATATTGAACTGCAATCTCCTAGGCTATCATTTCTTTGACTGTGAGACTCCTTAGTGAGACAAGTCCATGATAGGAGGGACTTTTAATGGATTAATTAATCATTATCATCTTCTTCATCATCATCACAAAACTTTATTAAACACTTACTCTTTTCCAGATACCTTTGAATGTGACTTTAGCTGGATTATCTTATCTCATACTGACAACAACTCTATGAGAAAGGTACTCTAATTTCCTCCCTTACTCAGATGAGGAAGTGAGGCAAAGATGGGTCAAAGTAACATATCTATGAAGAGGTGGAGCTGAGATTCACTTGAACCCCAAGTCAAGCACAATTTGATACTGTCTGTCCATACAGATTATTTTTAAACATTGGCATTTTTTATTGGTCAGTTCATGATTAGACAATATTTATCTTGCCAAAGCAACAAGTTAGCTGTAGTTTAATATTGTTAGCTTTTTAGCCACAGCATACATAGGCTTTATGTTGCTATCTCTTTTTAATTTTTTTTTTATTTTAGCATATTACAGGGGTACAAATGCTTAGGTTACAATATATTGCCTTTGCCCCACCCGAGTCAGAGCTTCAACCGTGTCCATCCCTCAGACATTGCTCATTGTACCCATTAGGTGTGTAAATACTCATCCCCTCCTCCCCCCTCCCACCTGCCTGACACCCGATGAATGTTATTATTATATGTGCACTTAAGTGTTAATCAGTTAACACCAATTTCATGGTGAGTCCATGTGGTGGTTGTTTTTCCATTCTTGTGATACTTCACTTAGTAGAAGGGACCCCAGCTCTACCCAGGATAATATAAGAGGTGCTAGATCACCATTGTTTTTTGTGGCTGAGTAGTACTCCATGGTATACATATACCACATTTTATTAATCCCTTCATGTATTGATAGACACTTGGGTTGTTTCCACATCTTTGCAATTGTGAACTGTGCTGCTATAAATATTCAAGTGCAGGTGTCTTTTTTATAGAATGTCTTTTTTTCCCTTGGGTAGATGTCCAGTAATGAGATTGCTGGATCAAATGGTAGTTCTACTTGTATCTCTTTAAGGTATCTCCATATTACTTTCCACAGAGGTTGTACTAGTTTGCAGTCCCACCAGCACTGTATGAGTGTTCCTATCTCTCCACATCCATGCCAACGTTTATTGTTTTGGGACTTTTTGATAAAGGCCATTCTCACTGGAGTTAAGTGATATCTCATTGTGATTTTGATTTGCATTTCCCTGATGATTAGAGATGTTGAGCATTTTTTCATATGTTTTTTGGCCATTAGTCTATCTTCTTTTGAAAAGTTTCTGTTCATATTCTTTGCGCACTTTTTCATAGGATTGTTTGATTTTTTTTCTTGCTGATTTTCCTGAGTTCTGTATAGATTCTAGTTATCTATAGATTTTAAAATGTAAATCTCATTACTCATATAATGCATGCTTATTATAAAAATATCAATGTGCAAAAGAGTGAGGAAGTAGTTGAAAATCCCCCCAACTCTGGCAGAGTACTGTTACCAATAAGATGAACATCATTCTTGTTTTCATGTACATATGTATTAAAATAGTTATCTGAAATATATTTGTATAATTCATATACATATAGATATTAGATATATTGATGTCAATATAATATGGCATGAAACATATATTGTTTTGTTACCTCCCATTTCACTTACTAATATATGTGGCTGCATAGTTATTCAATATACAGGCATACCATAATTTATTCAACCAATTCGTAGAAGTGGTTGTTTTACCACATTGCACTGTAATTTTATGATTATATACCTTTTTTTATAACACCAAGTATTTCTTGAGAATAGAGAATTCTAGAAGTATTTGTGTTTATTTATTTATCTATTTTTATTTCAATAGATTTAGGGGGTACAAGTGTTTTTTGTTATATGTATGAATTGGATAATGCTGAAGTCAGGGTTTTTAGTGTACCCATCACCAGACTATTGTACATTGTACCCGATAGGTAGTTTTTTTATCTCTCTCCCTCTTCTTAGTTTCCAATGTCCATTACACCTCTTGATGACCATATATCTCTATTGTTTAGCTCCTACTTATAAGTGAGAATATGCAGTGTTTGTTTTTCCATTCCTGAGATACTTCACTTAGAATAATGGTCTCCAGTCCCATCCAAGTTCCTTCAAAAGACATTATTTTATTCCTTTTTATGGCTGAGAAGAAATTCATGGTATGTGTGTGTTATGTTTATATATGTATATATATATGTGTGTGTATATCTGTGCATATATATGTGTGTGTGTGTATATATATACATACCATGTTTCCCTGATTGATTTGTCAGTTGATGGGCACTTAGGTTGATTCCATATCTTTTCAATTATGAATTGTGCTACAATAAATATTCAGGTGCAAGTGTCTTTTTGATATAATGATGTATTTTTCTTTGGGTAGATACTCAGTAGTCAGATTGCTGGATCAAATGGTAGGTATACTTCTAGTGTTTTGAGGAATCTCCATATTGTTTTCCATAGAGGTGGTACTAATTTACATTTCCACCAACAACCCTTTTCACTGCATGCATGCCAGTATTTATTGTTCTCCGTCTTATTAATAATGGCTATTCTGACAGAGGTAATTGCTTCCCATGTAAAAAAAATTAACTCAAGATAGATTAAAGACTTAACTGTAAGACCTGAAACCATAAAAATTCCAGAAGAAAATGTAGAAAAAACTCTCTAGACATTGAACTAAGCAAAGGGTTTATGACTAAGACCCAAAAGCAAATACAACAGCAAAAATAAATAAATTGGAGCTAATTAAGCTAAAAACTTTCTGCATAGCAAAGGAAATAATCAACAGAGCAAATAGACAACCTACAGAATGGGAGGAAATATTCACAGACTATACATCCAACGAAGGACTAATACACAGAATCTACAAAGAACTCAAAAAATCAGCAGGAAAAAAAAACAAATAACTCCATCAAAAAGTGGACAAAAGACATAAACACATTGTTTTCAAAAGAAGATATACAAATGCCCTACGCATATGAAAAAATGTTCATTGTTAATAGATCTGATTTTTTAATATATTCCCAACATGGAACATAGTGACTAGTGGGTGGATAAATATTTGGATGGACAGAAAGATAGATGCAGCAGTGTGGTGGATGAACTGTAGAAGTGTACATCTAATTATAGTAGCAACTATTTGATTGTTATTGCCACAGTTCATATGAGAAGAGTAATTAGAACTAGGGTGTCCAACATAGAAATGACAGAAGCAGAGAGATCCAGGAAGATATCTTAAATGGCTGGTTGTTTTGCTTTTTAAAACATATTTATATCAGCTTTTCAATAAGGTGGTTTTAAACAGCCCACTGGTTTCCTGTGGGCTATTGACTTTTACATTTTATCTTCCAAATTTTGTCTAACTACTGCTTTTGTCAGAGTTTCATTTATAAAGCTGAATAATTGTATTATGTATTCCTTTGACTTCCTTTCCCACCATGATTCTGAATTTAATTGTGTGGTGACTCACCAACATTGATTCCTGCAGGAGTTTCTGTTCATCATCCAACACAAAGTCCTTCATAAGGTCTAGAAATAATTGCCACAGGAAAAGTCGTTTGTTTGAGCAAAACCTTAACTTCATCTCTATTCCAATGAGATATTCTGTGATTGAAGAATAACAATAATAATTTATTGAGTGTCTATAATATCAAGAATAGCAATAAATGATATATACAAGCTTTTAAAAAATAATTTAATCCTCACAACTATGATGAAGCTAATAAAGTGACAAGGTAGGCAAGCCAGTTTATAAAATCAGTTCAATTATGTTATTTTTTTCTTAGCAAGTCTTGGCAGCCCTGGGGCAAGAGCAAAGAAAGTGAATGTGTAAAGTTATGATTGTTGTAATAATGAGATTTTGAGGGACACATACAAAGAATAAATAAAGAAGTGAATAAATTGAGAATGCTGGTTAAACTGGTTTTATAAGATAGATGCAAGATCCGGAATGAATAAGAAATCACTTAAAAATAATAATGTGGTGGCAGCCCAGTAGAACTGGGAGAGATCAAGAGGCTAAAAGTTTCCATGGTGATAGAGAATACTAGAAAGTTGTTTGAGTGTTTTTAAAATTACACACATATTAACTATATAAAGTATTATTAGTAGTAACATAAAAATATTTATTGACAAATATTTCCTCAATCATCATATCACAGAATTTCTGGACTTAGAGCAGGATTTCTGGTGTAATAGTTAAGTTTGCATCCAGTCTCTTCATCTGACACCCTTCAATACATATTATCCCATTGAAATCTCAGCACTCCCATTTTACTGGAGAATAAAATGAGGATTAAATCATTTATTTGTTTTGTTTGAGGTTATATAGTTAGTGAGTGGTTTCAATCTAATCCTTTTGTTTCAAGTACAAGGCTCCTTTAAACATAACTTAGTAACCTTCAACAAATCTTTAAAGATTGCCTTAAAACCCTAAGAAAATATTTGTCAATAAGTCTAAACAATTGTCAGCAACATAATCTACTACTTTTTTGGTTAAATTCTCCGATATAATGGTAACCTCCCCTTCTGGAAATAAGATTTCCACAGTGGCACATGCATTTCTTTGAGTATATTTTTATTGCCAAGATTCCAACCCAAATATCCTACTCAAAGAAGTTGCTTTGAAGATTAAGGCAAAATGAGACTATATTTTATCACACTTCTATGTGGAAGGAAAAAGAGATCATTATCTTTCTTCCTGGAGAAAGCAAAATCAGTGGTTTGCAAGTGATTTCTTAAGAACTTTTAGTTCTCCGCTTTGATTATGGCTTTGAGTGTTGAATGCTGCTCTATAGCCAACCTATGTAATATGGTAGCTCCATGTGACTGTTGAACACTTAAGGTATGGCTAGTCTCAATTGAGATATAGTTTTAGTATAAAATATACACTTGCTTTTTAAAACTTAGCATAAAAATAATGTAGAATATCTCATTAATATATTTTTATTTTGATTAAATATTGAAATAAAATTTTAGATATATTGGGTTAAATGAAATGTTATTAACATTACACTCATTCCTTTCTCCTTTTTAAAATATAACTACTAGAAACTCTAAAATTATATGTATGGCTTGCTTGTGTGGTTCTCATTATATTTCTATTGAAAATTGGACAATACTGCTTTGTAGGAATCTGTGGTCATTATAAGGATGGGCACAAATATTCTAGCTCTCTCTTTCTTAAAATTTGATAGGATAATAGTTCCCTACCTACATAAGATTAGGTGTAGCCTAATAAGAAATCTACTATCTATTTGATATTCCCCTATAAATAATATGTTGTTTTTCTCTGCTTGCTTTCACAACTTTTGTGTTGTCCTTAGTTTTCAGAAGTTTGATTATGATGTGCTTTGATGTGAATTTCTTTATGTTTATGTTATTTGGGATTTAATCATCTTTTTGAATCTGTATTTTTACGTGTTTTCCAAACATGGGAAGTTTTCAGTCATCATTTAATTTAAGTACTTTTCAGCCTCTCTCTCTTCCCGCCCCCCTCTTCTCACCCTCTGCCTCCCCCTCCCCTTCTCTCTCCTTCTCTCCTCTCCTCTGGGATTCTGATGTTAAAAAATGTTAGCTCTTTTCTTATTGTTCCACAGGTCACTGTGACTTCTTTCATTTTATTTTTTAGTCTATTTTCTCTGAAAATATTCAGATTGGGTAAGTTGTATTCACCTGGCTTTTATTTTAGTCATTATCTTTTCCATTTATATAATTTCTATTTGGTTATTTTTTACAACTTTTATGTCTTTGTTAAGATTTTATATTTTTTTGATTTGTTTAAAGAGAATTCTTAATTGCTTGTCAAAGCAGCTTTATGATGGCCATTTTAAAGTCCTTTATAGATAATTACAACATCTGGTTCATCCTGGCGTTGGCATTAGTTGATTGTCTTTTCTTATGCAAGTTGTGATTTTCATGGGTCTTGGTATAACAAGTGATTTTTTAATTGTACCCTGAACATTTTGGATATTATAAAACTCTGGATCCTATTTAATTTTATTTTTTAAACAGGCAGTCTCCTGTTGAGGCATAGCATGAGGGCCAGGTGGGTGTGTATTTTCAGTTTCTCACTGGACCCCACTGATACCATCCTGACAGAAGTGGGGCACTGACTCACACTGCCTCATTGCAGATGGGTGTAGTGTAAGTTTTGCTTCCCCCTGAGCTTTGATAATACCTTCCCAGCTAAAATCAGTCCACTGAGATTTTAAAGCTATTGTCTTATCATATTCTAGACTATTCTAACTCTAATTGCATTATCTTGTTAAAAGTCCATTTCCTAAGAAAACAACAAATATGATTTGCAATTAGGAAAATAAATAAAAAGTAATTTTTTCAACTTTAAAGAAATATTTTACCTAAAACATACTTAATAATTACCTAATATACACATTACGGTTTTCATTAACAGATTTTATTCAGTTTATGAGTTTATTTTTAATAACATACACAGTATATAACAGAAGCTGACCACTGATGGTGAAATAAATTTCCTAAGGTCCCCTGGATCAGCCTCATGTGTTAGGATAAAAATGTATTAGCAGAATAATCCAGCATGAGAATAAAAGAGATATTTTATCATTTCATATGTATTAAGGTTTAACAAATATATGGAACCATATTAGTTGTCATTGCATATTTCAAGTTTTATGGCTATTCTTATTCATTGAACTTACTATATAGATTTTTTTCAAAATGAATAAAATATGTACTTACAATAACTGAATTATTTGGTGTTGATCATATATCTTTCAGCTTGATTCCTTTTATTTATATATTTTCTCCCTTAGAGGAGAAATATTGACCTTCCAACCTTAGAAAAGATGATCTTCCTTTTGTATACCTAGCAATCCTAAGCAATTTGCTTTTGCAGCGTAACAAGCAAGTACAGGAGATATTTGAACAACTCTTCAAATCTTATTCTAGATTCATAGCTTTTAGGATGGGAATGATGTAAGTGCAAATTCTCCCAGCTCTGACATTATGAGACCTTTTCTTATTGCTAAGCCTTAGCAAAGAGGTAACATTGAGGTGTAGTGCTAACTGCTGTTTACCTCCACACATATTGATTTAATTAAATTATATCCTACTAATGATTGGTATGTGGATCAATCCTAGGAAAATAATTGAAGGTCAACATATCTCCTTTTATCTACTTTTTTCATGCTTTCTATTCCTTTCCAGCACCCCCTCACCTTTACCCTAAGGGACCACTGTTCTCTTAATGTTTTATTGTAGTATAATGGAAAAAGCGCTAGACCGAAGTCAGAAGTCTTAGGGATTCATTCTGGATTTGTGCTTAACTAGGTGTGTGGGCCTTTACTGAGCCTCAATTTTATCATCTGTAAAATGAAGTGGTTGTACTAGATGATACTTTATTTTCCTTCTAATTCTAAATTTCCTCATAATATTACATTTCTAGATCTATAATTTATTTTAAGAGAGAATATAAATTACAGCTAAAGCATACCAAGTTATTATTGCCTTAATGTACTGCCTTTTGTAAAATAGTCCGCATTAACATAGGCCACGTTTATAATAAACAAGTTCACATTTCATCACAGAATTTTAGGCAAAATTATTTTGGGTAACGTTTTGGGGTTATAGTAGCTCTCATAGGTCATACAGACTGTTTCCTTCATCTATGTGAAAGGACAAGGTTATTCAGGTCAAATGTTAGAAACGTAGGTTGGAAACATGTGGGATCTTTGCCTGTACAGAGTGGTATTGCACCTGTTTTTGTTGAGTTGAGAAAAATGGGTCTCAACTTGCCTTCTATCAGCCACATGCCTGGTCTTCTCTGTGTTACACACTGTCTTCCAAGTATGAGTAGGTTCTACTCATGAGCCTTTAGGCTACTCTATTCCCTATGAAGAACTAGATAAGTCATTTTCTAACACTTTGCCTTAGAATTTTCCATTAAGTCCCAGTAATGGAATCATGGACCCTTCCATCCTTGACAAAAAATCGATAAGGGAAAGGAGACCAAAGACCGTATTTTCCAATGATCTAAAGCTTATTTTCTGCAATACTCATTCTTCATTGATGACAAAAATAGATTTAAGAGCAGAGAAACCCAAATAAATGTGCCTTTGAAGGGATTCTATTTAAAAAATCAGGGCAGTTGTGATGATTAGACTCTGTAGCAGGGCTTTTAATTAATGTATATGATTTTGAGTATTATTATTGGAAGAGAAGTGAGTGTATCATAATTCATATCTGCATATTTGGATACACATAAATTTTAAGTAGAAAGAAATTCAAAATCAAGTTTTCTAAGTTAAGTTTATCTGGTATCTAGGACTGAGCTTATTTAATCTAGGAGATACCACAGGGACTGACCTTATTTAAGCTAGAAACTATCACAACTTAAATTCTTGCCTTTTAAATGTAAATATAAAATGCTAATCACAATATATAAGCAATTACTACTGTCTGCTGCAGTTACTTCTTTTTAAGTGCACTTCATTTTGCAGATGGTGAGAGCTTTACTAACACATCTATTGTTAGCCTGAAAGTCAAGCGATCATCTGTGTAGGCGGTTGTGTGGGAGCAATGCTAAGATTTACAAGGATTCTCTCCCACATTGGCAATCCACATTGAACAGAGAGCCATATGAAACCATCTTCTGTTCCCCTGGTGTTTTTAATCATTCACTTAATTTGTAATAATATAAAAATTCTCAATTAAAGCTTACCATTTTCCACTCAAATATTATCTTCATATTTTAAAAAATATTTTCTTTTTGTAATTTTTCAATTGGGTATCTATTGGGGAAAAAAGCTTATAACTTTATCAAAGATAGAAATTCTGAGAAGATATTAGTAATTATGTTCAGCATGTCAGTTATAAGATTTTAAAAATTCTTATAAGTTTGCAACAATAATTATATACTTGGACTTAAAAATTGAAGGGGCAGTTCTTTAAGAGACAAATCTTGTCTGTTTTGCAATCTTTCAATATAAATCTGTATCAGTAAGAAATGTAGAATATTTCTAGCATCTAATTTTTTCATTCTTCATTTATTTTTTCCTATTGAGATATTAATTATCTGAAGGGGAAACAGAATCACATATTAAAGCCTCAAATTTTAAAGATGTGTTACGAAATTCCTATAGTTATTAAACCATAGTAGACAAAAAAGAATTGCCTATATTCCACTGAGTGAACCTGCCTTTTTTCTATGCAAGACTCCTTCCACCATATTTTTTTCTCTCACTGCTCTAATGTTGTCGATATCTGGACACATGACATGACCTTGGCCAACTTGACTGTCTGTCCTAGACCTAGAGTGTTTTAAGAAACCATTAAGATCCATTGGCTCTACTGATGAAGGTTGGTCATTCCCAAGGTTTTCTAAAACTGTCAGATTCTAATCTGGACCACACATGGTTCTTTCCCTTTCCCTTTGATGATTAATTCTTCAATATATTTCCAGTGCATTATGCTTAGGTGACCCCACGGTTTTCAACTGCTTTCAGGAAAAAAAAAAATCCATGGCTGATACATAGTATTACATAAATGTAATCAATGTGAACTGGGGAAAAAGGCTTTAGAAATTCATCAGATCCCTTTGCTACAGTGAAAGATATCCAGGCCTAAACTTAACATGACTTGCCCAGTGAATGTGAAATCACAACTAAATCTCAAAATTGGGTCTTTCAACATAAGATCCATAGATAGACTGATTTGGTTGACTTCTAGCAACGCATGATACATCATCATTCTTCTTTGCATTCAGGTCCCTGGCATTTGGATGAGTTTTTTTCCTAATATCTTTTAATATTTTTCTAATTTTCATTTTTGCATTCCTCAGTAGCTACAATTAATATTCCTGAAATTTATTTTTTTAAATATTCTGAATTTATCTTGGTTCTTTATTTTTCCTTTGTGACTTTTCCATTGTGACCTTTAGCAAATTACTTAACCTCTTCTTGCCTTTGTTTTTCCAAACATTGTAAGGATTAAATGAGTTAATGTATGTGAAGTACTTAAAACAGTGTAGAACTCATGCTAAATGCTACATTAATGGCAGCTATTAATACTATTATTATTGCTATTATTGCTATTCAATAGAGTAACTATATAAATCACTATTTCTGTTACCTTTTGATGTTACTCTTCTCTAACCATGTAATTTTCTACTTAGACTATTATGTTTCTGAAAATATTCTCTACTTCCAAACATTGAAGAAATGATGTGCAGCCACAAAGCAACATAATTTGGGTTCATACAAATAATTTGGAAAGGAGAAAAAAAACCACAGCCAGTCAAACAACCAAACTATCTATCCCCAAACAAAAATAATAATGATCCAAGTATGACAAAGCAAAACTGAAACACATCTTTAAGGGTGGTTTATATACAAACAACATCCATAATATGTTTTATTTTAATTCGTACACCAATTCATCAGGAAATAGGAACTTAAGATTATAATCAGGAAAAATACTAAAATTCAGTTAAAAACCCATTATTATCACCCTTTTTGTTGGACTGACTCTTCTAGGATTGACACAGACAATAAAGCGATCAATTGGAAACTTCATTGAAAGATACATATAATTTCAGTTGATTTAGAAGGGTTATGATTTTGTCAATTCAAAACAAACTGTATAATAAGCATGCCTTAATTTCATTACTTCAATTCTGCATTCACTTAGCTTTACATTTTCAAATGTCCAAAAAAAATTTCAATAAAAATAAACAATTAAAAATAGATTATGTTAAAATAACAATAAAAATAAAATATAGGATACATAAATCATAGTTCCTTCTTTATTTGGGCATTTAAATTGTTAAGGAAGTGGCAACATTGTGATTACTGGCCAAAAAATTGAAGACTAAATAAGTCTTAAAATAGCCAGGTATTCCATATTAATGTAATTGAAGCAGCAGTAGCTGTGTCTCCTTTCCAGGTCAGTTTGGAAGCGATCCCTCAATTCCATAGCCTAGTTTATATCATTGCTAAAAATAACAGTATAACATTTTCTCCCTAAAGTCAATTTAGAGAACAAATGTACTGTAATAATTACAGCCATTATTTGTGGCAATTTTCCTGAGCCTTGAAATGAATGCAAATATTTAGAAATAGGGATCATCGAATCATCCTGGAAAACTATCTCACACTTTGACTTTAGAACGCAGCATATGCTTTTTTATTTTAGTTTGTGTTATGTTAGAAGAGAGGACAATATAAGGAAGGAATCATTTTCTAAGCTTTATAATTGAAAGAAAAGGATAGAAAAGCTATAAAATATAGAAAAACCTACCCATTATCTCAGACCAAATCACACTGTAGTGTTCATCAATGCAAACGAAAATAGATATTTAATTGCTAACTGGGGAAGCAATCAAAATCTCTGGAAAATATCATTATAAAAATACTATCTAATAATCATTCAAGAAATCCTAGGATGTCATAAAAACTGTGTAAATATTGGAATTATTTTCACGAAAGTTAAACATGCTATCAACTTACTAAGTTTAAATGGAAAAATAAAATAAAAACAGACATGAGTTGTTCGATATTTGCTTTAGCATATAAATGGCTTAATGTTTGAAACAAATCAAAATATGTATCATGGGTAAATCTTAAGGACAATAAAATAGCTTTGGACAACCTCTATTCCTTTGTGTGGACGTTTTCAGAGGTCTCTCAGTATAAATGCCAAGGCTTTATGGTCTTAAAACACGTGCAGCATTTTTTTTCCTGAAAAACTAAATTATTATAAGGAGTCTACTTCTAGGGAATTCATCAGCAATATGATCTGACACCCTTTATAATTGTGAATTAGTGTAGTCCTTCTCATTGCTTCTATCTAATTCATTTCCAGGTTACTGACTTTTCTCCCTTTTGCTGTTTTCTGATACCCCAGCAAGTAAGGCCCTAGTCTGTACCTATGAAATATTAGATATAATCATTTGCCAAAATCTAAGAAATGGCTCAGCAAGCATTTACTAGAAGTCACAATCTTCAAGAAGCAAATAGTCCTATACTGAGACATATCCAGAATGGGAAAGACTAGTAAGAAACAAATTAGAAGTAATTAATATTGTGCTTTTCCTGTAGTAGATGCTCAACTAATATTTTTGAATTGTGTCTATGTGGGGATCTCTGAGCTTCCTGTATCTGGAAATCTAAACCTCTTATTAGATTTGGAAAGTTTTCAGCTATTAATTCATTAAATAGATTTTCTATTGCTTTGGTTTTCTATTCACCTTATGGGACACCAAAAATTAAAATATTTGGTCATTTTAGAGTTTTCCATATGCCACTTAGGCTTCAGCTAATATATTTTGACTGTTGAAGGCACTAGGCCCTGAAATATCTTTTCTCTCTATCATAATAGGAAAACATTAGGTATTAAATCACATTGTGACCGAAAGTCTGACCTTGCCCTCATAGTGTCTCCAACATGTTTTGAGAGAATCAACTGAAGTGTAATAGTTGGGGAAGCTACTTTAAAAACAGATATATTAATGCTACCTAACTAGGGTGTCATGTGGTCAGCTTGCCCAAATTATAATAGAATCAAATTTCTGCCTGTCAAAAGCTTCCTAAGCCTATCTTCCCTGAGGTCTATGCTTCTCCCTCTTGCTACTCAACACAAGTCAACTGTTGGAGTTCCCATTCTTCATGGACAAGAACATTTAAATTATATTAAAATTTTATATGACCTTGAAAGCACTGCAAGGTTTTTTGAGGCACAGAAAAATCTTTATGTGTGCTATTTCATTTTTAAGAATGTGCTACTTTCCTACATTCTCTCAATGCAAGTGGACTTTCTTTGGTGTTAGTACTTTTCCTAGTGAAAAAATGAGGGAATACGTGCAGTCTTACTGTAGATAGATTTTGTTTTTGCATAAGCAAAACTGTAATTAAACTTATAACAAAACAATATAAAGAAATTAGCCCTTTTGGTTTAAGTCTTTCCCTATTTAGCCAGACTTAAAACATTAAGTTTGGAGGTTGTGAAAGGAGGAGAATGGCAAAACGGGAAGGGATTTGTGATGCGATTTTTGAAACCTATCAAATGTTAAAAACTAAAGTGTAATTCTAAAAAATTGAGTGGATTACACACTTTTAAAATTTATGTATTGACAAGATAAAAGTGCAATTAAAACTTTTGAGTAAATGATTGAGCACATCAGTTAATTTCTCTCTCCCATTCCAAATACATTAAAAATGTCATATAAAGTATTCAGAGAATATTAAATAAAAATATATAGATGAATGAACAAGCGAGGATGGGACTTTTCAGAGTGTTGGAAATAACATGGTAACACATAATAGAAATTGGAAGCTGTGGTGTTAATGCCTGCTTCATGATAGAAATAGAGGCCACAAACCCCAGTGCTGCTGGAAGACAGAACCTGTAGGAAGCTGGAAGCCCAGATTATGATTTTTGTTCCTGAAAAGAAACCCTTAAGTCCCTGCCAGATAGCCGAGTGGCTTATTTGCCATTCACAAACTGCCTACCTCATATCATGGGTGGAAAAGCTATCTTTGGAAGATGGGAATTCTGAGCTTGTGCCAAGGCTGCAGTATAACCCAATAAGTGCTATCCATTTAGTGTGGAAACCCTAGACCTGAATATGAACAAAAATGGTATGTCTAGGTGTCTCAAACTACTCCCAAAGATAAGGTGCTCACTCAGATCACACAAGGGGGAAAACTTCTCTAGAAGGATGACTTTAACAGAAGTTGAGCTCACAGACAATAATAACAATATATTTTGAAGCCCAATGCCACCAAAGAAATTTTGCAGACCCGAAAGAAAATTGCGTTAGCATTTGTATCAGTCAACAACATGCCTAAGACAGCACGATGTTTTCTAGATAGATTTCACTGAAAACATCTGCTCATTTTACTTTAGTCAAAGAATATTTAACATGATGCATATTAATACATGTATATTATACACTTACAAGTTTTGTGATTTGGGGGAAATTACTTATCTTCTGTTCTGTGATTAATTTTCCTTATCTGCCAAAGAGCTTTTGTGAGGATTAAATAGTGTATTTGGAGCACTTATAATGGTTTCTGGCACATAGAAAGCATTCAATAAATGTTAGTATTGCATATATATGTATACAATATTAACATATCCCAAGGACATGGTGCTGGGGGTAGGCAAGAAGAAGGGAATTTTTAGTACTTATTTTTCCCTTTCTGTACTGTATTAATTCTTTTCTTTAACAATATGGTTAAAAATAAAAAAGAATCACAGAACAAGGAAAACTTACACAATATATTTCAATTCCGCCATTGATTAAAGGAGAAGATAAAGGAAGAAATGAATCTACTAAAGAGAGACAAAGAGAGTGAGTGGTGGCTCCTTGAAGAAAGGGAGTGAAGATGGAAGACAAGTCAGTGAGGTAGAGAGAAAAAGAAAAGGTTACTAGGTTCTGCAATGTGGGTACCACTCTGGTCATGAACAGCTGTTCACTAGAGTTGTTTGTTTCCATGTTCTCATCACTGAACAGAGCACTTCGAATGACTAATTAGTCATTGCATATATCTGTTCTAACTCTTCTTTATCTCCAAAACTTTAAAGTCTCGAGCTGCTTGATAGAAACAGATGCTGGAATGGATGCAGAGAGAAAGGAACACTTATACACCATTGGTGGGACTACAAATTAGTACAACCTCTATGGAAAACCGTATGGAAATTCCTCAAGGAACTAAAAGTAGACCTACTGTTTGATCCAGCAATCCCACTGCTGGGTATTTACCCAAAGGAATAAAAAAGTAATTTTACCAAAAAGACACTTGCCTTCTAATGTTTATAGCAGAACAATTCACAATTGCAAAGATGTGTAATCAACCCAAGTGCCCATCAATTCATGAGTGGATTAATAAAATGTGGTATGTGTATACCACAGAATACTACTCAGCCATAATAAAAAATGATGAGTTAATACTTTTTGCAACAACCTGGATGGAACTGAAGACCATTCTCCTAAGTGAAGTATCACAAAAATGGAAAAACAAACACCACATGTATTCACTATTAAATTAGAGGTAACCAATCAGCAATCATGAGCACATACAGAAGTAAAACTCAACAGAATTCAAGCAGGAGGGAGGGGAGAGGGGGGATGGGCGAAATCACACTTAACGGGTACAATGTATACTACCTGGGTGATGAGCACACTTATATTTCAACTCAAGCTGTACAAAGGCAATTCATGTGACCAAAACATTTGTACCCCCATAATATTCTGAAATTAAATAAAATACAGAGAAGGGATTTTTAAGTCCCCAAATGTCAAAGGAAGCAGAGAGGGCACATTTCAGTGCCTATAGGAAAGGGATGAGTTTCTAGATGTCTCTAACAGTGGCAAAAGGGACCTGAACATCTGAATAGATTCAGGAAATCATGGATATGTTGAAAAGGCACAGTAGTTAAGTAACAAGATGGAAAGGGAACTTATCATTTTGACGGGGAAGTTTGCTGATCTTTGTTAGAGATGCTGATAATTCCTGCCTTGAAACTCATTCTTTTCTTGCTTTCTTTGAAACTCTTTTTCCACGATCACAGGCTGTTCCTTCTCAATACTTTGCATATTTTTCCTGGTCTGCTGGACTTCGAGTAGATAAAGCAGGTTGCCCTCAGGTTTAGCTCTGCACACTTTCCCAAATCTAGCTGCCTTGTTTCCCAAGTTGTAACCCATTGTGACAACTTGCAAATATACATCAAAATCTCTAACCTCTTTCTGGAATGCCATTCTGTACAAACTACTCACTTGACATCTCCGCTTGGATCACTAATAGGCATAGGCTCACCAGATTTAGCAATATTTAGGACATATACTAAAAAGTATTCATCATTTATCTGAAATTCAAATTTTACTGGATATCCTGTATTTTAATCTGAAAAACCTAAATAGGCATTTCCCACTTAACATACCTAAAACACATTTTTTACCTATATGAAGAGATCTATTGTACAGCCTAGTGCTTATAGTTAATGATGATATATTGTATTCTTGAAAAATGCTAAGAGAATGAATATTAAGTGTTCTCACCACAAAAACAACTACGTGAAGTAATGTATATGATAATTAGCTATATTTAACCATTCCACTATACACACACACACACACACACACACTTTAAAACCTTATGGTATACATCAGTGGTCCCTAACCTTTTTGGCACCAGGGACTGGTTTCATGGAAGATAATTTTTCCATGCAGGGGGTAGGAAGTGTTTTGGGGAGCATGGAAGGCAGAGCTTGGGTAGTAATGCCAGCGATGGGCACTGGCTGTAAATAGAGATGAAGCTTCGCTTCACTCACTGCTCGCTCACTGGTCCGTGCTCACCTCTTGCTGTGTAGCCCCCCGGTTCCTAAATTTCATGGAAGACAAATTTTCCATGGATGGGGCGTGGGGGTGGTGGCTGAACTCTAAGTCTGGTCTGCAGCCCGAGGGTTGAGGACCACAGGTATACATGATAAATACATACCATTTTAAATGTCAATTTAAATATATATATATATATATATATATATATTTGAAAAAAAAGGAACTCTTGGTTACATGGCAGAGAAACCCAACTCACATGTGCTCAAGCATATGAAAGATAATTTGCGGGGCAGGTAACTGAAAAGTTCTGGGGTAAACTTGGTTTTAGGCATGGGGATTTAGGAGCTTATAAATATCATCAGGACTTGATTTCTTGCTCTGCTACTTGGCATGGAAAAAGAACACTTTTTTTTCGGAATAGTTCAACCCAAAGTTTCAGGGTTACATCTGCCTGGGCCAAATGTTGTCACTAAGTAAGTCACTTTGATGGAAGATTTAAAAATGCTGATGAGCCACGTTTGCCTCTCATACACATATCTGGAGCTGGGAATTAGAGATAGTCTCAAAAGAACAATATTATAGAGTAGGAGGAGGGAGAATTGCCATTGAAAAATCAGGATGCTATATTTAGAAGTGTAAATGGAAAATGAACAAGAAACAATAACAGATATCCTCTACACTCCCTCAAACTACATGTGTCAGTAAGAGGCTTGAATCTTTAATTCCCCAAGTCAAAAATGTAACAGTCTGGTTTTTTTTGCTTATGTTTTTTTTTTTTTTTTGAGATAGAGTCTCACTTTGTTGTCCAGTCTAGAGTGAGTGCCGTGGCATCAGCCAAGCTCACAGCAACCTCAATCTCCTGGGCTCAAGCGATCCTACTGCCTCAGCCTCCCGAGTAGCTGGGACTACAGTCATGTACCACCATGCCCGGCTAATTTTTTGTATATATATTTTTAGTTGGTCAATTAATTTCTTTCTACTTTTAGTAGAGACAGGGTCTCACTCTTGCTCAGGCTGGTTTCGAACTCCTGACCTTGAGCAATCCGCCCGCCTCGGCCTCCCAGAGTGCTAGGATTACAGGCGTGAGCCACCTCGCCCGGCCTTTTTGCTTATGTTTTATCTACCAGTAAATTAATCTATTTGCATATGCTGTCTATTCTGTTTCTAGCATTTATCTCAAATCAGTCCAATTCTCTCCTAGTCTAGGTGACCATCATATTATTCCTGGACACTTGCCATAATCTCTTATCTCTGGGATTCCTGCCTCCACTCCCTAAAATCCATTCTCCTTACAGCACTATGAGCAATTTTTTAAAACATAAATCTGATTGTGTCATCCTCTTGTTTAAAATCATCCCATGGCTTCCCTTCACACTCCAAGTCCCTATGTTATCTGGTTCTTGCAAAACCCTAGAGACATCGATTCATAAACTCCTTGCACTGCAACCCTTGCTTAATATACACCAGCCACACTGGCCATTTTGATTTTCCTTGAATATACTAAAGGAATACCCTACTTAAAGCCTCTGCATTTGTTGGTTTCCTCTGCGTGGAAAATATTTCCTTTTCTGCAGCTGGCTTTTTTCACCCCTCGGGGCTCAGCTTAAAAGCCACCTCTTCAGAGATGCCTTCTCTAGAAACTCTATATAAAAAAAATATCCAGTCGCTATTGCATCTGCCAGTATATACTACCCAACACATAATGATAAGAAATTATCTTGTTTATGCAGTTTTTCACATTTTATTATGTATCTTTACCTGCTGGAATATAAGGTCCAAGGTGGGAAACTTGTTTGTCTTTATTCATATTGAATTCCCCGACTAAAACCAGAGCCCGTTCAATAGTATTTGTTGAATAGGCACACTAATAAATGAGTGTAAGAACTATTGTTAACTGATATCTTTGTATATTGTAGGTTATCCATTTATCAAACTAGATTGAGTTGTTTCAACTTGAAGAATGCTCAAAGAAAAATTTAAACTGGAAACTCCAAATGTTGTAATTGATGATACAGGTGGCCCAGCAATGTATTATAAAATAAAGGGGATTTTCCCACCTAAGTTTTATAGTTAAATATCTGGAGTAAATAAGAGGACTGTGATTCCATTAATATACTATTTATTCAGCAGGAAATAAATGGGAGTATAGGAGTTAGGACTAAAAATTAGTGAAAATTATTGCCACAAAATATGTAATATACAAGTGATCTTCAAAGATCTGGTGATGTTGCAAAGGATGAAATAAAGTTGGGAAGAAATTAGATTTTGTAGCAAACTATTTTACTATCCAGAATTATGAAGTGATGCAATCCATTACTTCAATAAAGTTGGAATCCTTTGAATATGCTCTTGTATGAGGGTCATATGTAAGAGTTAAGTACTGGGCAATTAAGCTAAGGAGAATAACCTTGATATAGATTAGGGATCAGTTGAGTGTGCCCCTAATTATAAACTTCTTCTAATAAAATTGAGGTCAATAGTGAGGCAAAGAAACCTTTGGTATTTAGAAGAGCATCCAAGAACATGGAAAACATAAAAGTAGATAATGTAGACTCCATAATTATTTCCAGGAGAGACAATTATATATTTTAGAATATTAATGAGAGTATATCTTATGTATTTAATTAAGTTCTTCCTTGTTTCTGAACAATAAGCAAGCAATCACACAAAAGACAATACAACAAAAGGATTGAGGAGAAGGATTCTAATAAACTTTTTATCAATCAAATTGAAAATTATGACTATTAGACTTTGTGAGCAAGAAGTTTTACACAAAGTAAGGAAGCAAAATTAAAAATTTCTGTATGTGATAAGTGGAGCTAAAATCATTTTATAATTTCTCTTGACATCATTTATTAATCCATAGAATAAATTTTATTAATTTCCCAGGATTTTCAAGTACTGTGCTAGGCACTGGGAAGATGGTTAGAATAATGATAATTTCTGTCTTCAAGATCATATAGTCTATTGTGGAAAACATACACAAGCAAATAATTACAATGAGGTAATACATATAGGCTCAGAGAAGAGTTAAGGAGGCTTTTTTCTGGGGGACATAGGGGGCAGTTCAGAGAAGTTGTGCCACATATAGTAGATAAAGGCTGTCTTCAAAAATGTTAAGAAGGAACAACATCACATACAAAGAGAAACTCATGTTCAAAATCACAAAGACAAATAAAATCAATGCATTGTCTTGGAGAACATACACTCATTTGATCATTCAGAAAATATTTACTCAACACTTACTATGTGCCAGACACTATTAGAGATCCCAGGGATAAACCAAAGACTACTACAGATTTGACACATCATTAGGCAGCCATCTCAGTGGGACTTGCTGACACATTAAAAGTGGGAGGGGAAGTAAAAAGGCAATGAAGAATGAGCTCACTTACAGTACCAAGAATAATTTTCTAGGATGAAGTAAAAATGGATCACACTTCTATTTCACATTGCTGCTAACTTCTACATGTGATATATAAAAAACTCAATTTCTGCAATTCCCTCATTTTTACTATCATCTTTAAAATTATAAGTAGACAAATGGCCAAAAAATATGAAAAATTTCTCAACATCAGTAATCATAAGAGAAATGCAAATTACAACCACAATGAGATATCATCTTACTCCTGTTAGAATGGCTTTTATAAAAAAGTCCAAAAACAATAGATGCTGGCGTGGATGAAAAGAGAAAAAAATACTTATACACTGTTGGTTGGTCTGCAAATTAGTACAATCCCTATGGAAAACAGTATGGAGATTTCTCAAAGAACTAGAAGTAGACCTACCTTTTGATACAGCAATCCCACTACTTGGTATCTAACAAAAGGAAAAGAAGTCATTTTATTAAAAAGACACCTGCACTTGAATGTTTATTGCAGCACAATTCACAACTGCAAAGATGTGGAATCAACCCAAGTGTCCATCAATTCATGAGTGGATTAACAAAATGTAGCATATGTATACCATGGAGTGCTACTCAGACATAAAAAGGATGAATTAATGACTTTTGCAACAATTTTGATGGAACTGGAGACCATTATCCTAAGTGAAATATTTTAAGAATGGACAAACAAACATCACATGTACTCTCTAATAAATTGGAACTAACTGATGGGCACACAAATACACAGAGGAAAGTAAAAGTCATTGGAAATAAAGCAGGGGGAGGGGGCTGGAGAGGAAGGGCAAAAACCCACCTAACAGGTACAGTGAACACTATTTGGGTGATAGGAACATTTATACCCATTACTCAAGCCATGTATCAAAAACATCTGCACCCCCATAATATTTTGAAACAAAAAAATTATAAATAGCACCAATCTCCTACATTTCCTACATTTTCTAAATATACAATGTAAACCAAATAATATCCATTCTTTATTGTCCACTAGCCTTTCCTACTTTACTCATTAAATGGCTATCTTTGTATTTGTATCTGTCAAGTTTCTGAGCAAGAACATCAGTTTTTTCTTTATTTTCACCTAATTCAATGGTCTTATTAAAGCAAAATCTAGGGTTATATTTCTTATCTCCCTTATAGTCCTAACAAATTATTGTGATATAAACATTAAAACTCAATGCTTAGATATGATACCAGACAGTACCTCTCAAAGTATAAAGATCTGTGAATGTTTTCTTTTACTGGTCCACAATGAAGTACAGAAATTGAGACTAAACCTTTAGAAACTTTTATAGCAACTTAATAGAGTAATTTTATGCTTGTCGAATCTAATAATAATTTTAAGGATGGCCTTATAGTTTGTATGTTTCTTTTTTATATAAATTATCATTCTATTAAAATTATCCATCTGTGAGGAATGTGTTTAAAAAGTGAACGGACAAACAAAAAATACTGATCTTTGGAGGCAATAGTGTGAAAAGCACTGGTATAGGACACTTTGTTGACAGCTAGAATGTAGCGATCTTTCACTGCCGCTCTTCCAGAAGTTTTATTAAATTCTGATTTTCTTATGGAAATACAAGTTGCAACAAATTATGGCTAACTTCACACTTTATATATATCTATCTGTATTCTTTTCCTTAATTGATGTTGAGCTTTAGCATGTTCTCTGTGAACATTTATTTTTTTCTAAAAGTACCTATGAACATACTTAATGCAGGATATTGAAGTTATTACTGTTTCAGAAAAAAATTATTTTTAGGACTTGAAGCCATATTTTAGAACGTTAGTATTAATAATCATGTTAGATTGTACTCAAGAGAATACATCTTGCTTTTAACTTTGTCTTCCTATTGCACATGCTTTTTATTGTTGCAAGAAAAAAATAAAAGAAATTAAGGTGTGAGTGTCATCAATGTTATTTTGAAGGCACAGACTCCCTCCTGTAGGTCCTACATACCCTCACATTTTCATGTGGGGACAAGGAAATTACCTTTAGCTTGGCTTTTAAAGGGCATGCTCAACAGAGTGAAGTTGTAAGGCTTATATGGTTTCAGGTTTAAAGCACATGGGAAAGCTTGTCAAGAAGATAATACAGAGAGATCAGGGTGCACTGTGCATTCACAACCTAAACAGGAATAGTTGCTTGGTCCTGCTGTGGCTTGTAGTGCTGATTTCAGGTGACATCTAGTCAAAATATGAGCAAGCTGTGAAAATAAATGACTAAACTGCAGATGTTAAATCCACACAAATACCCTTAGCCCCTAGTTTTAAACTCTTCAGAAATGCATCTCTATTTTGGTTTTTCAAAAGATAGCCACACAGCTCATCCATTTCCAAGAAATATCTAGCAAAGAGTTGTGGATAAATAAAAGCTTAATAATAGTTTGTTAATTATATATGTAAAAAATTAAAAATAATTAGAAAACTATTACTAAAGACAAATCAAGGAGGGGTTGGAGCAAGATGGCCAAATAGAAACCTCCTGCAATCATCCCTCCACACAAACCCCAAATTCAACAACTATCCATGCAAGCAAATGCCTTTAGAAGAACCAAAAATCAGGTAAGTGATCACACCACCTGGTTTTAATATTACATCAAAGAAAGAGGCACTGAAGAGGACAGAAGGACAATCTTGCATTGCTTATACCACCCCTTCCCCATACTCTGGCAGTGCCACACCAGCATGCTGAGTGGAGAGAGAATCTGTGTGCCTGGGAGAGGGGGAATGAAGTGATCATGGGACTTTGCATTGAAACTCTGGCACACCTTGGCACAGGGGAACACAGTAAAGGGCAGAATTCTGCTGGTGTTGACAGAGAGAACATTTAGATTAGCCTGGCCAGAGAGAAATCCTCCACCCTGAGAGCAAAGTTTCAGCTAGCTCCACCACTATCTGACTAGGTCCTGAACTAAATTTGGGGACAGTCAGGCTACAAAGGCTACAGTCCTTGGAAAATTCCTGTGGCCGTGCTGGCTCAGAGTCAGTGGATTTGGGGTACACATAACCCAGTGAGACACCATTGGTGATGGACAAGCCAGTGTCTGTGTCAATCCCTCACTTCAACTACCGGCAGTGTGGCTTAAGCAATCTTCTTCCGCTTGGGGAAAGGAAATGGAAAAGTTTAGAGGATTCTGATTTGCAACTTGGGTATCATCTCAGCCACAGTAAAACAAAGTACCAGGCAGACTCCTAAAGCCCCTGAGTCCAGATGTTAGTTCCTAGAAGGCATTTCTGAACCCAACCTGGGCAAGAAGGAAACTTGCTACCCTGAAGGGAAGGACAAAGTCCTGGAAGGATTTAACACCTGCTGACTAAAGAACCATTGGACTTTGAATAAACATCATAGGTAGCCATGTAACAGTGACCACTGGCTTTGGGTGAGACTGGGCTGGCTTCAGGTGTGACCTGACATTGATGACCACAATTGAGTGCCATGTCACTCCTCCCCCAACTTCAGCAGCCCAGCACAGAGAGTGAGGGAAGAGAGTGAGAGACTTTGCCTGATAATCTAGGAAATTCTCCCATATCTTAACCAAGTCCACCAAGGTGGTACCATCAGGAGTCTGCAAGAGTCACACCATTACTGGGCTTGGGGGATCCCCAGTGCTGATACAGCTGCAGTGACCAAGGACTTAGATCAGAACACTCAATTCCCTTTGAATATATGGAAACCTTCTCAAGAAGGATAGGATCAGACAAGTCAATACTGTGAAGATTAAAATAAATACCTAACCCTTCAATGCTCCGACATGGTGAACACCCACAAGTATCAAGAACACCTAGAAAAACATGACCTCACCAAACAAACTGAATAAGGCACCAGTGACCAATTCTGAAGTGACGGAGATATGTGAACTTTCAGACAAAGAATTCAAAATAACTATTCTGAAGAAGCTCAGTGAACTTCAAGGCAACACAGAGAAGTAATTCAGAAGCCTATTGGAGAAATTGAAGGAACAAGTTGAAGTAATTTTTAAAAAAGCAGAAATTCTAGCGCTTAAGAAGTCAATGGACAAACTGAGAAATGCATCAGAGTCTCTCAATATCAGAAGTGATCAAGCAGAAGAAAGAATTACTGAGCTTGAAGACAGCATATTTGAAAATACACAGTCAGAAGAAGAAAAAGAAATGAGAATAAAAAAGAATGAAGCATGCCTACAAGACCTATAGAATAATCTCAAAAGGACAAATCTAAGAGTTATTGGCCTTAAAGAGGACATAGAGAAATTGGGGTAGAAGGTTTATTCAATTAAGTAATAACAGAACTTTCCAAACCTAGAGAAAGATATCAACATTCAGGTACAAGAAGTTCATAAAACACCAAACTAATTTAACTCAAACAGGATGACCTCAAGGTAATTAATAATCAAGATCCTAAAGGTCACATATAAAGAAAAAGTCCAAAGGGAAGCAAGAAAAAAGAAAAAAGATAACATATAACATACAAACTAGTTCCAATATGTCTGGAGGCAGACTTCTCAGTGGAAACCTTACAGGCCAGGAGAGAGAGGCATGACATATTCAAAGTGCTGAAGGGAAAAACCCTTAACCCTATAATATTATATCCTGCAAAAATGTACTTCAAACACAAAAGAGAAATAAAAACTTTCCCAGGCAAACAAAAGCTGAGGGATTTCATAAACACCAGACCAGTCCTATAATAAATATTAAAAGGAGTTCTTCAATTTGAAGAAAAGAACATTAATGAACAATAAGAAATTTTTTGAAAGTATACAACTATCTGATAACAGTAAGGACACAAATACAGAATACTCTATTGCTGTAACTGTGATATATAAAGCACTTATTTCTTGAGCCAGAATACTAAAATCCAAACCTATCAAAAATAACTACAAAAAATTTTTGAGAGACAAATAGTATAAAAGTACATGGATGGAAATGACAAAAAGTTAAAAAGTGGGGGGTCGGAGTTAAAGTTTGAATTTCTGTTAGATTTCTCTTTGCTTGTTTGTTTGTCAGCAGAGCTGTCAAATGTTTAAAATAATTGGTTATGAAATGTTGTTTGCAAGCCTCATGGTAACATAAAATCAAAAAACCTACAACAGATACACAAAAAATGAAAAACAAGAAATTAAAACACACTACCAGAGAAAATCATTTCTAACAAAGGAAAACAGGAGAGATGTAAGAAAGAAAGAGAGGACCACAAAACAAGCAAACATCTAATAACAACATGGCAGTAGCAAGTCTGTACCTATGAATAAAAACATTGTATGTGCATAGACTAAACTCTCCAAACAAAAAACATTGAATATCTGAATGGAAAAAAAAAAGAGCCAGCTTATGTTGTCTTCATGAAACACACATCTCCTATAAAGATACACAAAGAGAAAAAATAAATGGATGGAAAAAGATATTCCAGACAGATGGAAACCAAAAAAAGAGCAGAAATAGCTATGCATCTATTACATAATATAGAGTTCAAGAAAAACCCTGTAAAAAGAGACAAAAAGGTCATGATATAATGAAAAAGAGATAAATTCAGCAAAGAGATATAACAATTCCAAATATATATGCCCCCAACACTGAAGCAACCAGATATATAAAGCAAATATTGTCAGAGCTAAGGAGAGAAATAGACCCCAATACAATAACTGAGGAGACCTCAAAACTCCACTTTCAGCATTGGATGGGTCTTCAAGACAGAAAATCAAAAAAGAAACATTGGACTTGACCTGCACTATAGACCAAATTGGCCTAATAGATATTTACAGAATGTTTCATCCAACAGCTGCAGAATACACATTCCTTTCCTTAGCTCATGGATCACTCTCAAGGATAGACCATATATCAGGCCACAAAGCAAGTCTTAAAAAAATTCAAAAAATTGAAATTATACAAAATATTTTCTCTGAATAGAATGGAATAAATCTAGAAGTCAATAACAAGAGGAACATTAGAAAATATACAAACACATGAAAATTAAACAATATGCTTCTGAATGAACAGTGGGTCAATGGAGAGATTAAAAAGAAAATTAAAAATGTCTCATAAGAAATGAAAATAAAAACAGAACATATGAAAAACAAACAAAAAAGTTTATAGAAATAAGAGCCTACATCAAAAAATAGAGAAGCTTCGAGTAAAAATTATAATAAAACATCTCAAAGAACTAGAAAAATAAGAGCAAACCAAATTCAAAATTAACAGAAGAAAAGAAATAATAAACATCACAGCAGATACAAATGAAATTAAAACAAACAAACAAAAAAAAGATCAATGAAACAAAAAAGTTGGTTTTCCAAAAAGATAAAGTTGACACACCTCTAGCCAGACTAAGAAAAAAGAGAAAATACTCAAATAAATAAAATCAGAGATGAAAGAGGAGACATTACAGGCGGAGCAAGATGGCGGAAGAGAAAAACCACCAGAGTGTCTCTGCAGAAAAGACAGTTTCTAGAAGAAATTAGAAGAAAGAAGCAAGCAGACGACCATACATTGGTCGGGGGTCGGGAGGAGGGTCACCAGAGACTACGGGAGACTCTACGGGAGGAGGGTGCGGAGGAGAACTGGAAGGAGAGACCTCCGGAGCAGCTTGGAGACCAGCGGCAAGGGTAGGTGGAGCGGTTAACTTCCCCCTCCC
>VBSM01001483.1:20397402-20411479 GCA_008086735.1 Cheirogaleus medius
GGGGAGGAGGGGATGGGTATATACAAACATAATGAGTGAGATGTGCAAGATTTGCGGGATGGTCATGCTTGAAGCTCTGCCTCGAGGGGGGAGGGGGGCATGGGCAATAAAAGTAACTGTAATATTTGTACCCCTATAATATGATGAAATAAAAAAAAGAACGAGGAGACACTACAATTGATATTGCTGAAATTCAAAGGACCATTAGAGACTACCATGAGCGACTATATGCCAATAAATTGGAAAACCTAGAAGAAATGGATAAATTCCTAGACACATACAACCTACCAACATTGAACAACAGCAACAACAAAATCCAAAACCTGAATAAACCAATAACAAGTAACAACATAGAAACTGTAATAAAAAGTCTCCATTTTCAACAACATGGATAGAACTGGAGAAGATTACATTAAGTGAAATAAGCCAAGCCCAGGCACAGAAAGACATATTTCACATGTTCTCATTCATATATGGGAGCTAAATAGTAAAGGCAATTGATCTCATGAAGACAGTTGAATGGTGGTTACCAGAGGCTAGGAAGGGTATCAGGGATTGGGAAATCAAGTGGGGATGGCTAATGGATGCAAAAATATAGTTATATAGTTAGATAGAATGAACAATATTTGATAGCACAACTATCTGACTATAATCAACAGTGAGTTGTAGTATAATTTAAAATAACTGAAAGTGTGGTATTAGAATGTTCCTAACACAGAGAAATGATAAATGCCTGAGGTGATGGATACCCCGATTATCCTGATTTGATTAATTCACATTGTAAGCCTGTATCAAAATATCATGTGTACCCTATAAAGGTATATAAAGTATTAAGTACTCATAATAATTAAATATAAAAAATGAAAAAGAAAATCATTATTAAAGACAGTAATCATGAACAAGCAAATATTTAACATTGATAAATAATTATTTTATTTTTTAAATAGAGTAATTTTCAAACTTTAATGTATATAAGAATTACCTGGTCAAATCAATACTCAGAGCTTCCTGATGAGCTAATTGTGTGGTGATCTCATGTACTGCATGCTTAACAAATGCCACAGATGGGGCAGAAATGGAAAATAACTATCACCTAGGAACTAGAGTAAACTAGGTTTCCATGTTATTACAAGCTGGGCTGATGTTCACTGCTAGCCCACACTGTTCTCTTGTTCAACATCAACAATGTCACAGAACACCAACATCAGACAAGGTCTCTCTGAGACCATGACTAAGTGAGATATAAATAAGGTCACTCATTGTGCTATCCACAAAACACCAAACATCCCACTCTTTTGGCTAATATGAGTGACTGTTGTTTCTTTGACTATTATGACTTTATCCCCATTCTAGTTTGCCCTCCCTATAGATAAGATGTTTTGAGACGCCAATCATAGAATTCCCCCAGCTTACTGACAGAACCCTATCTAGAGTGAGTCTTCAGTTTCTTAGATGTTCTCCAAGATTTCCTCACCCAAACCCAAATCTTATAATAAGTTTTTTTTTCTGTTAATAACACTCTCTTATTGAAACACCACACATTACTCATGTTGTGTGTTCTTCTTCACTACGAGGAGTAATAAGCCCAATTTGTTCCACTACAGTTATGTTCCTGGTAGTCTTTGGCTGGAGGGCATTGATATTTGTATAATGAATACAAACAAATGTGGTATCAAATATTATCATTACCAACAAATAGGACTTACATATAAACATACTGACTTCACAACCAACAAACTATAAAAAAAAAACTTTGGAAGTCCAAAGTTTACTTTATTTTACCAATAGATGTTTAGCTTCTTGACTGCAAGGACAGTAACTTCACTATTTACATAGTGCCTTCCACTAGGGGCCATGCACATAGTTGAGTGCACAGGAAATAGGTGCAACAGAAAAAATAAATAAAAGGAAAAAAACTTCCATAACTGAGAAGTGTATTGGGAGATGGCCCCTGTAGTAAGCAGAATAATGCCCCTCCCTCCAAAGATGTTCATGTCCTAATCCTTGGAACCTGTAAATATGTTACCTTACATGGCAAAGGGGACTTTGCAGGTGTGATAAAATTAAGGACCTTGAGATGGGAAGAGTATTGCGTATTATCCACACAGGCCTAATACCACAGAGTGCTATAAGAGGGAGGCAGGAGGGTCAGAGCCAGAGAAGGAGATGTGAGGACTGATGTTGCTGACTTTGAAGCTGGAAGAAAGGGCTATGAATTAAGGAATGCAGGTGGCTTCTAGAAACTGGAAAAGGTGAGGAAATGGATTCTTCCTTGGAGGCTCCAGAAGGAATACAGCCATGCCAATAACTTTATTTTAGGACTTCTCACTTCCAGAGCTGAGATGATAGGCTTAGGTTATGTTAAGCCAGTAAATATAGGGTAATTTGTTACAACAAGAGGAAACTAAAATACTCTCAAATAGGAGATAAAACTTGTTAGACAGCATTCAGCTATGCCTGGCAAGGCAGATCTTCCCACTAGCCTTCTCACAGTGGGCCTCAGGGTCTTGGTTGTAAAGGTGGTGTGATCAGCCAAGGCTTCTCATATGAAAACAATATAAAAAAGATAAACATCCCCTTACTCACAACCTTATAATGACAGAAGTTCAAGATGATATTAAATAGATTTAAGAAATTAAACACCTACAATGTCCTACACAATTAGCTGAACTATAAATTCAGATGCATAGCAAAATGCAGATTATATACAGATATAAATATGGCACAGTTCTACTTTATCTTATGTAGATACAAGTGACAATATATTACTACCATAAGTACATTTGAAAATGAGCCCCTAAATTTGTATCAGCAGAACATCAGCCCTTTGAAAGTCCACCCTCCAGCAAGCATTTTACTCTTCTCCAGAGCATGCCGCACATCTCTTAAAATTAAGTCAGGGCCAATTGATACAGATATTTCCATTCTAGACCTGCTAAGGTTACCTGTGTTTCTACCTAGGGTTATACTCAGACTGTCTCTCTCCCTTGGTTTTTCCCTCTTTCTTAACTACAGAATCTACAGGTTATAAATGTGGTCATTGGAGTCAAATTATATTCTTTTATTTTTTTCAGAAACGTGAAGACTGCTCATCATTTTTTCCTTTTCTGCCAGAAAACAAAATACTCAAGGACAACAACCACTACAAATAGAAACTTGAGACAGGGAGAAGGACCAGTGGCACACTAGTTTTACAGACAGCTTGACTCTGAATCCCAGGTGGACTCATGTGTAGTACCCCACTATAATTCATAACCCTCTTTTCAAAGCTGTCGTTAAAACCCTTGAGATTGTTTTAAATCTTCCCAGTCAGGCATTATCCACTGATTGCTTCTGAGTCCTGTGCTGATTGTTACCAGGTCATGTTAGACCCCTGACTTCATTGTGTCAGAACTGATCTACACTTAATGTCTTCAGCCTCTACCTATACAATTCTACAAAGTATCTATTAATTGTAGAATGATGTCAATATGTTTATATTGGTCTATTTCTAACTGCTGAACTGCATTTAAATGCAAACACTTTTTTTCCAGCTTATTGTGCCCTCCAGTCTCTTCATCTTGCTCTCCTTCCACACATACACACACAAACGCACACACCCCTCTAATTCCACCCCCTCATCTATTAGCTCCCTTCTAATTTCATTCTTCTTTACTATTTATACTCAATATTGTGACCCATCATTGGATCCTCCTTCTACTTGTTCTTCCATCATACATGACTTGTACATTTCCAACTCTGGATAATTTAATCCTGTCCCTTTCTTGACCTGAGCTTCTGATGGTTGCTGGAGAAGTACATTCAATTCTTTATGGGATTGGGGTTCTGCCATAAATACCTGCTCCTCAAATTCACCCGGTCCCTGCTCAATCCCCCAATTACAGCTTCCTTTCACTTTGGGTGAAAAATAAAATAAAATGTTGTAAAAACTGATTTATGCTAACTTTTTGATAACCAGAATACTAAGGCATTAAATTAAGAAAAGCCAGGTATCTAACAATTGAATTATAATTGTCTCTTACAGGATACACTACCTTCATAATTGCACCTTATACCACTTGTTTTTCTTAAAATATGTTGCATTCAGGCTTCATGTATTTTTGGTGGACATATATATTCATTTAACTTGGGTACATATTTTCAACTTTAAAAGACACCAGACAATACTTTTATAAAATGGCCTGACTAGCAGTAGTCAAGAATTACAGTTGCTTCACATGTTTACCATCATTTTATAATGTCACTTTTTCCCACGTTATGGTCAGTGTGCAATGGGATTTCATTTTGTATGAAGTTTGCATTTCACTCATGACTAATGATATACACAACCTTTCTATATGCTTATTGGCCATTGAGTATCCTCTGTCTGCTTGGGCTTCCATAACAAAATACCACCAACTGAGAGGCATAAACATAAATTTATTTTCTCGTAGTTCTGGAGTCTTCAAGTCTGAGATCAGGGGTGCTCGTAGGTCAGGCTCTGGTGAGAGCTCTCCTGCTAGCTTATAGATGGCCACCTTCTCACCCTGTCCACATGGAGAGAGAGAGAGAGAGAGAGAGAGAGAGAACACATGCAAGATACTATACACTCTCTCGTGTCTCTTCTGGTAGGGACACTAATTCTATTGGATCACAGTTCCACCCTTTTGACGTCGTTTAACCTTAATTACTTCCTTAGAGACCCTATTTCCTAATATACTGGCATTGGGGTGAGGGTTTTAATATTTGAATTTGGGAAGGGACTTAAACATTCAGTCCATAACATCTTCTTCTGGTAAGTCCTTGTTAATGTATTTTATCTAATTTTCAATTTTGGTTGTCAATCCTTTCCTTGTTGATTATAGAAATTCTTTTTTTATTTGTATGAATTTAAAGGGTACAACTATGTTTTGTTACATGTATATATTACATTGTGGTCAAATCTGGGCTTTCAGTGTAACCATCATCCAAATAATGTACATTGTACTCATTAAGTAATTTCTTACACTTCACCTCCTTCCACACTTCTGACTATCCAATGTCTATTATTTCACACATTATGTTCTTGTATATACATTATTTAGCTCTCATTTATAAGTGAGAACATGTGGTATTTGACTTTCTGGTTCTGACTTGTTTCACTTAAGATAATGGCTTCCAGTTCCATCCATGTTGTTGCAAAAGACATGATCCCATTATTTTTATGGTCAAATAGTATTCCATAGTGTGTGTGTGTGTGTGTATAATGTTCTTTATCCAATCATCCATTGATTAACACTTAAGTTGATGCCATATCTTTGCTATTGTGAATTATATTGTGATTAACATGTGCATGTAGGTATCTTTTTGATATAATGACTTCTTTTCCTTTGGCTAGATACCCAATAGTGGGATTGTTGATCAAATGGTAGTTTATTTTTAGTTCTTTGAGAAATCTCCATACTGTTTTCCATAGAAGTTGCACTAATTTACATTCCCACCAACAGTGTATAAGTGTTCCCTTTTCTCCAGATCCTCATCTAATGTCTATTATTTTTTGACTTTTTTATGTTCAACAAATATTTATTAAGCATCTACAACAATGTATAAGATAAGCATGATCCTTGACTTCACAGAGCTTATAATTTAGTACCATGTTCAGGAACCTCTGTGAGATTATTTTATAGGGGAACTGTGTCATATAAAGGGCCCAAATGCTCACTGTCAATTATATAGCAACCTAAAATGTATAAGGAGAGGGACTTTGAGGACAGCCTGCCTTGCGTCCAATTCTTCGTGGATTCTACCATTTGAGATCTGTGCAACCTTTTTTGTTTGTTTGTTTCATTGATTTTTAATAGCACAAACCCCTGTATAAAATGTACATATCAATTGCTGATGAAGGTGCAACATGTTTCATATAGGGAAAATATTTAATTTTTTTTTGCATTTGCAAGAAGAAGACAATATTGATGAGCAAAGGAAAGATTTTTGTCTAAACATTTTTCCCTAAGTTCCAAACGATTATCCTGAAGTCATAAACAATCCAGTAGTCCATTAAACCATATTCCTAGATTATTCAAGATTTACATGGTTGGCCACCTTCACACTATTTTTTGACTTTTTAATAATAGCCATTCTGACTGATGTAAGATAATATCTCATTGTGGTTTTAATTTGCATTCCTCAGATGATTAGTGATGTTGAGCATTTCTTTTTATGTCTGGATATGAATCCTACATTCTGTGGCTTCCCTTTTTACTCTTTAAAAGTATCTTTTTTATAATAGAAATTCTTAATTTTAATAAAGGAATTCATCAATCATTCTTTTCTTTTTGATTACTATTTTATAATGGTTTTTGTGAAACTATTGCCTACTCAAAAATTCCAATAATATTGTCTCATAATATCTTCTAGAAATGCTATTGTTTTAACTTTGCCTTTTAGGATTGTGATACACCTATAATTTATTTTGTGTGTGCTGGCAGGTAGGGGTCAGATTTCACACCCAGTTGATCCAACACTAGTAATTGAAAAGAACATCTCTTCCCCACTACACTGCAGTATCATCTTTGCCTTAAATAAGGTGATAATGTAAGTGTGGGTCTGTTCCTCAATTCTTTACTTTATTCAATTGGTCCATTTGTTTATCTCTAAGCCAATATTATTCTTTTAAAATTATTTTAATCACTTAAGTATTTTTTAATTTAAAAAATATAGAGGGTACAAGTGTTTATTACATGAATGAATTCTATCATGTTGAAGTCAGAGCTTTCAGTGTACCTATCACCAGAATAGCGTACATTGTACCTGATAGGTAGATATTTCTCTCTCACCCCCCCTACCACCCTCACCCCTTCTTAGTCTCCAATGTCCACTAGACCTCTTTATGACCATATATCACCCTTGTTTAGCTCCCACTTATAAGTGAGAACATGTGGTATCTGTTTTTCCATTCCTGAGATACTTCACTTAAGATAATGTTCTCCAGTTCCATCCAAGTTGCTGCAAATGACATTATTTCATTCCTTTTAATGGCTCAGTAGTACTCCATGGTGTGTGTATATGTATATATGCATATGCACCATTGTGATATCCCAACTCCAGAGGGTTACTTCCACCAAGAAGTAGTAACTTCTGCTGCATATGTATATATGCATATATATACCTATACACACACCACATTTTCTTTATCTTCTCATCCATTGATGGACACTCAGGTTGATTCTATATCTTCACTATTGTGAATTGTGCTGCAACAAACATTAGGGTGCAGGTGTCTTTGTTATAAAATGACTTCTTTTCCTTTGGGTAGATATGAAGTTGTGGGATTGCCAGATCAAATGGTAGGTCTACTTTTAGTTCTTTGAGGAAGCTCCATACTGCTTTCCATAGCAGTTGTACAAATTTACATTCCCACCAACAGTAACTAAGCATTCCCTTTTCACCCCCACAGTGCCAACATCTGTTGTTTTTTGACTTTTTAATAATGGTGGTTATGACAGGGGTAAGGTGGTATTTCCTGGTTTTTTGTTTGTTTGTTTGTTTAGATGAGGTGTCATTCTGTAGCTGGAGCTAGAGTGCAGTGTCATCATCATAGCTCCCTGCAACCTGAAACTCCTGGGCTCAAGTGATCCTCCTGCCTCAGCCTCCCAAATGCTAGGATTACAGGCATGAACCAAGGCTCCAAGTCTCACTGTGGTTTTAATTTGCATTTCCCTGATAATTATTGATGTTGTGCATTTTTTCATGTTTGTTGGCTAGTTGCCTATCTTCTTTTGAGAAGAGTCTGTTCATAACTTTTGCCTACTTTGTGATGGGGTTATTTGTTTTTTCTTGCTGATTTGTTTGAGATCTTTGTAGATTCTGGAAATTAGCCTTTGTCAGATGTATAATTTGTGAATAATTCTCCCACGTGCTAGGAACACCGGCCAAGCTGGGCATGGCACATCTGCAGGACAGGGTGGGCCCGTGACGGGCTGTCAGCCCAGGTCTAAAGGTGGGGGTTGTGCTGGATTTCCTCCTTCTTAGGGCCTCCTGGCAGCAGCGGCAGTGGTCCAGCCTCCCTGACAGTGGGTGGCGGGCTCTGAGGGCCACAATCATGTGCTCTGCCCATGTCCTGCGGAGGTGTGACTGAGCAGGCTCCCCCAGGCCAAAGCAGCAGGTGCCAGGTCGGGTCTGTAGTTTCCTGCTCCGCCCCCTCCCCTGTGGTAGTGGTGGTAGTGGGGCACTCAGCACCCGCCTGTGGTGCACGTGTGCACATTGGGACTTTCTGCTCCCTCCTCTCTTGGCAGTGGTGAGAAGGCGGTGGTAGCAGCTAAAGATCTGTCCCCTGGGTAGAAGTAACCCTCTGGAGTTGGGATATCACAATGGTGCCAGCCATACCATCTAGGGCTCACACACCAGCTTTGCTTACTGTCTGGAGCAATACTGCTGTTCAGCCTCCAGAAAGGTCTCTGCAGTCTGGTGGCCTGCTGTGGTGGAGGGGCTCTCTCACAGCTCTGGTTGCAATGTCCTTAGGGGAAGTGTGGAGCCACTGGGTTCTCTCCTCTGTCTTTTCCCCAGGTGTGGGCACCTTCCCCTAGTACCTCCAATTCTGCTGAGCAGGTATTCCCACTTCTTTCTTCTTCAGTTCACTTCTGCTACTTGTCTGTTGATTTCCAGTGCTTTCTCTTAGATGATCCATCTGAAGGTGAATATCTATTCACCGATTTTGATCCCCTCCACAATAGCAGTGTTGTATAGGCTGCTTCTTCTATGTCACATTGGCCCCTCTCTTATCAGAAAAACTACAATAAATCCTTTTTGCTGTTGTTGTTGTTTTGTTTTTTGTTAGATGAAAAAAAAACAAAACTTATTGTCTGTTTTTTTTTCAAGCATGACTGGCTTTTATTGATTTGTTGATTTATTTATTTTGTTTGCCAAGGAATTTCTGGTTTGGTCTTATCTTGGCCACTATTCTGGGCATCTTTTATTTTTAATTTCAACATATTACTGAGGTACAAATGTTTAGGTTACATATATTGCCTTTGCTCCACCCAAGTCTTTATATCTGGTAGCATACAATCTTCAAACTTGCTCTTCAGACTGGCCTTGATTCTTCTTGGCCCTTTATTCTTGTACATTTAAAAACCAGCATGCCAATTTCCACAAACAAAATCTAGCCAATTTTTGGATTGCATTGAATTTATAGATCAATTTGAAGAGAATTACAATATCTTAGGAATAGCATGCCATAAATCCATGAACATTGTATGTAACATACTTTTCTCTGTGTCTTGCCTGGGGATTTGTACAGGAAGGAGTTAGGCAAATGCTTCAAAAGGGGAACATGCACACAGAACACAGAGCTTACTTTTCAGCAGTTTCCTCTTTTACAGCATCTTGTACCCTCACGTTTTGACTTGTTGGTAGTCCTGAGCTCTAATTATTTTTTTCCAGTGTAGTGAGACTCTCACAAGCTCTAAACTGCTGATTCTTTTTAGTCCCAATATCTACATTAAAAATCTTTAACTTCTTAAAGGGGAAAGGAATGGGCAATGCAGGACTCACCTAACACATTTTCCTTCTCTTCAAGATCACTGTCCTGCAATTATTGGCCACAGTTATTGTTCTCTGATGTCATATATATATATATATATAGTGTGTGTGTGTGTGTATGTGTATTTTAGTTATCTTGCTTCATAATACTTAGAAGAGAAAATCCTGTTATTTAATTTTTAAATTTTTCTATTATGGGCTTCATGATCTTCATTATTCCCTTGGCTCAAGCTTCAATACAGCTTTATTGCCATCAGTAATGGAGTACCAGCCTTGTTACCAATGTATTGAAAAATGAAAGAAAGGATGAGCCATGATTAAGGAAAAAAGCAAGCTAGGAAGTACTGGAGAAATATGAAAAGGCATTGATGTCAAAACCAAAGTTGATAGGAGGTGTTTGGGGCAACAAATGACAGTGTAGTGAGACTCTCACTAACTCTAAGCTGCTGATTTTTTTTAGTTCTAATGTCTATCTTAAAAGTACCAAGTAGGAAATGTAACCACTTTCTTCTAGACTAGAGTTTGTCAGAAATAATCAAATGTTATATAGTTACACAAGATGAGGACTTCAGCAATTGGAAACATTTGTTTTGAACCCTATCCTCTCTAGAGTAAAGCCCAGGTAATCAATCTCTCCTATATGGATAGTAGTCTGTTTTTTAATTTTCCTTATTCCATGTCTTCTAAATTTCTTTTTGGGCTATGTGCTCATTATAATATGTACTTTTACTTCATCTTATTTCCCGAATGGCCAAAAGCTTGATGCTAATTTTAATTAAATTATTTTTTTCTGAAATATTTGCCTGATCCTCCCATTCCTGGTGCTCTGTGGTGTTTGGCATTTGTTTTACTCTGGGTATCTAAAAGTCAAGGATCATTTCTTATAAGATCTGAGAACTACTTAGGGAGCCCCAGGGTAGGTAAATAAATGCCACCACACCTTTGTGTATTGGATGTTTCCTGCATGATACATATTTTATAATGATTATTTCATTGAATCCTAATAAAATAAATAAGCTCAATGTAGCATTATCTCCATTTGACAGGCAAAGAAACTGAGGTTTCAGTAAGATAATAGCTATCTCAAAATGATAAAATGGACAGAGCCAAGACTTGTAGAAACTCTGTTTTATTTTAGAATTTTCCAATACATAATATTTGAATGATTTTTTGTCAGTTATATCTATCTTTGAAATTTAGGTTGAAGACCCAGTCATCATTAGGCCTTTACCTAATGTAGGTAATGGAAATACATCCCTATTTTATACCAAATTATTTTCTTCCTGAAACACTCTATGTATAGATTATTTTAGGGACAGATGATTTGAATGTTTTAAAAGTATAAATGTTCTAAAATAGATTCAGGCAATTTGACAAGATAGAACTGTCAGCAACTAATTATTATTAATTTTTATTTGTATTCTATCTAAAAAAACCCCATCAGGTTTATTCACACAAACAACTGAATCATCCACTGTAATAAATTTACTTAGAAGAAAATAAAAATGAGAGAGCTTGTTATTTTACAAAGAATGAATTATATTAACATAATGGTCTATTTTTCTCTATTAGGAATTGGCAGATCCTGTTTTCTATAGCTTCAGTATTGCTAATAACCTGCTGTGTGACAGTTTAAATCACATAAACTCTATCTGCCTCAACTTTATCAACTGAAACTTAAGAAGACTGGTCAAGATTATCTCTAAAGTCCCTAATAGTTTAAAAAATACCTATTGTTTTATATATTTATATTTGCATATGTCAGAGTATTATACAAATATCAATGTCCTGTGTGTGTATGTACAATTTTACCTACAGTACAGAATTTCACAGGTAATGTAATCCAAGTATGATATTTAATTCTTCATTGTCTATACTGCAGACGTCCTCAAACTACTGCCCGCGGGCCACATACGGGTGTTTTCACCTGTTTGTTTTTTTACTTCAAAATAAGATATGTGCAGTGTGTATAGGAATTAGTTCATAGCTTTTTAAACTATAGTCCGGCCCTCCAACGGTCTGAGGGACAGTGAACTGACCGCCTGTTTAAAAAGTTTGAGGACCCCTGCGTATAGAAATGCTGCATAAATAAGGAGCTCAACTGTAGCATGGGAAGACACAGTAAGTCTTCAAAAAGTAGCTATTAGCTAATGTTCATGGAGTAGCTGAAATGTAGCTTTATATCATAGAACGTAGATAAGACTTGGTCTAGAGACCTTATGACCTAAATGCTTAATACAAGATACTCCTAATCAAGCCAGGCAATTTCAAATGTCTTATAATCAAAGCTAAGAAACATTAGATGTTTTAATAGCCTTATGAGTTTAATAGCCTTAGGCATGTCTATAATTACCCATGTTAGCAGCCAAGATGCCTCTCAGCCAGAGGCACTCAGCCTTTAATAGCCAGCAAGCCACTTTGAATAGGGTTGAAAACACTTTTAAACCTTTTGGGTTATTAGGGATAATTAAAAGTGGTTGAAAGTGTATAATATCATTTATCAAAGCACTAAAAGCTGTGCCATAAGAAATATATCTCGACATTAGCAAATGCAATTCATAAACTTCTTTGGTTAAGATATAAATATAGTCACACCTAATGGGTACGGTGTGTACCATCTGGGGGATGGACAGACTTAAAGCTCTGACTTGGGTGGGTCAAAACAATATATGTAACCTAAACATTTGTATCCCTGTAATATGCTGAAATAAAAAAATACAATAATTTAAAAAAGAAAAAAGATATAAATAAATAAAATAACCTAAATAAACATGTTCTTTCTAGGTTTTATTATCTATAACCTATATTATTTAGGTTATGTTAGATATAACCTAAATAAAGCATAGATATGTACATAAACATATTGACATATGTATATGTGAAATAAAATATATACATATAAAATAAAAATATAGAGATATGTAAAATGAAAAAAAATATATATATGATGCTTATTTCCCAAAGTTAAGACCTCCAAGGGCCACTGTCCTAACCCTCTATGTATCTTATAATATTAAGTCATCATTGTGCACTATACACTTGGCAATTCAAAAAGTTCTTGGAAAAATGGAATTAAAGATAAAAATAAAAATATATTTAATTCTCAACATGACCTCCATCAGGTTCAAGACACTTTTGTAAGTGAAAATACCATCCATTTAGTCCTTCCCTAAAGAACTGTAGGTCCTGGGAATATAACCATGTCAATGCAGTCTTTTTTACATTATTAACTGAAGAAAAAATGGGTGCCCTTTAAAGATTTTTGAAAATTAGGAAACAAAAAGAAGTCAGAAGGAGTCAACAGGACCGTAAGGTGGATGCCTAATGATTTCCTATTGAAACTCTCACAAAATTGTCCCTGTTTGATCAGAGGAATAAACAGGAGCATTGTTGTGGTAGAGAAGGACTCTCTCTGATGAAGCTTTCCCAGGCATTTTTCTGCTAAAGCTTTGAATAACTTTCTCAAAACATTCTCGTAATATATGAAACAGATATTACCGTTATTTGGCCCTCTGGAAAGTCAACAAGCAAACTGCTTTTGTTGGACCACTTCTACCTCTTGGTAGCCATTGTTTTGATTATGCTTTGTTGTACTGACAAAACCATGTTTCATCTCCTGTTACAATTCTTTGAAGAAATGCTTCAGAATCTTTATCCCACTTGTTTAAAATTTCCATTGGAATCTCTGCTCTTGTGTGCAAGTGATCTGGGTGCAATGGTTTTGGCACCCATTGATTGGAAAGTGTGCTCAATTTTAATTTCAGTCATAATTGTGTAAGTTGAATCAATTGAGATGTCTGTGGTGTTGGTTTCTGCTGTTAATTTTTGGTCCTACTCAATTAGGACACAAACAAGATTAATTTTTAACTCAAAAATTGATATGGGTGGTTTGCCACTGTGGGCTTCATCTTCAACATTGCCTAATCCCTTTTTAAAGTGAGTTTCCATTTATGAACTGCTGCTTTCTTTGGGGCATTGTCCCCATAAACTTGTCATAAAGCATCAATAATTTCACCATTTCCCCACTTAAGTTCACCATAAATTTGATGTTTGTTCTTGCTTCAATTTTAGCAAAATTTATGCTGCTCTGATAGGGGTTCTTATCAAACTAATGTCTTATCCTTCTTAGTGCCTCAAATTAGATCCTGTCAGATACATTGTAAAAAATTAGTACAAATTTATTTTGGTGCAAACAAGTTTGAAATCCATGCATAGTTTTTTCATAACGTACATTTTCCATGAACTTGTTGAAGGTCCCTCATACACACACACACACACACACACACATATATATGTATATATATATATATATAGTCATTTTACCTATGTAACTTCTAATAGAAAAGCTAAAATACTTTTGAAATAAAGTTTGTACAAGTGTTACAGCAGTCCTTGCATCATAAAATTGAAGGTAGGTGCCACTGTTTCACATTGACTTAGATTCACAAGGAAAGGCTTCCCTGCATTGAGTCACTGTCATTATTTGTGATGACTTTAGTGCTTCTCATTGTTTTAACGAGGGGAAATTGTTACGTACAAAATACTAAAAGAAAAAAAAAACAAAGCTTTGAAAAACACA
>VBSM01001483.1:20417717-20441698 GCA_008086735.1 Cheirogaleus medius
GATTAATAAAATATGGTATATGTATATAATGGAATACTACTCAATTACAAAAAAACACAATGGTGATCTAGCACCTCTTATATTTTCCTGGATAGAGCTTGAGCCCATCCTCTGAAGTGAAGTAACACAAGGACGGAAGAATAAGCACCACGTGTACTCGCCATCAAATTGGCACTAACTGATCAACACTAAGGTGCTCACATGGTAGTAATATTCATTGGGCGTTGAGGGGGGTGGTGGGTAAACTCACCACTAATGGACATGGCGAGCATTGTATGGGAGAAGAGCACGCCTCTAATCCTGGCTTGGGTGAGGCAAAGTCATAACATGTAACCAAAATGTTTGGATCCCCATAATATCCTGAAATAAAATAAAAAGGTGAATAAGGAAAAAAAAATTCCATGCAAATACAAACCAAAAGAGAAGAAGGATAGTTAGACTTACATCATGTATAATAGAGTTTAAGTCAAAAACTGTATACACAGACAAAGAAGGTCATTATATAATGATAAAAGGGTTAATTCAGCAAACATGTCATAACAATTGTAAATATATATGCATCTACCATTGCAGCACCTAAATATATACAGCAAAAATTAATGGATCTGAAGGAAGAGATATATTGTAATGCAATAATACTAGGAGAATACAACACCATGCTTTTAACAATGGATAGATCATCTAATTAGAAAACAAATAAGGAAGCATCATACTTAAATTACACTCGAGAAAAAATGGACCTAACAGACATATACAGAACATTACAACCAACAGCTGTACAATACATATTCTTCTCAACTGCACATGGAACATTCGCCAAGATACAGCATATGATAGGCCACAAAACAGGTCTTGACAAGTCCAACAACATTGAAATAAAATCAAATATCCTTTTAATCACAATTATATAAAACTAAAAAGTGATAACAGGAGAAACTTCATAAAATTCACAAATCATGGAAGTTGAACAACATACTCCTGAACAACCATGGGTCAATGAAGAAAACAAAAGGGAAATTAAAAATATCTTGACATAAACAAAAATAGAAACAAAACGCACCAAAACTTATGGGATACAGCAAAAGCAGAGAAATTTATAGCAATAAATGCCTATGTCAAAAAAGGGAAAAACCCTCAAAGAAACAACCAAATGTTACACCTGAAGGAACTAGAAAAACAGGAGAAACTAAGCCTGAAGTTAATAGAAGGAAGGAAATAAATGAAATAGAGACTAGAGAAACAGTAGAAAAAGCAAATAAATTTAAGACTTGTTTTTTGAAAAAGATGTACAAAATTGATATACCATTAGCTATACTAAGAAAAAAGGGAGAAGACTCAATAAATAAAACCAGAATGAAAAAAAGCCATATAACAAAAATACAAATGATCATAAGACACTTCTAAGAACAATTACATGTCAAAAATTATATACTCTAAAAGAAATGGATAAATTTCTTGACACATACACCCTACCAAGATTGAATTACAAAGAAATAGAAAACCTGAATATACCAAGTAAGGAGACTGAAATAGTAATAAAAAGTCTCCCATCAATGAAAATCCCAGGACCAAATGGCTTCACTGCTGAAATCTACCAACTATTTATAGAAGAATTAATACCAATTATTTTCAAAGTCTTCCAAAAAATAGAAGATGAGGGAAGACTTCCACACTTATTTTTTGAGGCCAGCCTCACCCTGATATGAAAGCCAAACAAGAACAGTACAAGAAAATAAAATTACAGTCCAATATCCCTGATGAACAATACTCAAATTCTTCAACAAAATACTAACCAACTGAATTCAGCAACACATTGAAAAGATCATTCACCAAGATCAAATGCGATTCATTACAGGGATGCAAGGATGGTTTAGCATACATAAATCCATAAATGCGATATATCACATTCACAGAATGAAGGGCAAAATCCCATATAATCATTTTAACAGATACATAAAAAGCATTTGACAAAATTCCACATCCTTTTATGATAAAAACTTTCAATGAATTATGTATAGCAGGAAAGTACCTCAACACAATAGAGGCCACACTTACAGCTACCATCATACTCAACAAGGAAAAATTGAAAGCTTTTCCTCTAAGATTCAGTACAAGACAAGAATATCACTTTTATTACTTGTATTCAACATAGTACTGAAAATTTTAGCCACAGCAATTAGGCAAAAGAAAGAAATAAAAGACATCCAAATTGGAAGGAAAGAAATGGTCCCTTTTTGCAAATGGCATGATCTTGTATATGTAAAACTCTAAAGATTCCACCAAAAAGTATTAGAACCAATAAACAAATTCAGTAAAGTTGCAGGATACAAAATCAACATAAAAAAATCAGTAGAGTTTCTATACTCTAACAGTGAACTAGCTGAAAAAGAAATCAAGAAAGCAAACCCATTTGCAATAGCCAGTAAAAAAAAAGACTTAGGAATAAATTTAACTAAAATGGTGAGCAATATCTACACTGAAAATGATAAAACATTGATGAAAGGAATTGAAGATGACATAAATAAATGGAAAGATATCCTGAGTTTATGGGTTAGAAGAATTCATACTGTATTTTTAAGATTTTTATGTATTTTTTTCAAAAGATTAAGAGAGTGAGAGTTCATATTGTTAAAATGTCCATACTACCCAAAGTGAGCTACAGATTCAATATAATCTCTATCAAAATACCAATGAAATTCTTTGCAGAAATAGAAAAAACAATCTTAAAATTAGTATGGAACCACAAATGACACCAGATAACCAAAGCAATTTTGAACAAAAAGAACAAAGCTGGAGGCATCACACTAACTGACTTCAAATTATACTACAAAGCTATAGAAACCAAAACAGCATGACAATGGTATAAAAACAGAAACATAGAACAATGGAATAGAATAAAGAGTCCAGAAATAAATCCATGCATTTATAGCCAATTGATTTTTGAAAAAGGTGCTAAGAACACACAATAGAGAAATGAAAGTGCCTGCAATAAATGGTGCTGGAAAACTGTATAACCACATGCAGAAAAAATGAAATTAGACCCTTATCTCACACCATATAGAAAAATCATGTCAAAATGGATAAAAGACTTAAATGTAAGACTCCCAAACTACAAAACTACTAGAAGGGAAGGAAACATCAAGGAAAAGTTCCATGGCATTGGTCTGGGCAATGATTTATTAGATATGACCCCAAAAACACAGGCTACAAAAGAAAAAAATGGACAAATGGGATTACATCAGACTAAACATCTTCTGTACATACAGCAAAGAAAACAATCAACAGAGCGAAGGGACAATCTACTAAATGGGGGAAAATATTCACAAATCATACATCTGATAAAGGGTTAATATCCAAAATATATAAGGAACTCAACTCAATAGCAAGAAAACAAATAACCCAAATAAAAAACAAGGCAAATGACCTGAACAGACATTTCTCAAAAGAAGATATACAAATGGCAAACAGGTGTATGAAAAGGTGCTCAACATCACTAATCATCAGGGAAATGCAAATCAAAATCGCAATGAAATATCACCTCACACCTATTACAATGGCTATTATCCAAAAGACAAAAGATAACAAATGTTGGCAAGGATGTGGACAAAAGGAAACCCTTGCATATTGTTGGTGGGAATGTAAGTTAGTAGATCCATTATGAAAACAGTATGGAGGTTTTTCAAAATACTAAAAAATATAATGACCATATAATACAATAATCCCACTACTGAGTATATAACCAAAGGAAATGAAATAAGTATGTCAAAGACATATATACATCTTCATGTTTATTACAGCATTATTCACTATAGTCAAGATATGGAACCAACCTAAATGTCCATCAATGAATAAAGAAAAAATGGTATATATACGCAATGAAATACAGTAGTCCCCCCTTACTACCCATAGTATTGCTTTCTGTGGTTTCAGGTACCAATAGTTAACCACAGTCCAAAAATATAAAATAAAAATTCCAGAAATAAACGATTTATAAGTTTTAAATTGCTTTCTGTTTTGAGAACATGATGAAATCTCACACAGTCCTGTTCTGTCCCACCAAGGGCATGAATCATCTCTTTGTCCAGCTTATCCATGCTGTATACACTGTATTAGTCACTTACTAGTCATTTCAGTTATCAGATCAATTGTCATGGTATAGTAATTATAGCAATGCTTTTGTTCAAGGAACCCTTATTTTACTTAATAGTGGCCCCAAAGCATGAGAGTAGTGATGTTGGCATATTTTTATAATTATTCTATTTTGTTATTAGTTATTGTTAATCTTTTACTGTGCCTAACTTATAAACTTTACCATAGGTATGTATTTATAGGGAAAAATATAATATATAGAGAGTTCTGTACTATTTAACGTTTCAGCCATCCACTGGAGGTCTTGGAACATAACTTCAAGGACAAGGGGAGCTACTGTACTATTCAGCCATAAACCAGAAGGAAATTCTGCCATTTGCAATGACATGGATGAACCTGGAGGACGGTATATTAAGAGCAATAAGCCAGGCACAGAAAGACAAATACCATGGGGTTTCACTCATGTGGACTCTAAAAATGTTGATGTCACAGAACTAGAGAGTAGAATGGCAGTTACCAGGGACTGGGGTGGTTTGGGGGAGTGGTGTGGGAAGATGTTGATCAAAGCATACAAAATTTCAGATAGATAACAGGAATAAGTTCAAGCATCTACTGCATAACGTGGCAACTATAGTTAATAACAATATATTGTATTCTTAAAAAACACTGAAAGTGGATGTTGTCTCCTCACAACAAAAATGATAACTATTAATATGTGAGACAATGCATATTAATTAGCTAGATTTAGTCAATCCACAATGTATATATAATACGACATCATATTGTACATGATAAATGCAATTTTATCTGTAATTTTAAAAAATAAAATAAAGAGAACTTGAAGAAACAAATGAGACTGTTCTCAACTTGCTTAAAATCAAGCTCTAATCACTGTATCCAAAAGTCCCCAGACAATCTTCACATTACTTGATATGTCTGAAATGTTATGTATTTTTTTTATTTCTTTAAAATTTGCATATAAAACTGTATGTATTTATCATGTACAACATGATGGCTTAATGTACATTCATGTGTTGCTTAAGGATTTGGCTACATTTTGAAAAATGTATCATTAGGTGATTTTGTCATTGTGCAAGCAACATAAAGTGTGCTTATACAAACCTAGATGGTATAGCCTGTACAAGTAGGCTGTATTATACTGTCTATTGCTCCTATGCTATAAATCTGTACAGCATGTTACTGTGCCGAACAGTGTAAGGAAGTAGTAACACAATGATAAGTATATGTGTGATAGGAATTTTTTAACTCCATTGTAATCTTACAGGACCATCATTGTATATGTAGTCCATTGTTGACCAAAACATCTTTTTGCAGTGCATGACTGCAATTATACATTGTGGAATGATTAAATCTAGCTAATTAATGTATGCCATGAATGTCCATCCCTCACCTGGTGCATGATCCCATTACTGGGTATCTACCCAAAGGAAAAGAAGTCATTTTATTAAAATACACCTGCAATGGAATGTTTTTGCAGCACAATTCACAATTGCAAAGATCTGGAATCAACCCAAGTGCCCATCGATTCCTCAATTCCTGAGTACTACTTAGCCATAAAAAGGATGAATCAATTCCTTTTGCAACAATGTAAAAGAAACTGGAGACCATTATCCTAAGTGAAGTATCTCAAGAATAGAAAAACAAAAGCCACATGTACTCTCTAATAAATTAGAACTAACCAATGGGCACACATATGCACAGAGGGAAGTAAAAGTCACTGGAAATCAAGCAGGGGGAGGGGAAGGTGGGGAGGGGCAAAGACCTACCTAATGGCTACAAGGAACACTATTTGGGTGATGGGCAGAATTACAGCCCTGACTCAAGCCATGTAACAAAAACTTTTGTACCTCCTTAATATTTTGAAATATATAAAAAATAAAAATACATTTTTTAAAAAATATGCATTACCTCACATAGTTATTTTATGGTGAGAACAATTTACATCCACTCTTTTCTCATTTGTCTGCACATTTTGCCATTATTCTAAGTTCAATTTTTTTTAACTTAACAGAGACCTTATTTCTCTTGATTTTTCAATCTCTCTCAACACACCTCCAATTTTTTTTTTCAGTATTTCCTTTTCCGACCACAGTATCCTCCCAGGGTCCCATCATTTACCTTTCTTTTCATTACACACCTTGGCATCAGTGGTCTCTCTTTCATCTATTTCTTATACTTCATTTCCAAATAGATATCCATATCTTGATATTTCTTCTGATATAAAGGTTCATGTTTCAAATTCCCTCAACATATCTTAAAAACAAGCTAATCATTCTTTTTTAAAATTACTGCTTTTCTCCATTTATGTTTTAGCTCTATGGAAGACATCATTAACCTCTCAATACCCAAAGCTAAAGTGTTAGCTATTTCTGCCACTTTCATTGACAATACACATTTGATGGTATCGAAGTCACCATATTTATAAGTCCATATTTATAAGAGATGGTTATTTTCCCTGCTTCTGAAACTTTTTCTATCTAATGCTACTTAAAGGAAATTTAAGATGAGGACTGAAATGTTACAGTTATAGTGACTCAAATGGAGATTTTCACTGACATTAATCAGAATAATTTCACTGAAATTGGTAGGACAGGACAGTTATTGAAATATGAATGATAAGTAAGGAAAATCAAGTCAGCAAACATAGGAAAGCAAAACAAAACCATTTTACTAGCTAACACAAAATATCCTATTAGCTAGTAAACAGGAAAAATTGTTAAACTTTATAAAGAAGGTAATAGTTAAACCTAATGTTGCTGAGAAAGTGGGAGGTCACAGCATTAAGGCATATTAGTGAATCTAAAATCATATTCTGTAAATATTTTACTGTCAACTTTCAGTGCATTCCCTTGCCTCTACCTTGATTAGCAATTTCACAATATATGGTTTTGGTTATAAGTCAGTAAGAGAGCACAGCTGAGTTAGGTAAATCTGTTGCCTCTCTTGGAAAATTTATTCAAAGTATGTATTGTACAAGATGATGAACTACTTATACCTGACACATATTTGGCACCCAATAATATGTTCTTTAGATAAAGAACATATTTACGAATGTCATTTTGATGAAGGGCTAGAAGTGTCAGTTTGGTATTTCATAGAAACTATGATTTAACCCATTGAGGGCTATTGGCTTATTGTCTCTTGAGTCTGTTTGTTTCATGTCTGCAACATTTCCTGGCTAAAGGTCACAGGCTAGTTCTGTTTTCCTCATGTCCTTTCTTGCGTGCCAACATGATGCAGTATTTTGGCATATTTGCTACCTTGAACCTTGTGGCCAGGACTGTGAGCCAGGATCAATGAAAGAAGCATGGATAGAAAAAAGAACATTAAATTCATTTGGGATTCTTCATTTGAGTAATGGACCAGATTCAACAACTGCAGTATAGTATCATGAAACTGTCACAGAGATTTATGAAGATTCTGAAGACAGCTTATCACCTTTTAAAGTTTGGCCACCAAGCCAAAAAGACCAAACCTCTGTTCTCGAGGTTGCCATTTAAGAAAGGAATCCTAGTCAAATAGCTTTTTCTTCCTGAGAGGAATCAATTAACATGCTGTGCTTGTCTTACATATTCATTTTTAACTTGGCAAACCTTCAGTTTATATGCTCAAGTTTAACCTGGTTAAGAGTTGTAATAAAGCATTATTTAACATTCTTCAAAGTACACTCCAATAATCAGAGTATGTATTAGACATCTCTTTACACTGGATTGAAGCCAACACAATAATTTTATGGCTTTTACATTTTCCAGAGATGTCCAATGGTTTAAACTGTTTAATACCTTATATACTCAGAAAATAAAACGCTACAGCTAACTGATGATGTTGAAGATCAGGAAGTAGAATGCTTAAAGGTCCTTTATGAATTTTTTTCATTTAACCAAGTTATTTTCTTAAAATCCAGTAACAAAGATTCTCCACCTTTTTATGTTCAAAATTAAAAACTCACACAAATACAGAACGTGGTTCCTTCCCAAAGAAAGAAAGCCATAAATATTATACAAGCTAGATACAGCTGTTTTTATGCCTCCCCAATATTCTCTTTTCAAACACACTGCAACTGAAAGATTATTTTTCTTTGACTCAAAAGTAAATAAAAGGCATAGAAAGGTGATTCCCTCCCTGGATTACATGTTTATTTAAAAAAATAAACAAGTCACAGGCCAGCAGTTATATTATTTATATACCTTGCTGAATGAGTTTTCCTTAGGCTTATAAAATACAACCACTGATTCCACCAGTTGGCGGTAAGCCATGACAACTGACAACAGCCCTGATTACAGTAACAGAGAGACTTACATGTACTGTTCCATGAAATTTGTTGACCTGCAGAATGTCAGTGATGCTCATCACCCCACTTCCTGCTACAGGCTGGCAGCCATCTTAGGCCTTAAGAGCAATCCCATCTGCTTCTAAACTTAAAACCACAATCAAAACACTCATATATAATTTGCTTTTTAACCACCAAAAACACTAAAAATTTCAGATGTATGAATGATATATTGGACATATATTACATTTCATTAAACTCAAAAGTTTTCTGTCCAATCAAAATAGTAACAATTTACTATGAAACAGGAGAAAAAGTAGAGACATTTTGTATGTGTACAGATTGGGTGTGTTTTGCTTTAACACAAAATATTGAATTTCATTACCAGTTGTCTGTCACTCTATATAAAAAAAATGATTATTGTACTTTCTTCCTAACCATGATAAAAATCCTTTAAGGAGATTAAAGCAATTTTACATTTATTAAAATAATAATAATTAGCCAAAAGAGAGATACAAGGTACAGAAGGAAGCCAAAACTTTCAATGTGCAAATACATTTAAATTAGTAAAATTTAATGCAAAATGGAAAAGGTATGTTATAAAATTTTGGAATGGGAGGTATGTAGTGATTCTTTTAAATAAAGTTTACACATATAAAAAGGCAGGAAAAATGACTACTTTTATACTTACTTAGTTGTTAATTACAAAATAGATACTGAAAATTTTAAAGTTGAAATCTTATAAACATTATATTTCGTTCAATTTTTATAAACTGTGTTCTCACCTATGTCGAGTATCACTTTAGGAAATGTAGAGTTCTTCATAGGAAGTAGAAGACAAAAGCTCTATCTTCTGTGACCTAATAATATAATAACAAGACAAATAATATATCAACTATCTACTCTTGATCTCATTACTTACATAGATAAATATATAGATGCATATCTGTTCAGAGATATTTATATCTAACTGTATATATTTTTAAATATATTTTCATATATAAATTCAAATTCATTCCTGAATACCCAGCCCTTATATATAAATGTGTATGTGTATATATATATATATATTCAAATAAAACTTATTATTAAAAAAGTTTCAACTACATCATAATATTCAACATATTTCATTTGTTAGCTCTTTGATTAATTAAATAAAATATGGCTCCTATCACTACTGAGGTCAGAGTTGGAATTAGAAATGAAATATTATACCAATCATTTTATTAATTCTTAAAAATACTCAAATAATAAAAAACATTTTTGTTTAGGAATTTTAGAACTTGGGAATAGCAACAAATAACATTTCCTGATTTGGAATCACATTCCCCTTGATTGGCCCATTCTTTTCCCTAGATTTTAATAATTTTTTCCCAGTGTTACTGAGGTGTAATAGACAAATGAAAATTGCATATATTTAAAATGTATGTGATGATTTGATCATGTATATTGTGAAATGATTACCATAATCAAGTTAATTAAAATGTTTAACACCTCACATAGTTAACCTTTGTGTGTGTGTGTGTGTATGTGTATGTGGTGAGAACACTAAGATCTACTATCTTAGCAAATTCGAGCACATAATACAGTATTATTAATTATCATCACCATGCTGCAAATTAGATTCCCAGAAATTATTCATCATATAACTGAAACTTTGTACCCATTGACCAACATCTCCCCATTTTCCCCACTTCGCTAGCTCTGGTAACCACCATTCTACCCTCTGTTTCTATGTATTTGACGTTTTTTAGGTTTCACATATAAATGAGATCATACAAAAATTTTTCTTTCTGTGTATGGCTTATTTCATTTAGCATAATGTCCTCCAGGTTCATCTATGTTGTCGCAAATGTCAGAATTTCCTTCTTTTCCATTATACACATAAACCACAATTTCTTTATCCATTCAACCATTTATGAACATTTAAGTTTTTTATGTAGCTTGACTATTGTGAATAATGCTGACATAAACATGGGAACACAGATACCTCTTTGAGGTACTGATTTGATTTCCTCTGGGTATATATAACCAGAAGAGGGATTACTGGATCATACTGTAGTTTTTAAATTTTTGAGGAACCTTCATATTGTTTTCTATAATGGCTGTGCCATGTGTTCACAGATTGGAAGAATTAATAATATATAAATTCAACACAATCCCTATCAAAATTACAATGATATTTTTTACAAAAATAGAAAAAACAATTATAAAATGTGTATGGAGCCAGAAAAGACCCCAAACAGCCAAAGCCATCTTGAGAAAGAAAAACAAAGTTGGAGGTATCACACTTCCTGATTTCAAATTATATTAAAAAGCTATAGTAAAAAAAACAATGTGTTACTGGCAGAACAAAAGACACATAGACCAATGGAACAGAAGAGAGAGCCCAGAAATCAACCATGCATATACAGTCAACTAATTTTCAACAAGGGTACCAAGAATACACAATGGGGAAAGGATCATCTCCTCAATAAATAGTGTTGAGAAAATTGGATATCCATATGCAAAAGAATGACATTGGACTCTTATTCTATACCATACACAAAAATCAACTCAAAATGGATTAAGGACCTAAATGTAAGACATGAAACCATAAAACTCTTAGAAGAAAACACAGGGGAAAGTCTCCTTGACTTTGGTTTTGATAATGATTTTTTCAATAGGACATAAAAAATTCAGGCAACAAAAGCAAAAATAAACAAGTGGAATTACATCAAGCCAAAGGCTTCTGCACAGCAAAAGAAATGATCAATAAAATGAAAAGGCAATGTACCAACTGGGAGAAAATATTTGCAAACTATATATCTTAAACATATAAGTATATATATATATATATATATATGTATCTTAAACATATAAGGAGTTCACACAACTCAATAGCAAAACAAATAACCCAATTAAAAAAGGTCAAAAGACCTGACGAGGCATATATCCAAGGAAAACATACAAATGGCCAACAGGTATGGAAAAAGGTGCTCAACATCATTAATTATCAGGGTAATGAAAATCAAAATCACAATAAGATACCACCTCACACTTGTTAGGATGGCAATTATTAAAAAGACAAGAGATAGTAAGTGTTGGCAAGGGTTTAGATAAAAAGTATTTCTATTTTTAATTTTTTGAGGAACCTCCACACTGTTTTCTACAATGGCTGTACCACTCATTATACATTCCCATCGCAGTGTATAAGGGTTCCCTTTTCTCCACACCCTCGCCAACACTCATCTTTTTGATAATAGCCATCTTAACAGGTGTGAGGTGATAGCTCATTGTGGTTTGATTAGCATTTCCTTGATGATTAATGATGTTGAACACCTTCTCATTTATCTGTTGGCCATTTGTGTGTCTTTCAGCCATATAAAACTGAAACTGAAAACAAGCACTTGAATCATTTATCATTTTTCCACCTTACCAGAACCCATCCACTTACTTTCTCAGGAAAAGATCAAGTCCTATTTCCCTTTCCATTTCGGTATCAATGAAGAAAAGGCTAAATGTATATAACTGGTACATTTTGGGTACTCTATTATTGCTACATGAAAAATGCTGTTTTAAGCATTTCCTAGACCATAATTTATAAAACTGGAGACTAACATTATATACTTTAAAAAATCTTTTATAAAACAAATTGTTAGGGCTTGACTTTCCTGTTTATTGATGTTCTTGCTTACTCATCATCCCTGACAGTGCACACAGTTCTGAAATAAACTGAAGAAAATATTTTAAAATGAAAAAGTCTATTCCTCTGATGCTATTTCAATTCTCCCTTTTTTGTCAAGTTCATGTTGCAGATCTATTATTACATTCTTTGTCTATTTGAATTGAGACAAGTTTCCGATGATTCATTCTTAATCAATAATGAGGGAGATGAAATTTGAATCTATCAATAAAAGACAAGGAGTTGTTACTTTTAGTTAAAGAAGGAAATAATGATTCACTGAAAGATGTGTCTTGCTAATGCTGACTCACACAATAGGATCCCATTATGTAAATAGAATTATGAAAGATTTCTGTTTTGCATGTCTTTGAAGGGAGGAAAATGAGTGCTTTTTTAAAAGCTAGTGGAATAATCGCCATGTTTGACATAATGGAAATTCTCATCTGAGCTATAAACAGCAAAATGAGGACACATACATTAGAATGCCTTTGTAGTAAAACATATGCTGTGAACTTGGATAGAAAAGCCAGAAAAAGGTATCCATGGAAGTTTAAAAGATTAGGCTTGGGAGATATAGAAATAATTACGTATTAAAGATGTATAAATAAATAGAAACCATTTTATATAAACTCCAAATGTTAGGCTATATATTTGGAGCTGTGTTATACTTGTGCACTTAAAAATATTACAAATTCCTTTGCATAACTCTCAAGTTAGAATTTTTTTGTAAATAAGTTAAGGGATCTAAGAATGGACTTCAAGGGCTGTGGGAACCTCCTGAAATTATAGTGCACCATCTGCACTGGAATTTAGCGGAATTATATAGGATGTTGGTAGTGGTGGGAATATATGAAAATCTGAAAGTTAGAGTCAAGCCATGCTATACAGGGGTGGAGGTGATTCTTGAGCATTAGGAAAAAGAACTATGAAAACTTTCCAAATAATATTGATAGGTAATATAAATTAACCCTATAAGTTCACAGCATTTATTTGAACTCATTCAATTGGTCTTCATAACAATCACATGATGTAGGCACTATTATTATATCCAATCTAGGTGGCACAGGGACGTTAAGTAATTTATTCAAGGTCACATCAAGATAGTGGTGGAGTCTATCAGGTGATGGTTAAAAAGGAAGAGGGTATCGTAAAGTATATTCAGAAGAAAACAGAGGTTTGTTTCTATTGTTTTACCATTTTCTCAAATTCAGACCACAGGTTATATCCATATATAATTTGTCTTTGAAAGAGATTTGCAAGGCGTTTTTTTTATTTTTTGTTTAGCAAAAATGGCACCAAAGGACAAGGTCTTTTGGAGAAGGGTGAAGAACTTACATTTATTGAGCATCTGTTATATACCAAACATACACGTTATCTAATTGAATCATTAGAACAGCACTTCATATTGGGTGTTAACCCCCTTTTTTCATAGAGAACACTGGAACCAAGAAAAAAAACTCAGTAAGTTGTCAATGTCACAAGGGAATGAAAGGCAGAAGTGGAATCCAAACATAGTTCTAATTGACTTTAAAACCTGTCTTTCTTCAAAAATGTCATGCTTCTTCCCAGGGAGGGACAAAGCAGATTTAATTGGTCTATTTACAATAAATCACATTGAAAACAAACACCTTTCAGAATTGTGTAAGAAAATCACAAGCAGAAAGAATTAAAACAACACTTGAACATTTGGTTAATAAAATGGCTAAAATAAATAACTATTATCAAAAGACACTTTTTTAAGTTGCTAATTCCACTCAACACTAGGCTACGCATTGTGTTTAGATCCCAGCTGGTGATATAACTGTTTCTAGCTGAAGAACAGACATAGTTTTAGTAGTTTTAAACATTCCTTTCTTGCCTATAACTGAATATATTTCCAGGAAATATATCAGTCCATAGTATGATACATTTTAAGTATAGTGGATGATGATAAGGCCTTTAATCTCTAGAGTTTTGTACATTTTGTTTGTTTAGAGATGCACTATGCTGTTTTGTTTTAAAACTTGATTAACTGTAGGGTATTTAGCGGCACTGGTAAACTCTCCTCTGTTTAATCGCTTGAACATAAGATGCCAGAGAGGAGTAAGTTTTAACTTCTATTTTTGTAAAAAAATATTTATCAAATTAATTGTTTCAAAGACTGAGAGTTTAGAATAAGTGCAACAAAATATAATCAATTTAATTAAGAGATAATTTGAATGGCCCTCATTATTGTTAATTATTTAAATACAGAAAGAATATAGATACTTTTAATATGTGATGGCATCTCTCTTTTGTCTCAGTTTTATACAAAACTTTGAAAATTAAAGGTGGTCTTAGAATTTGAAAATAATTTTTACTTCAATTAATCAGATAAAATGAAATGTAGATGCATATAGCTTATACATAATACAGTTTACCATCTTATCACTAATCAACTTTTTTTTTTCTTTTTGAGACAGGGTATTGCTCTATCACCCTGGCTAGAGTGCAGTGGCATCATCACAGCTCACTGCAACCTAAAACTCCTGGGCTCAAATGATCCTCCTGCCTCAGCCTACGTAGTAGCTGGGACTACAGGCGTGAGCCACGATGCCCAGCTAATTTTTGTATTTTTTTGTAGAGACGGGGTCTCACTCTTGCTCAAGCTGGTCTCTAACTCCTGACTTCAAACAATCATCCTGCCTTGGCATCCCAAAGTGCTAGGATTACAGGTATGAGCCATGATGCCTGGTTGCTAATCAACTTTCAAAGTGACCCAAAATTCATATATATATGAATTGTTTGCTGTGAATCAATTTGTGAGTGAATTATGGTTTTCTATATATTCCCATTAAAAATTGGAGAGAAACTTATCTTGATAAGACTTGAAACAGTAGATACAATAAAACTAAATTTAAAAAATTCAAGAGAGTGTAGAAAAGTCACATGTTTAAAGGAAAGGAGATAACATTCAAATAAATATTAGATATTATTATTGTTATTGTATTAATTTTATTAGCAATATAAAATATGTTATGTTAAGTGAGGAATAACTATTCAGATTCAAGAAAACAGGAGTTTTAGTGCGGTGGTTTTAAAATATGATGCAAATTCTTTGACACTGTTTCCTTTTAAAAGGTGAAATCTTTATAATCCCCCTCCCTCTTAATGAGGGATGGTCTTCAGTGATCATTTCTAAAATAGAATATGGTGGAAGTGATGCTACGTGACTTCCAAAGTGAGGTTATATAAATCATAAATTCTGTCTGGTTCGTTCTCTTGAATGGCTCATTCTTGGAGAAGAGGGATTCCATGTTGTGAGAACACTCATGTGGTTCTGTGGAAAGGAAATAATTTCCCTTGCCAACAGCCAGCACCAAATGTGCCATATGAGTGAGCCACATTAGAAGCAGATCTTCTAGCCCAGTTAATCTTTTAGAGACTGCAGTCATACAAAGATCTGGGTGCAGATATCCAGTCTGGGGAAGCACTACGCAAAGGCTCAAAAAGACAACATTTCTTAGCATTGAAGGTATGTGGAAGAAATAAAAAGATGATCGGTATGACTGGAGCATAATGAAAAGGAGATGAATCGGAAGAGGAACTACACTGTGAGGTAGGCTGCTCAGTTGAAATTCAGTTATTTTCATATTGAGGTACTAGTGATAATCTCAGTTCTAACAACTTGATATCTCAAAAAAAAAGCACTGCTTTAAATCAGAAAGCTACAGAAACAGCCATTTCTACTTATTTAGAACATTTTTAGAAGGCACATTCACATTGCACTTGCTTGACATTTAATCAGATTTTTAGATTGGCAAAAATGATAGGTTGAAGTTGCTCACTGTAAGTCATAACACCTCATTCGCTATTTTGCTGAATAATAGATGAAAGTATTATATCCATTTCAATTCATTTTTTCAAGTCATGTCCATGAGTACCAACTAAAATATGATTGCCATTACATGCAAAAAATGTATAACCTCTGCAATACTATCAGAATTTTATTACTATTATTTTTCAAGATATGAACCCAATAGCTCCTTATGTTTTTCTTCCTCTATCATTTATTTATATAGAAAAAAATCATAATTTAAACACTTAAAGATATATTCAGGTTCAAAAGGGCAGGTAATTAATTATTTTAATAAAAATAAAAATCTCTCCATTTGCATTCTCATTTTAAATCAGTGATGCTAGGGCATAAAAGATAATGATTATAATTCTACTTTATATATAGGCCCCAATTCTACTTTTCTAAAATAGGACTAATTGGAGGAAGAAACCCCTTTAATTGCAAGAATGTTAGCAAGTCTTTTACATGAGTCAGGTCATGAAGCCTTACATGTGATTATATTCAAGATACATTTTAATTGGTTTGCTAAGCTGCTTATTGTGGGGAAAAAAACCCTCAGAAATAAAGGAAGTAAGTGTTGCCCTGAAATTTAATCTATAAATTAAGCTCAGAAGGAATCACAACAGGGATATATAAAACTATTTTAAATATTAGTGTAGTTCCTGGTCTTAATTAAACATATTGTATTTTCTTTTTTTTTAAAAGGAACTTGACATGAGGTATCAAGTCATGCAAAAAAAAAAAAATGGTTTGGGTTACGGTTGATTGGCAATGAAAATAAAGAAGAGTTGAAGAAGGAAATGTGTGTAGAACTCACCCAAGCACTGTGTAGGGAGGAATGAGTCTTGATCATAAATATTATTATGGTATTATTATGAGGAGGAGTGCTTAAGATACCTTATGTTTAAAGGACACATCCTAAGATTATCCGTCTTCTCTCATCATTCCATGCTTCCTTAGCAATGTTTCAATTATGGTTCTGCTTCTTCCTATAGATCTACCTAAAACAAGAACAAATATTAGTCACGTCAACACATGTACTCTACTGCATATGAACTCTATAGATAGTCTATAGATATTGACAGATGGATAATTTTTATTTTAATTTTACAAATTTGGATTACAGTTTTACACGTGGTTATCTATAAGTTTGGTGAATATAAATCCGGTTTTGAGTGACAAACCTGTTCTTGTTAAGCTCTTGAAATCAAGCATCTGAGCTAATAAGCCTGTAGACCTGAGCCTGGAAAATATTAAATTAACGAATATAATGTCCCCCCGTGCAGTCAGGCCTTTGGGTAGATGGGCTGTCATCATTTTTTTTACACATTTATATTGCTTTGCCCTTCTTTTAAATTTATAATCATTTGACAAACCATTCTTAATGGATCTCCTTTAGGTTTCTTCCTTCTTGGCACTCCCATATCCCTCCAAACATACTTTCTTCCTCCTTTGGCAGTAAAGCAATTCTGAAACTTGCAACAGGTTTTGTATTTTTAATTTGCTTTGGAAGTTTTAGGGTGATGTACACCTCAAGGTGTTCTAAAATCATTTCACTACACTGATCATATCATCCTTACGTTATACTTATAATCAAAAAGATGTTTCCAGGGACTTTGGTCACCATCTTTGGAATACATTTTATCATATATTGTGTTACAATAAGCCTTACTATACAAAATTACATATCATGAGCCATGTGTTATTTAGTTAATTGTAGCTAGTGGTTTTAAAACTATTTATCTTTTCACGATTTCAGAATTCAATTTAGTACCATAATGAGATTTTTTAGTGTAATGCAGATCAATATTAGATGCAAATAATGCAATGTTTTCAATGTCCATTCCCCACCTCTAAATAATAAAGCATTTTTCCTATAAATAACTCTATAACCAATTCCTCTTGGTGTTTATAACAAGGGGAAAAAAATCTCTCTCTTCTTGCCTTAGTACATTTCCTTTAGGCAATAAAAATCCTAAGATGCTTCGGGTGAAATTTAGAGTTTGGTTGCTATAGCTTGCATTTTCTGATATAATATTCCCATTGATCTGAAAGTCTTTTCTTTGTTGGTACGTCTTATTGTGTGTGTGTTTATTGTAACCTCTCTCAAAACACTTTCAGAAAGTAGAACACAAACTATAGTCATTTTCTGCCTTAGGACACAGATACAAGATGGTTCATTTTGTGACCTATTTATATTTAAAATTTGATACATAATATACTCTACTACTAACAACTGTTTTAACATTATTTTATACATAAGAAATTTGGCCACAGTTTTTCCTCTTAGAGGCTGTTAGCATATAAGTCAGGGATTCTTTCAATTTAAACTGCCATAATTGAATTGTGAACTATTGTTTTTACTTCTCTAAGGGGACTTCATACTAATTAGTTATTTATGTAAGATATTCCACTAGCTCTAACATGTGGAGATATTTATTAAGCTAATGAAAAGTTCCAAGACAATCTTGAAATGCTAGATATCTGCTAACAAAAAGTCCACCAGCAAGCAAATATATGAGAAAATTAGGGCTGGAAACTTGAAAATACTTGGCGGCTAATATAAGTGTAACAAAGGAAAGGGCTTGACTACCATGGTAATGATCTGATCAAAGCACCTTAACAGTGGAAATTGTGTTTTATGATTAAGAAACTGAAATTCCAGTCAAATCTTGTTTATCAGAAAAGAGCCACAGAATGGAGAAAACATTTTATTTATATTTGAAATAATCCCCAGCCTTCTGATGACACATTAACTTGATATTTATCATAAGCTAAGCTGAGAGTATGTGAACTAAGAAAGGATCCCCTAACTTGTCTACAGGAGTGGGATCATTTCCTTTCCCTGAAACCCAGAGATGAAACAGTCAGTGTGTGGGATTGTAATGAATTCTCATGGGATTCTGAACAGAGAAGAAGGGATTTAGTGATCTTGATTTAAGCTCTAGCTCCATCAGGTTTTGCCAGCCAACCAAAGAGATTAAATGGCAACAGGAACTAATTAGAGATCTACCAAGTTAAGGCTTTGGGAACTTGCCTTAATTGGTCCAATACCTAAAGTTTGCAACCTGGAATTACAGAAAGATTAAACATGATCCCAAAGACTGCATTAGTTCTTAAGTCACATCAGGATGCATGCTCTGGTAAATATGATGGTTCTGAATTGTTCTATGTAGTAATATAGTATATCTTAGTAATATACTAAGAACCCTGATCATATAAGCATCTTTAATTTTTTTATATTCTTTATGATTTAAAGATTTACTATCATACAATCTATTCCTAATAATTTGAATGAAATGAGAATGTAAAGCAGCAGCATAGGTTTTGAAAGAGTAGTTCCTTTGACCACAATCTCTAATTCTTCCATAGTTAATTGGCTTATTGTAGTTTTCTAACTGTACTTGAGTCAAATGTAAGATATTTCTAGGCTTCTTTGTTGTTGTAATAATGTATAAGTCAGTTCAACCAGAGAAGCAGAACCAGTAAGTTAGATATGCATAAGATAAATATATCCTAAGATATTATATATAAGAGAGAGAGAGAGAGAATGAGAAAGAGAAAGAGAGAGAGAGAGAGAGAGAGAGAGAGATTGATTTGTTATAAAGAATTGGCTTACATGATTGTGGTGGCTGACTAAGCAAGTCTGTAAGGCAGGGAGTCAGGAAGAAACTATCATAAACAGGTTAGTTAGAACCCATGGGGCATGGGTCAAAGCTGTGCCCAAAGGCAATCAGGAAGCAACAGTTATGAGCAAGATGGAAGTTGTCTACGGAAGTTGTCCATGGCATGGTTTGACACTACTATATGCAGGTCGAATATCCTCTCTGTCTCAGGAAAGCCTCAGCCCTGGTTTTAGGCCTTTCAACTGATTAAGTCAGGACCAAACTGACAGAAAGTCAATTATTTACAGACTTTCATTACATCTACAAAACCCCATTCACAGCAAAACCTAGATGAGTGTGTATTAATAAATGAGAACTGTAGCATAGCTAAGTTGACATATTAAAAAAGCTATCAAACATGTATTTCTCTGTGTATTCTGTTTTCCTTCTTTTCTCCCTTTTAATTATTTCTAAAGTAAACAGTCTGTGTTTGGTTTGACGTTGCTACCTTTATGAATGTAAATATTTTATCCTAATTTATTTTTCTCAGTTAATTTCTGAAATGAAATCCTGGTTATTAATTTCTTCCCCCAATTTGGGTTAGAGTAACTCTGTTTTTTGCTGATCCATCTTCAATTAATGTTCTCTAACATTTGGGGTAAAAGAAACTTGTCCACATCTAATTCCTGGTCCATTCCTTGCTGCACATAGATGTTATCAATTATCCCATTCCTACCACTCTTAGCTCTGCTTTGTGCTTGAAAAGCCAAATTCACCAGAGATCTGGTACTGGCAAGGTTGGACTTTCCTTGATAAAGCTGATGTGTATAACTAAGATTTCATAATTGTTTGAAATAATACAGGGGATATAAACCAAAACAGAGCAGAAAACATCTTAACATTACTTTCACAAAGCCCTTTAATTCATCTAACCATAATTTTTTTTCTTTTGTCCCTACTCTCTGCCAAGGCAAAACTTCTGGCATATATAATGTGTATATATAATATATATGAATCATATGTATATCATATATATGTATACAGATAATCTGACAAAGGAAATTTTCAATTGGATCATACTTATTACATGGGACAATTCAGCTCAGTTTATAAAAGTCATGGTCTTATATTTCTCTATCATAAGGGCAATTAAATATTTTTTTAAATAAAAGAATCATTTATACAAACAAAAATTTATGCCTGAACCCCATGCCTAAAGAAGGGGTAAGGCTAATTTGTATTTTCTTTTTCTTTTACTACCTGAATATATTGACTGGTATTTTGGTTCTAGTTTACTTTAAATAAATTATAATTATGCATACATAATGAAGCTTTTCAGGAATTATAATCTGCACATTATCTTCTGTAATAGCATTAATTGAAATTTAACATCCATGTATTTATATGGATATGGTCTTCATTGCAACATTTTTGGGATACAACTTTCCCACTTTTGTTTATTAAAAAAAGGTTTTCCGGAAGAGTGCAAGCATGGAAAATTACCTAGTCACTTGTTTTTGGGAATTTGTCATCTTCATTTGTAAAAGACAGTTCAGTTGAATTTAGAATTGTAATAGGATACATTTCTCCATGCAAATGTACTAGACATTTCCATGTGTTCCAGCAGTGAAAAGTTCATGAGGAACAGCCACTGTACATACTGGGGCTCAGGAGAAATTCTAGGCATCATCTAGCTCTCATGCAGTGAACCCAAAAGAGTAGAAGCCAGCAAAACTCTCCCGACGAGCAGACATGGCTGTTGCAGCACCAGTCTGAACAGACACTGGTGTTCAGGGGTTCTTCAAGCCAACCTACAGCCTTCTAGATGTCGACCCAAAGACCCTTAGGGACACCAACAAGGCCAAGAACTGGTATCATGAAGGCCTTCGAAGCATTAGACTGCCTACAAAGGACAGCCTAATAGAACTTAGGGCCCTGGCAGTAAACATCCCACCCGAACGAAGGTGTCTTGTGGACCTTTTCTGCGATCTAGGTGCTGTGGAACCCAGAGCCATCAGCAGGGCTAGTCTGTTTGGCCTGGGTTTATCTCACCCTCAGAACCTGGGACTCTTCTGGACACATACCTGTCGCCTCGGTGGCACCTGAGAGCACTTCCGGACACTTTCTGACCTGGCGCTGGTGGCCAAAGGGCTCATTCTGAAACCAGACTGTACACCAGATGGCTTCCAAAGGTTCCCTTGAGGACTCTAGCCTGCTCCTTTCGGTGGATAATAGGGATCTGTTGGCTATCATCCTTGCAGAGCGGTGGGGACGCAGGGCCACATTTGGTCACCTTAATTGCATCCCGCTAGTGCCCGGGGTAATCTTCTTCCCTCCAAACTTCCCACCAGCTCGTGTTCCGGGTTGCCTCCGACCACAAGCCTCTGTGAATGTTGGGGAACTGAGAGTTCTTCTATGATCAGCCGGCTAGCCTGTGATAGTAAAGAAAACATTTTTGATCATAAGATTGGCTTCCTGCAAGTGAATCATGAGCCCGTCAGGATCTTTACGGTCAGACCCCAATCTTGGGAATTTGAGCCCACTCGGCCACCGTCTGTTCCTCTCGAATAAGTGCCCCCCAGAATCTTCCGGTCACTAACCTGCCATGTCCCCAGGGTTCCAGGGATCCTTCGGGCCCCCAGGTAGTCCTCAGTGGTGGAACCCAGGCCTCCGCCTATTAGGCTGTCAGTAGGATGTGCCCTTTCAGTTTGAGTTTATCTCATTTTCTCCGGCCCTGAGACTCTTCCAGATACGTACCTGCCACCACGCTAGGGTGGCAAGGAGGCCCTACCAAACACCATCTGCCCAGGAACTGCTGCTCTGGGAATGCTTTTTGCGACCAGAATGCCTGTGAACTGAGGTCCTAAGGATCCTAGCCAGATCTTGTGTAGTGCAATATATGGCCCTGTTGGGAACAAAACTTCTAGAAAGTTGATGCCCCTGGCCCCCTTTTGGTAGCTGTACTCCATGGCATTGATGTCTGAAGATCCCTTCTGTCCCTAAAAATTTCTGAGATAGTTCCTGCATACAGTATGCAGGCATGCTTGGGACCTGGGGGGTTTCTGCCCATTGGTTTGCCCTCTTGCTGTTGAAACCTGAACATGTTGAGTCACAGTACAAATCTTGAGCTCAGGAAGTGGAGCAATTTTGGCCAAACTTGGTACCCGTACCTTCCTCTTCCCCTCGTACCCCACCTGGCCCAGCACCCAGCATGAGTGTCCAGGGGAACCTTATCACCACTGAAGTGATCCTTACTGGGATCCCAGAGCTCCTTTCAACCTGGAAGCATCAAGGTTGCCCAGAAAACAAATATTCATAGGCCACCAGCCTGCCCTCATGATGCGAAATCCAGAAGCCTTCCAGTCACTAGACAGGTCTGGTGCCTGGTGCTAAAAAATCTCTGTCCCTTGCAGTTTTCACTGTCCCTATGCAGTTGAAGCTGAAACTCTTTTGATCACCAGCCTAGCTATGCATCAGTGTTACTGGGGACCTTCTGAACACAGGCTGGCCTGGCCCCTAGGTTCTGTGGGTCCTTACTGTCCGGGTGTGACTATAAGCTGGGGTATCTCAAACCTTTGTGCCCATCACCCTCCCTATAGAGTTCAGAACTCAGAGCTCATTGGGAATTGGGTCTATCCCCAACACTAGGTCCCCAGCACTTCTGGAGTTGTCCTGCTTGGGCACCAGCATCCTGGGAACATTTCCAAATACATGCTGCCCTGGTGTTGATGCTATGCAAGTCCTTTCTGAGACCAGGCTGTCCACCCACTAGATTCCAAAGTATCCCTTATGGGGACTGGCCTACATCCCTGCTGTGGACCACAATGCCCTATAGGAAATTATCCATTCAGCACTTTGGCACTGGGGCCTCTTTTCTCCACTACTCTTCTATCTGGGCAGTACCCCAGAACATTCCAGCCACCAGACTTCCCACCATCTAGGGTTTCTAGATTCCTGCTGGCACATATCCTGTGTGCACTCTGGGAAAATGAGGATTCTTATGTGATCAGCCTGCCTTATGGTGGAAGAGAGCATTTATATTCAATGTACTAACTTTAGGCAGGGAAACATCAGCTCTTCAAACCTTGACTTAGCTGCAATTTAGGGCATCATAAGCACTAGCAGCCATTTGCCCCTCTCTCAGGTGCCCAGGGAACTTTCTGACCATTAGTTTCCATTTTCACTGGAGTCCTGGGGATCCATCAGGACCTCCAGATAGTTCTTATGTGGTGGAAACATAGGCTTTTCCAATAGACCTTCAGAAGTAGGAGGCCTTTTGGCCTGTGTTGAGGACTTGCAATATGATTATGTAGCTTAAGAATTAACCTTAGGAGAAGGAGTATGTGCCTAGCCCAGAGCGGCATGAGAGTCATACATTCTGGCTTAGGTTCACCTAACAAACAGGGTTGCTACTTGAAGGCATAACAAAGAGTTTGAACTTCTGCACATAAGCAAATGTTTCCCAGCCCTACAGCCCTGGGGGTCTGGAGGCCACTTGATAAACATCTTGCCCTT
>VBSM01001483.1:20441798-20471827 GCA_008086735.1 Cheirogaleus medius
GTGCTTATCTCAAACTCTGGCTTATGGCCGTCACCTTAAGCAACCGCATTAAGATCCTGAGTTATGGGACATCTGTGTCCTTAGGCTACGTGTTCTGGAATTTATGGCCATTGCTGCAATGCCTGGGTGGTCACGTATAAGGAAGTAACTTTGATTTTTAGGGTATAAAAATAAAAGGACTGATGCGTTCGGCACTGCAGTCTTGTACTGTCTTTATGTGTGTCCGTGTCTTTCTTTGTGTGTTTCTTTGTGTTTTGTGTTCATCCCCCATCCTGCAAACAGGCCACGACAGGACTGGGTCCATTTTTTCCTCTCACAACTTAGGACTCTTTGGGCATTTGCCAGCTACACAGCATGTGGAGGGGGATGCTTCAGGACATCATCTGTTCTGGCACTGCTGCCCTGGAGGCCTTTTTTGTGACCCCACTGACCTGGGGTCCCATGGGCCGTTACCAGATCTTCTGCTGTATAATACAGGGCCCCATTGGGAACCATATTTCCTGCACACTGGTGCCACTGGTCAAATTTAGGTATCATACTTTACATCCAATTAGTGTCATGAGGGCCCTCTGGCCTTAAAATTTCCAGGGGTTCTTCATGCTCAAAGTTCACCAGCAAGCTGGGGACTTAGATGTTTTCTAGACATCAGTTTGCCTGCCTACTCTTGAAACAGGAACCCTGTTTCTCACAGTACAGGTGATGCACTGGGGCACTGTTGAACCCTTTTGGCTCAAGAATCTCAGCCCTTTTGGCCACTGTACTTCTCCCAGCACAGGTGTGTTGATGACTGTTCCAAATGACCAGCATGCCCCTTTGTAGGGTACCAGAGCTCCCTTCAAACCAGAATCATCTGAAAAGCCTGGGAACTGAAAGTTCTTAGGACACCAGCCTGCCATGTGAGGCCAAAATCAGAGCCTTTATAGTCACAGGACAGGTTTCAGGGGAGAGGATAGAGGAGGGTAATCTATGGCCCTTCCAGTCATCAGTGACCCCATTTCAATCGAACCAAGAACCCTTCTGGCATCCACCCTCATTAGTATCCCTGCAGACTTTCCCATCACCATTTCGGCTAGCCCCTATGGTTCTGTGTGTCCTAATGGTCCACGGTCCATAGACTGATCACTCACCATCTGGGGAACAACATACACTTGTGACCATCATACTTATTTTAGGCTGTGGAACCCAGTCTTCTTGGGCATCATGTCCTTCACCATGCTGATATTTAGGATCCTGTGGATTCTTTTAAACACTTGGTGTCCAGGGCACTGATGTACTGCAAATCCTTTCTGAATCCAGATTGCCTTCACACTGGGTTGCAGGAGAGCCCTTATGAGCACTAGCCTGCACCCTTACTATGGAACACAAGGCCTTGTTGGTAACCATCCATTCAGAACCATTTCCCCACCATACCCCTCCTCTTTGCAGTGCCCTGGAGAACTTTCTGGCTTTCATACTTCTGCCAACTAGGGTTCCAGGTTTTCTGTTGGCCCCCAGCCCCTATAGGCAAACAGCTTGCCTGCCTGAGGTGGAGAAAAAACCATTTTTGGTCACAGCACTATCATCCTGCAAGGCAACCATGAGCCTTTCTTGCCTTAAGGCAGGATGCAAATTCAGAAATCCTGACCATTCTCAGCCACCACCTGTCCCTCACAGGTGTGCTCCAAAGAGCCTTCCCATCAACAACAGTCTGACTGCTCTCTGGGATTCCAGTGATCCTTCATGCCCTCACAGTATCATTTCCCCTGTGCATGTATCCTGGTGAATCTTCTGACCACGGATGTGCCCCCTAATTTAGGTTCTAGTGCTTTTTTTGGCCCTAAGTCATCTTGTGTACCTGGGAAATGGAAATTCTTCAGTCACCAGCCTGCCTGCATGATGTAGAATATAGAATCCTTCTGGTCACTGGGCAGACCAGGTACTCGAGCACCTATGTTCCTTCTGGCTTTCAGCTAGCCCGTGTATGAAATTGGACCTGGAACCCTTTCAGCACCTGGACCATCCACACATTAATATCTCTGGGAAACTGAGATTTTTTTTTATGTGACTAGTCTGTATTCCTGTGGTGGAAGGAGAGCATTTACCATCAGGGCCCTGGCATCCTACAGAGGAACCATAACTCTTTATGCATTGAATAAATTTACAATCTCATGAATCATGAGTCCTCTCAGCCACTGTCTTTTCCTTTCATGGGTGCCCCCAGGGTAACTTTCAGCCACCAATTTCTACTCTTGCCAGGGTTCCACAGATCCTTAAGGTCCCAAGACAATCCTCTTGGGGTGGAAATGCAAATTCCTACTACTAGGCTGTCAACAAGACTAGGCCTTTTGGCCTAGGTCTTTCTCAACCTCTTACACCATTGGACACTTCTGGAATGTGTTAGCTACCTTGCTGATGCCAGGAGTGGGGGCAGGGGACTTTTGTACACCATCTCCCGCTGCACTACTGCCTTAGGGGCCCTTTCTGAGACCAGACTGTCAACTGGGGTCCACAGCAACATCATATGCTGTGGAATATGAGGCCCAAATTGGGAACCATACTAACAGGACACTGGAGTTCTTGGGTCCCTTTCAGAACCTGTACTTCATGGTGTTAGTGTCATGAGGGTCTTTTCGGCCCTAAAAGTCTTCTGTGTTCTTTCCCGCCTACAGCTAGCTGGCCATACTTGGGTTCTGAGTGGTTTTTGACCAAGAGTTTGCCTGCTGGCTGTTGAAACCAGGGCATGTTCGTCATACTATAAATCTCATGCTGGGATGTCCTGGGAACTCTGCTCTCACAAATTGGAGCTGTTTTGGTCACCATCCTTTCTCTTCAGCATGCTGTATGGGTGTCCAGGGAAAACATCCAATCACCTACATGGCCTCTTGCTTGGGTTCATCACAGTTGCCCTGGAATCAAAGTTTCTTAGCCCACCAACCTGTCAGCCTAATGCAGAATCCAGAACACTTTCCAGTTATTGGACAGGCCTGGCATGGGGATACTATGGCTCTTCCTGTCCTTAGGCTGTTTGCAATGAAACCAACATTCCTTTTGATCTAGGCAGGGACCTTTTGATATCCATCCAGGCCTGCCACTATGTTTCCATATGTCTTCATGGCCCTGTGACCCCTGAACTCTGTGAGATGGGGAACCCCTTACCATTCTGAGTGGCATACTCCTTTTAGGCTGTGGAACCCAGTCCCCTTGGGTATCTGATCCATCCCTATGCTGATCTATATGATCCTGTGCTCTTATATACATGTATTGTTTAAGATGCTGACACTCTAGGTCCTTTCTGAGACCAGACTGCCTGACAGGGGTTACAAGAAATCCCTTACGGGAAGTTGCCTGCACCCATGTTGTGGAACACAGGGACCTGTTGGCAACCATCGATCCAGAACACAGATGCATGAACATCTTTTCACCAGCATATCTCCATCTGGGATGTGCCCTGCAGAAACTCCCTGATCAGCATATTTCCTGCTCCCTACAGTTCTGGCTTTCCTTCTGGCTCACAGGTGGTCTGTGTGCTAGGGTACTGAAGGTTCTTTGACAATTTTCCTGCTGTTTGCTGTGGAAACAAGAGAACATTTGATTATACTACTGGCCTCCAGGAAGGGGACAATGAGTGCTACATGTTCTCAGTTAGCTATTAAACTGAGGATGCAAAATCCATGGAGCTGGTGCCCTAAAGAAACTTCTGACCAACAGGCAGTCTGCTCTCTAGGATTCCAAGTTTCTATCCACAACCCTAGATGCCTTTCTGCTGGTGATCTGAGGGTTTATAAGCTACCAGCAGTCCAGTCTGCTGTGGAACCGAGAGCCTTTTGGGCATTGTTCCATCTCACCCTTTGCTATCTTGGTGATGTTCCGTACGCTTGCCTGGCAGAATGCTAGTGTCCTGAGGGAATATCTAAATACAGTTTGTCCATGCAGTGGTGTCCTGCATGCCATTTTAGCAGGAGGAATACCCACACTCTGGTGTCCTGGGGACCTTTATAGGCATTTGCTTGCTTCTGTGCTGTGGAAAATTTATCCAATTGTCAGCCATCTGTTCAGCACTGGTACCCCTTTTGGCCACCATACCTCCAATACTCCTACTCAGGGGAAACTTCCAGCCAGCCACTTCCCATCAGCTTGATTTCCAGGGGTCATTTCAGCTCACACTGAGTCTGTGTACTGCAGAACTGCAGCCATTTGTCTGCCTGTGTGATGTAGAAACCAGAATCCTTTTGGCCATTGAAGAGGCCTTGTGTTAGGGTTGGGGCAGTAATGGCCTTTTTCATCCTCAACTAGGCCATGTGCAATGAAAATTATTAGCCTTTCAGCCACTGTCTTCCCTTCATTAGTGTCCTTGTGGACCTTGTAAATAACAGCCAGCCTGCTCCCTGGAGTCTGTGGATCCTTTTAGGCCCAAGTCTGCTCATGTGCTGGGAAACCAAGTGCCCTTTTGACCAGTACCCTACTGAGAATCCTTTCATCCTTAGTCCATCCTACCTTCTTCAGGTCTGGGACTGTTACCCACACATGGCTGTCACGGTGTTGGCAGGGTACTTCTAGTCAAAGTTGTCCCCTGGATGCCTTTTTGGTGACCAGAGTGCCCACTCATTGGGGTCTTGAGTGACACTTACGGGCATTAGCCTGCTCCTGTGCTGCAGAATATAGGACCCTATTGGCAATCATTCATCTAGATTGTTGGTACAAGGGATAAGTCATGGATTGAATTGTGTCCTCCAAAATTCATGTTTAAGTCCAAACCCCAATACCTCAGAATGTAATTGAGATAAAATAAGGTTATATGGGTGGTCCCTAATCCAAAATGATTAATGTCATATAAGATGATTATGTCCTTATAAGAAGAGAAGATTAGAACACAAATATGTGAGAACACAGAGAAAAAAATCAAGTTAGAACACACAGTGAGAAAGCTGTTAAGTCAAACAGTCTGCAAGCCAAGGGAGAGAGCCCACAGAAGAACCACACCAGCCAGCACCTTGATATTGAGCTTCTAGCTTCCAGAACTATGAGAAAATAAATTTCTGTTGTTCAAGCCACATAGTCTGGTATTTTATTATGGCAGCCCTACCAAACTAATACCAGGCCCTATTCTGTCACTGAAACTCCAGCAAGCTTATACCCAAGGGAAGCTTTCAGCCACTAGACCTCCTGCCACCAAGAGTGCCTAGCTTCCTTCTGGCACCCAGGTTGTCTACTTGCTGGAGAATTGAGATTTCTTTGGGGATCAGCTTGCTGCCTGCTGTGGAAAACAGAACATTTTCAATCATAGTACTGGCCTCTTTTGGGAGAACCATGGGCACTACAGATCCTCTGCTACCCCACAACCTAAGGAAGCAAAAGCCTTTTCAACTATGGTCTGTCCACAGCACTGGAGAACCTGTTGGCCACCAGTAACCCTGCCCACTAGGGTTCTGAGGGTCCTTTCACCTCTCATCCTGCCTGGGGATATAAGGATTCATAGAGTATTATCAGTCTGACCCCTCTAGCTTTGGTCCATACCATGCACTGAAGGCCAGGGGCTCTTAGAGACAGACAGATGCCTAGCAAGGTGTTAGTACCCTGGAGGTGCTTCCAATCACATTTTGCTCCATGCACTGGTGCCCTGGATACTCTTTCAGTGACCAGACTACCCTATGTCAGCATGCTGGAGGTCTGTATGGGCACTAGCCAACTCCCCTGCTATAGAATATTGGACTTTTTAGCAAGAACCCATCCAGAATGCTGGTGCTTTGGAGCCTTTTTGGCCACTGTCCCTCCACTAAGCTGGTACCCTAGGGAACTTCCTACCCAGGGACTTCCCACCACTGAGGGTTTCCTATCTCCTTCTTGCCCCCATCCTGTCCTCTTACCGGGTAACTGAGAGTTCTTCAGCAGGAAGCCTGCCACATAATGCAGACACCAGAACCTTTTGATCACAGAACATGTCTCTCACTGGGGAACAAAGGCCTTTCTGACCATCAACCAATTCTTATACTGTGGAACCTAGAACCCTCTGTCACTGTCCTTCCCATGCATTGGTATCTCTGACAACCTGCCAACCACCAGCCAGCCCTCCTGTTCAGGTTCCACAGGTCCTTGCAGACCCTGGCCTACCCCTGTGCTAGGGAACTATGTGTTATTTTGAACTATCACCCTCCCTATGGGCTATAGAACCCAGTGCCTTTTGGGAGTTGGTCATTCCACCTTCTCTGTACCTGAGACTCCTCTGGACACATGTCTGCCAGCATATTGGTCCCTCATGGACACTTTTAGAAACTTCTGCCCTTACACTAATATCCTACTCACCCTTTTAGCAAGCAGGCATCTCACACACTGGGTTCCTGGGGACACATATGGGCACTAGCTTGTTCCTCTTCCATAAAACATGGGGCACTATTGACAACCATTTATCCAAAATGCTGGTACATAGGGTACCTTTCTGCCACCCTACATCCGTCTTGGTGGCTTCCTACAGAACCTCCCAGCCACCAGACTTCCTGCCACCCATGGTTCCAGTGTTCCTTCTAATCCACAGCTTGTCTGCATGCAGGGGAAATTTCTTTGCTGATCTGCTTCCCGCCTGCTATGGAACAAGAGTACTTTTGGTCACAGTACTGCTTTCCTGCAGGGTAACTGTGGGTCCTACCAGCTCTCACTCAACCCTTAAGCTGGGGAAACAAAAGGAATTTCTGTCACCATCCCTCCATGGAGCCAGTATCCGAGAGAACATTAAGACCATTAGCTAGCCTGCTCCCTAAGTTCCCAAAGGTCTGTGTACAGCCTTGATTATATTTGTGCTGGGGATGTGAGGGTTCATAGGCTATCAGCAATCTGGCCTGCTGTGGAACTTAGAGCCCTTTGGGCATTATTCCATTCCACCCTGTGTGGCCCTGAGGCTGTTTTGGACACATGCCTAGCAAAATGCTGGTGCCCTGGAGACAACTGCAGACACAGTTTACTCATGCAATGGTGTTCTGGATGCCTTTTGGGGAGCAGACTGTCTGTGCACTGCTGTCCTATGGACCCTTACAGGTATGCTCCTATACTGTGGAATAGCAGGCCATATTAGCAGCCATCCATCTATCATACTTGTGCTCCTTTTGGCCACCATACCTCCAATGCACTCCTGCCCCAGTGTACCTTCCAGCCAGCCACTCCCTGACAGCTAGGGTTCTGGAGGTAATTTTGGCCCCACATCAGCCTGAGTGCTGAGAAACCGAAGGTTCTTCAGCCATCAGCCTGCCCACGTGATTTAGAAACCAGGAAGCTTTTGATCACTGAATAACTTTGCACTGGGGGAACCGAGGGCATTTCTGGCCATAAGCCAGCCCATGTTCTGTGGAACCTAGTACCCTTTTGGCCAAGATACTTCCCACATGTTGGTGTCGAAGGAGGCCTTTTTACCCCTACTAAATCTTGTGTGTTTGGGAACAGAGGGCTCATAGGCTGTTAGCCATCTTCTCTGCTATGGGACCCATTCAGTTTTGCACCATCCCACCCTCTGCCTCCCCCGGGCTCTTCCAGAAACTTCTGCCCTTGAACTGCTTCAAGGCTCCTTTGGGGTCCTTTTGGCAAACAGAAAGCCCTCACAATATTTTCCCAGGGGCATTTATGGGCACCAGTAAGTTCCTGTACAGTGGGATACACAGACCTCTTGGCAATCATGTGTCTATAAGGCCAGTGCAAGGACCCCTTTCCACCACTGTACCTTCATTGCACTGGCGTCTGGGGAATTTTCCAACCACCAAATTTCCAGCCACTGAGGGTACAGGATTCCTATATGCCAAAACTTGTCCGTGTACTGGAGAAACCAAGGAGTTTCTGCAATCACCTGTTGTCTGCTGTGGAAAGGAGAACACTTTGGTCATAATATTCACCGCCCACAGGGGAACCATAAATCCTATCATCCCTTAGCCAGCACACAAACAAAAGGAAGCCAGAGCCATTTTGGCCACTGTCCATCCATCAAGCTGGTGTCCTGGGGAAACTTTTGGTCACCAGAAGGCCTACCCATTAGAGTTATGAGGGTCCTTCTGCCCCAGTCTGCCTCTGTGTTATGGGAACAAGTGTTTGTGGGGTATAAAATATCCTGTGAGAAGTAGAACTGAAAGGGCATTTAGTCTCAACCTATCTAAACCTCCGGGCCCCATGGCTCTTACTGACATGTGTCTGGAAGCACACTAGTGCCCTGAAAGCACTTCTTGGCACAATATACCCTTGCACCGGTATGACCCTGGATGACCGTTCAGTTACCATACAGACTCACACTAGGTTAAGGAGGACCCTTATAGGCACCAGTTGGCTCCTGTACTGTGGAATGTAGGGCCCTATTGTTGACAATCTGTCTGGAACATTGGTACTTTGGGGCATATTTGGCTAAAGTACCTCCAACAGGGTGGTGAGTTAGGTAAGTTCTGGCCATAAGGCTTCCCAACACCTTGGGTTCTGGAATCCTTCCAGCCCATCTTTCCATCACAAGGGTGCCCAGGGATCCTTCTTGACACCACCCTGCCCACTGACAAGGGTTCCAGAAATACTCAGGACCTCACCTTTCCTTATGCAGTGAAACCTCAGGCTTCCCCTAGTAAGCTGTTAGTAGGACCAGGTGTCTCGGCCTAGGTCCATTGTGCCTTCTCATTGTCAGGAACTCTTCCAGAACTTTCCTGCCCCCTCTCCGGTACAGCAGTGGGCACTTCTACATACCATTTGCCTTGTCACTGCTGTCCTGAGGGCTCTTTTGGGGACCATACTACCCATGCACTGGGGTTCTGTGGGTCATTTGGGGCCCAAGCATGATACCATGTTATGGAATATAAGGCCAATTGGGAAAAATACTTCTAACACACTGGTGTCCCAGGTCCCTTTTGTCCAGAGTGCTCCCTTTGCATTAGAGTCCTCTGGCCCTAAAAGATCCTGGGGGTCCTTTACACCCACTGTCCACTAGCATGCTGGGACCCCACAGTTTTCCAGCTGCAGGCTTGTCTACCAGCTGTTGAAACTGTTAGCAGGTTTAGTTACAGGATGTGACTGACACGGGAGTACTGTGGGTACTTCTGGATGAGGAATCCTGTGTTCTCTAGCCCACCTTCTGTTCCCAACAAGTGTGCTCCAGGAACCTTTCTACCACCAGCCAGACCCCCACACTGTTCTTATGAGGTGAAAATTTGGACTCCTCCAACTGGGCCTTCAGCAGGACAAGAGCTGAACAAAGGTAGAACGAGAGTATTGTCTCGTCCTCTCATGTCCCAAGAGGCTTCCAGACACTTGTCTGCTCCTCGCTGGTGCTCAGACAGGGGAGGAAGGGCACTTTGGATACCACCTGCCCTGGCACTGCTGCCCAGCCAGCCCTTTTAAAGGCAAGATTGCCCATGTACTGGAGTCATATAGACTCTTGTCAGATCCTGTGCTGTGGAATATATGCCCCTATTGGGAATCATACTTCCAGCTCACTGGTGCCTAGGGCCCCTTCTATGGCCCCAATACTTCCATTATATTAGTAATAAGGTCCCTTGTGGCCATAAAAGTTTCTGAGGACTCCCCTTTCCCCCAGAACACCAGCATGCTAGGGATCTGGGGTGTTTCGGGTCATCGATTTACCCACCTGCTGTTGAAGCAAAGCATGTTCAAAGTACAGGCCCCTGGACTCTCTTGCAATATGAATCTAAGCCTTTCAGACACCATCCAAGCCCTTTATTTTTACCCCCCCCAACATCCCTCCCTCATAGATGCATTATAGAATGTTCCTACCATCAACATGGCTCCTCAGTATGATTCCAGAGTTCCTTCTGAACCTGGGTTCTTCAGCCAACATGCTATCCCCGTGATGCAGAAATCAGAAACAATCGAGTCACTGCACAGGCCTGGCACTAAGGAAATAATGGCCCTTCTGGTCCTCAACTATCCTGTTTGCAATGGAACTTAGAACTCTTTCAGATAAGGGCCTCCCCATGAGTTAGTGTCCCTAGGTACCTCCCAATCACCATCCAACCTGGCCATTGAGTTTTCATGTGTCCATATTGCCCCAACTGGATGGAGAGCTTTTGTTCATCAACATCAAAGACCCTGGAAATTCTTCTGAGAAGTACCTGCCTGAGCCCTGGCATTCCAGGAGAACTTGTGGACATGGTCTTCCCTGATGCTGCTGCCCTGTGGGTCTTTTCTGAGACCAGGTTCCCCTAGCACTGAGTTCCAGAAGGGTAATAGACTACCCCAGTGGAGTGGAACACAGGACCCTACAGGCAACCTTCATCCAGAATGCTGGTGCTGGAGCCCATTTTCACTGAAGAACCTTCCAGTCATCAAACTTCCCACAAGCTAGGGTGCTGGAATTTCTGCTGGCTACAGCCTTTGTATATTTTAGAAAACCAAGGATTCTTGGGGGACCAGTCTGACCACCTGTGGGGGAAGGAGAGCATTTAAGGTCAGGTAAGTGGCATCCCGCAGGGTAACCTTGAGACTTTCAGACTGTCAGTGAGCTCACAATCTCAGGAATCATAAGCCATTTTAGCCACTGTCAGTCTCTCTCAGGTACCCAGAGGAAACTTCCTGACATCAACCTCCCTTCTCACCAGGGCTCTGGAAATCCTTAAGGCCCCCAGACAGTCCTCATGAGATGAAAACCTGGGCTCTGTGTACTAGCATGTCAGCAGGTGGAAGCCTTTAAGCCTGGTCCCATTTCACCCTCTAATGCCCAGGGATTCTTTTGGTCACGTGTTTACCACCCTGCTGGTGCCATGGTAGGTACTTCTGGACACCATCTGCCTGGTACTGTTGCCTTGGGGTCCCTTTTGGCAACCAGACTGCCTGCACTGTAGTTCCATGGTTGTTTGGGGCCGCAGCCTGCTCCCTCCAAGTGGAATAGGAGGGCCAATTGGGAAAAATACTTCCAACACTTTAGGGCTTCAGGACCCTTTTGGCCAGCATACTCTGTTTGCATTAGTGTCACGAGGGCACCTCTGGCCCTAAATGATCCCAGGGCCCTTCCTACCCACAGCCCGCCAGCATGCTAGGGACCCCAGGGTTTCTCCAGCCTTAGGCTTGCCTGCCGGCTGTTGCAATCAGAGCACTTGCGTTTACAACACAGGCCACAGAGACACTGTGGGCACTTCCAGCCCAGGAATCATGAACCCTCTAGGCCACCATCAGCACCTTGCACGAGTACCCCAGGGAACCTTCCTGCCAGTAGCATGCCCCATCGCTAAGGTTCCGGGGGAATCCTTCGGACTTCTAAGTGCACTCCTGTGGTGAAACAAAGGGCTCCTTTTATTAGTCCATCGGTAGGATGAGCCCCTTTGGGTCTGAATCCATCTCAATTTTTCAGGCCCCAGGACTCTTACAAATATGTGCCTGGCAATGCGATGGTGCCGGGAGAGGAATTCCGTATACTATTTGCCCGGACACTGCTTCCCTGAGGCCCTTTTTGCTATTAGACTTCCAGCAAACTGGGGTCCCATGGGCCTTAGCCCAATGCTGTGCACGGAATAGATGAACCTACTGATAACTATATTTCCAGCATGTTAGTGCCCCAGATCCCATTTAAGCATCGTAATCCACATCACTTTAATGTTATGAAGTCTTTTCTGACCTTTATTCCCATGGGTCCTTCCTGCCAAAATTCGTTAGTTTGTTGGGATCCTGAAAAATTTCTGGCTATCAGTTAGAGGACTGCTGTTGAAACTTGATAATGTTTGAATACTGTACAGGGCTTACACTGGGGTGCCATGGGCCTTTTCAACTAAGAAATATGGGCCCTTTCAGCCACTGTACCCCCCTCCCCCGTGTGAGTGCCCTGATAAACTTTCCGTCTACCAACGTGTTCTCTTGTTAGGGTTCCGAAGTTTCCTTCTAGCCAAGAGTTATCGCGCTCGCCCAGGAATCAAAAGTCTTTAGGCCACCAGCCTGACCATGTGTTGGAGAAACCAGAACACTTATGTTTGCCAGGCTTTGTGGTAGGGAGCTTATGGCCCTTTCAGTCCTTAGCTATCCTATTTGCAACGGAACTTAGAACCCTTTTGGTGAAGGACTTCCCCACGAGTCTGTGTCCTTGCCGATCTTCCGATCACCATCTTCCCTGGTCCTTGGGTTCCCTAGCTTTCCTGTAAGTTAGGAAACTATATACAATTCCAAAGATCACTCTCTTGTAGATTGTGCAACCCAGAGCCCTTGGACATACAGTGTCCATCCCGACCTCTAGGTCCCCAGGGGCTCTTCAGACCCTGCCGTTCAGGGTGCTTCCACCAGGGGGCACTTCTGGACATGTTCCTCCCAGATGCAGTTCCCTGTGGGTCCTCACTGAGACCAGAGTGCCTTCATGCTGAGTTCCAGGAGAACTCTTATGGGCACTAGCCTGACCTGTACTGTGGAACACAGGGCTCTGTTGTCAAGTATCCATTCAGAATTATTTAGCCACCATACCTCCCTATTTGCCGTGCCCTAGGGAACCTTTTGTCAATCGTACTTCCTGTCAGTTAGAGTTCTGTGTTTCTTTGAGCTGCCAGCCTGCCCCCTGAGGTGGAAAGAAGAGCACTTTCAGTCACAACACTACCATCCTGCAAGGGAACCATGAGCCCTTCAGGTCTTCAGTCAGCCCAAGTGCTCAGAAATCATGAGCCCTCTTGGCCACCATGTTGCTTTCACAAGTGTCCTGGGAAATCTTCCTGCCAACAACTTGACTGCTCCCTGGGATTCTGGTAATACTTCAGCCTCCACATTATCCATATGCAGTAGGAAAGGCTCCTCAAACTAGGCCATCAGCAGAACAAGGCCTTTCAGCCTGGAGCTATCTATTTCACCTTCTTATGTCCCAAGAGGTTTCCACACACTTGCCTGCCCATTGCTGCTGCTACATGGTGCACTTCTGGGCACCATCTGCTCTGGTATGGCTGCCCACGTGGCCCTTTAGGGAACAACACTGCCTGTGCATTGGCCCTAGCCAGATCCTGTGCTATGGAATATATAACCCTATTAGGAACCATACTTCCAGCATACAGGTACCCTGAGCTCCCTTTTGACACCAGTAGTCCATTGCATTACTGTCATGAGGGCTTTTCTGGCCCTAAAGCTTCTGGGGTCATTCCTACCTATAATCTGCTGTTATGCTTGGAACAAGAAAGTTTTCCAGCCATCAGTTTACCCACCTGTTGTTGAAATGGTATTTTTTTGGTTACGCTACATACTGGGGTACCATGGACATTTTCATCTCAGGAAGTGGAGCCATTTCAGACACCATCCTTCTACCCCTACACCCTGTGCGTTCCCTGGTAAAACTTACAACAACCAATGCTGTCACTTGTTAGGGTTTTGAGACTCTTTCTGGCCTGAAGATTATCCCTTCTGCCTATGATTTGAAGGTTCTCTGCCAACAGCCTGCCTGGCTGATACAGAAACAGGATCCTTTCTGTAAACAGACAGGCCTGGCACTCAGAAACTAATGGCCCTTCCAATCCTTAGCTACTCAATTTGCAGTGTAACCCAGAATCCTTTAGGTCACCATCTTGCTCACAAATTAGTGTTTCTGGGAATTTTCTTAACACCAGTTGCTCAGCATCAACACCTAGGGTTCAGCATGTCCTTACTGCCCCTAGACAGATGGCAATTTGGGGAATCACATACACCTCTGACTATCACCCTCTATGTAGGCTGTAGAACTCAGAGCCAACTTGGCATTGGGTCTATCCTGAACTCGAGGATGCAGGGGATTCTTCTGTAGACATGCAGGCCAGGTTGCTGGCACCTCAGCAGCACTTTAGGACATATTCTGTCCAGGCACTGGTGCCCTGTGGATCCTTTCTGAGATCAGACTACCCAGATAAGGGCTTCAGGGTAGTCCTTATGTTCAGCAACCAGCTCCCATTTTGTGAAACACAGGGTTCTGGTAATAATCCCTCCAGAACACTGGTACATGAGGCCCCTTTTCACCACCACACTTTCATCTCGAGGTGCCCTGAAGAAGTTCAGGCCACTAGACTTCCTGCCAGATAGGGTTCCACATTTCCTGCATGCCCCCAGTCTTGTGTGTGTGAAGGAATTAAGAGTTATTTGTTGACCACCTTGCCAGCCTGCAGTAGAAAGAAGAGTACTTTTGGTTATGGTCCTGATCTTCCGCAGAACTGTGCACCCCATTTCCCTCAGCCAGCCTATAGGCTGATGAAGCAACAGCCCCACTGGCTACTGTCAGCCGATACAGGTAGTGTCCCCAGAAACCTTTTGGATCACAGAGTTCCTGTCAGCTAGGCTTTGGGGTTTCTTACTGACTCCAGCCTGTGCACACTCTGGGAAACCTAGTGTTCTCTGACGACTAGCCTGATTGTGGTGGAAGGAGAGCATTTTTGGTTGACACTGCAATCTATTAATAGAAACCCAGAACCCTTCAGGCCTTCAGTAAACACACAAACTCAGGAATATTGAGCTGTTTTGGCTATCATCTGTTCCTCAGACGAGGCCCCCTCAAGAACTGATGCCAACCTGACCTCTCACTAGGGTTCTAATGATCCTTTAGCACCCCCTGTCTTTTATGTGATGGAACTCTAGGTTCCTCTTACTAGGTTATCAGCAGGACAAGATCTTTCTGCTTGAGTCTACTGTTCCCTTCCAAGGTTCAGGATTCTTCCTCACAGGAGCTTGCCGCTTCACTAGTGCTTTGGGTGGCACCTCTGGACCATCTGCCCTGGCATTGCTGCCCAGTGGTCTCTTTTGGCAACCAGACTGCCCATACATTGGAGTTCCATGGGCCATTAACAGCACTAGCCAGATCTTGTGCTATAGAAAATACAACTCTTTTGAGAACCATATTTCCAGCATGCTGGTTCCTCTTTTGGTCCTGTACTCCCATCATACAAGTGTCATAAAGGCCTTTCTGACTCTAGAAGTTTCTAAAGTTACTTCCTGCCCACACTATACCAGCATGCTGGGGGTTTTCCTGCCATCATTTAGCATGTCTGCTGCTGAAACTGGAGCATGTTTGGTCACAGTACAGGTCTCCACTGGGGTGTTGTGGGCCCATTCACCCACCATCTGTCCACCCTTCCCCCTTCAAGAGCATCTGTGGAAATTCCTGACCACCAACATGCCCACTTGATAGGATTGCAGGGCTCCTTCCAACCCTAAGTCATCCTGCATTCCTGGAAAGTAAAGGTTCTTTAGCCATTGGCCTTCCTGTATGATTCAGAAAACACAATTTTTCTGTTCACCAGACAGGTATGGCCCTGGGGAACCAATGACCATTTTGGTCCTCAGCTAGCCCATCTGTAATGGAACCGGGAACACATTGGTCATAGACCTTCCCATACATTCTGTTCTTGGGGGCCTTTTTAATACCAGATTGTTTGTTCCCTAAATGTTCCTGGATCTTTATGGCCCCAAGCCTGTACCCCTGCTAAAGAACTACATAGCCTTTGGGTCATCATCCTCCCTATAGGCTGTGAAACCTAGAATCTATTGGTCGTTCAGTTCCTCCCAATCTTTAGAACCCTGGAGCTCTTCCAGACATGTTTTGGCCAGTGCACTGATACCCTGGGGCAGTTCCAGAAAGATTTTACCCTTGCATTCATGCCCCATGGGCCTTTTCTGAGACCAGATTGCCCACACATTTGGTTCCAGGAAGCCCTTATGGGCACTACATTCCACATTATGGAATTAGGGACCTATTGGCAATCTCCTTCTAGCTCAGTGATGCCTCAGGGACCTTTTCAGCCACTGTACCTCCAGCAAGCTAGCACACTGGAAAACTCTATGGTCACCAGTTTCCTCACTATCTAAGGTTGTGGTGTTTTTGCCTGTCCCCAGCTAATCCTCAGACTGGGGAAACTGAGGTTATTTGGCTACTTTCCATGTACAGTAGAAATGAGAACATTTTAGGTCACAGTACTGGCCTCCCCTAAGGGTACTATAGGATGTTTTAGACCTCAGTCTGTCCACAAGCTAATGAAGCAAGAGATCATTTGGCCACTGTCCACCAAATTAGTGCCCCTGGAAACATTCTGGGCACCAGGCTTCCCACTAGGAGGGTTCTGGCCTTCCTTCTGCTACACTCTTCTGGAATGCTGTTAATCCAAGGGTTTTTCTGCCATCATCCTATAGCCTGCTGTGGAAACTCGAGTACATTTGATCATGGATCAAAGAGCTAATGTAAAAATATAAAAATTCCTAGAAGAGAACAGAGTAGAGAATGTAGGTAAACTTGGTTTTGGCAATGGCTTTTTATATATGACACCAAAAGCATGAATTGTGGAAGAAAAAATGGATAAGTTGGACTTCATTAAAATTTTAAACTTCTGCTCTGTAAAAGACAGTGTTAAGGAAATGAAAAGACAACCCACAGATTGAGAGAAAATTTTTGCAAAACACATATTTGATAAAGGACCTATATCCAAAATACATGAAGAACACTTAAAACTCAACATCAGGAAAACAAATATACCAATTTAAAAATAGGCACCTCACCAAAGAAGATGGCTAATAATAAGCATATTAAAATATGTTCAACATCATATGTCATTAGGGAATTGCAAATTCAACCAAGATATCACTACACATTTATTAGAATGGTTAAAATCCAAAACACTGACAACACCAAACGTTGGAGAGAATATAGAGCAATATCAACCTTCATTCATTGCTAGCAGGAGTGCAAAATGGTACATTTACTTTGAAAAGCGGTTTGGCTGTTTCTTATTAGAGAAACTAAAGATTCTCTAATAATACAATCCAACAATTGTACTCCTTGGTATTTACCCAAAAAAAATTACATGGACACAAAAAGCTACAAACAAATGTTTATGGCAGCTTTATTCACAATTGCTGAAACTTGAAAGCAACCAAAATGTCCTTCAATAGGTGAATGAACAAACTATGATACATTCATAAAAAGGAATATTATTCAGTAATGCAAAAAATGGTCAATGCAATGCAAAAAATAAAGTCCCAAAAAGACATAGAGGAAACATAAATGCATACTGATAAGTAAAATAAAGCTACATACTGTCTGATAACAACTATATGACATTCTGGAAAAGGTAAAATTGTGGAGACACTAAAAAGATCATTGGTTTCCAGGGATTCAGGGGAGAGAAGGAGGGATGAATAGGTGGAGAACAGGTGATTTTTAGAGTGGTGAAACTATTCTATTTAATATATAGCACCATAATGGTGGATACATGGCATTATACATTTGTAAAATCTCATGGAATGTATAATACCAATAGTAAACCCTAAGACAGATTATGGACTTTAGTTAATAATAATGTATCAATATTTACTCATCAGCAGTAATAAATGTATAACACTAATGTAAGATGTTAATAATTGGGGAAACTATGTGTATGGGATGGGGAAGGGACCAGGGGATATGAAGGAACTCTCCTTATTTTCTGCTTGATTTATCTATAAACCTAAACATGCTCAAAAAACAAAATCTACTAATTAAAAACATAAGAAATAATATCAAACTCATAACCTAACTTTACACCTTGAGGACATAAAAAAGAAAAGCTAGAAGAAGGAAGAAAATAATAAAGATTAGAGTAGAAATAAATGAAACAGAGGATAGAGAAACAATAGAGAGAATCAATGAACCAAGAGTGGTTATTTGAAAAGATCAATAAAATAGACAATCCTTTAACCAAATGGACAAAGAGAAAAGAGAGAAAACTCAAATAGTTAAAACCAGAAATGAAAGTGGGGACATTATTTATGACCATTGAAAAATGGATTATTAAGAGAACGCTATGAACAATTGCATGCCAACAAATCAGATAACCTAGATGAAATGGACAAAACCTTAGAACCTACAAATTACCTAAACTGACTCAAAAAGAAACAGAAATCTTGACAGAGCTATACCAAGTAAGGAGATTTAATGAGCATCAAACCCCTCCTAACAAAAGAAAATACAGGATCAGATGACTTCACTAGGGAATTCAACTAAACATTTAAAGAAGAATTAACACCAGTCCTCAAAAGCTTCTAAAATCTATTCTCTTATAGTTAGCAATCACCCCTTAAAGAATATATGCAGTTAAATACTGTAATGATAAACTTTAAAACAACACTTTTCTAACTTTTCTTTAAAGCTACTAGATTCATTTAAACAATGAGTAGCCTTAAATTAAAATGCAAACTAAGTACCTGTAATAATAACTAGATGTAGTATTACTAAGTTACTTTCTTATCTCTCTGAATTTGGATTTTCCAATCCTGGTTATGTAAAACAAAATGCAGAAATACATTGGATGCTTAGGTTGATATAACACTAACAACTAATTTAAAATTCCTTTGTTTCATTAGGCTAGATTTATTATTCTCATTTAGCTACTTTGTATTAGTAAAAATTATGAATCTTATCCTTGCAATAAATGTATATTAGTGAAATAGCTCTTGTATCTGTAGAGTTACATTTTAGATTTATTTGAAGTATTTCACTTTTAAAAAACAAATTTAGAAACCACTTCACCAGTTCATTCTGCCTTCTTTTAAGGTTTAAATTTGAATTATAAAACTTATCTACGGTATTGTTCTTGGAATTCTAGTAACTGCTACAGGTTGGTATACCTCATATGTACATTGTTTCCAGTAAATTGGCTATCCTTGAGGATAAATAACTGAAAGCAAGCATAATAGGAGCTAACCAATATTTTCATCCACATAAAGAAAAGTTAAAATAAACTTGTAAATATTTAGCTGTATAATAAATTGGATTACTAGTAACTCACTGCCTTACATTTAATAGACAATAGTACAGTTTCTATAAACCTAATTGAAATAGCTTTGCCCTTTAAAGTTGCCAGTTCCAACTAAACTTATTAACTGAACCTATTTTTGTACCCTCATCCCTTATTCTATTGTGATCTTGTTAAAAGAACACTCTTCTGCCTGCATCCTTTGGTGGCTTTTGTTTTCACTCAGAGTAAAATGCCGTACTTCCTTCCCTCACTTTGATAGTGAATAGTCACATGGCTTCTTTGCAGACTTCTTTCAGGTCTCTGCTCAAAAGTCACCTTAGCAGTTGAACTTTCCTTCTTCAGCTGATATAAATATCAACTCTCCCCCAACTGCTCCTCATACTATTTTTCTTGCTCTATTTTTCTTCCTAGCACTCATTATTTTGATATAGTATACATTTACACATTTGCTTTTCATTTGTTTTTCCTCATCAGAATATAAATTCAAAAAATGGAGTCTATATTTTGTATCCTGCTGTATCACAAGCACATAGCACAGTGCCTGGCACATATCAAGTACTCAGTAAACATTTGAATGAATATATGAACCTTGGATTTCCTTTCCTACAATTTCTGAAAGTTATAATTAGATTACAGTAGTATCTTCTAATGTATTTGTTCCACCTAAAATAATTTTGAGTAAATGAATACCATTTTGGACAGTTTTAAATTGACATTTTACATTTTCATCCTAAGTGTAAATAGACACATAGGATGTAATTTTGGCATATTGTATGAGGTTGGTACAAAAGTAATTGTGCTTTTGGACCATGCATTTTAAATCACTATAACTAGGCTCAAACACATATTTATTAATAAAAATAGGAACCATTACAATCAACCCAGTTTTGCCAAGGAGAAATAAGTTTGTTTATTCCTTGTAGCAAAAAAAAAAAATTCATGCTTTGGGATACGATAAACTCTTGGAAAGCATTTTCTGCATCCTGCTGGTTGTAAAAGCATTTTTCCTGCAAAATAAGTTGTTAAGATGCTTGAAGAGGTGGTAGTCGGTTGGTAAGAAGTCAGGTGAATATGGCAGATGTGGCAATACTTCATAGACCAATTCATTCAACTTTTGAAGTGTTGGTTGTGAGATATGCAGTAGGGCGTTGTCATGGAGAAGAATTGGGCCCTTTCTATTGACCAATGCCAGCTTCAGGCATTGCAGTTTTCAGTGCATCTCATCGATTTGCTGAGCATACTCCTCAGATGTAATGGTTTCTCTGGAATTCAGAAAGCTGTAGTGGATCAGACCCACAGCAGACCACCAAACAGTGACCATGACCTTTTTTTGGTGCAAGTTTGGCTCTGTGAAGGGCTTTGGAGTTTCTTCTTAGTCCAACCACTGAGCTGGTAGTTGCCGGTTGTCGTATAAAATCCACCTTTCCTGGCATGTCACAATCCAATAGAGAAATGGTTCCTTGTTGCGTACAAGAGAAGACTAGACATCAAAATGACAATTTTTTTTTTAAATTTTTGGTCAGCTCATAAGGCACCCACTTATTGAGATTTTTCACCTTTCCAATTTGCTTCAAATGCCAAATGACCATAGAAAGGTCCTTGAGTTCTTCAGCAACTTCTCTTGTAGTTGTAAGAGGATCAGCTTCTATGATTGCTCTTAATTGGTGGTTGTCAACTTCCAATGGCCGGCCACTGTGCTCCTCATCTTCAAGGCTTTCATCTCCTTTTCAAAACTTCTTGAACCACCACTGCACTATACATTCATTAGCAATTCCTGGGATGTGTCGTTGATGTTCCAAGTCATCTCCTCTGCTTTACTACCCATTTTGAACTCAAATAAAAAATCGCTCGAATTTGCTTTTGGTCTAACATCATTTCCATAGTCTAAAATAAATAAAAAAATAAATAGCAAGTAGTAATCCATTAGCAAAAAAAATTAAGTGAAAAATTTGCATTAAAATGATGTATAACCTAACCACATTTATTTGAGAATGTATTCCAATAGCAAATGGCAAATGTCAACAATGCTAAAACCACAATTACTTTTGCATCAACCTAAATAATTATTGCTGTATTTTAAAAAGATGTTAGATCACTCTTTAAAAAAAAGCTTCCAGAAGATAAAATAGGAGAGAGCACTTTATAATTCATTCATGAGGCCAGCATTCCCTTGATACCAAAGCCAGATAAAGACATCACTAAAAGTGAAAATTACAGACCAATATCCCTTATGAATACAGTTGCAAAAGTCCTCAACAAAATCATATCCAGCAGCATATTTAAAGAATTATACACCATGACCAAGTGGAATTAACTCAGGGATGCAAGGGTGGTTCAACATAAGAAAATCAATCAATGTAATATAACACATTAATAGAATAAAAGGGAAAAATACATGATTAGCTCAATAGACACAAAAAAGCATTTGACAAAATCCAACACCCTTGCATGGCAAGAATTCTCAGAAGACTAGGAATAAAAGAAAATTTCCTTAATATGACAAAATACATTTATGAAAATCCCACAGCTAGCATCATACTCAATGGTGAAAAACTGAAAGCTTTGACCCTGAGCTCAAGAACAAAATAAGGATGCCTGCTTTCAACACTGCTATTTAATATTGTACTAGAATTTCTAATCAGAGAAATTAAACATGAAACAGAACAGAATAAAAGGCACATAAATTGAAAAGGAAGAAGTAAAACTATCTGTTTGTAGATGATATGATCCTATATAAATAAAATCCTAAGGAATATAGAGGAAAACTATTATAGCTAATAAACAAACTCAACAAAGTTGTAGGGTACATGATCAAAACACCAAATTCACTTGTGTTTCTATACACCAGCAATGAAAAATCATAAAAGGAAATTAAGAAAGTAATTTCATTTGTAATGACATCTAAAATAATAAAATAAATGGAAGTAAATTTAATCAATGAATTGAAAGAATTGTACCCTAAAAATTCAGATTATTGCTGAAAAAATGCTCCAAATAAATGGAAAGATGTTTTGTGTTCATGGATAGAAAGACTGAATACTGGCAAGATGTCAATACTACCCAATGCAAACTAAATATTCAACACAATCCCTATCAATATTACAACAGCTTCTTTTTTGAAGAAGAAGTGGTAAAGCCAATCCTCAAATTCATATAGAATTGCAAGGGGCCATATACAGCCTAAAACCTATTGAAAAAGAATAAAGTTGAAGGACTCATAGTTCCCAATTTCAAAACTTACTACAAATCTACAGGGACTAAAACTGCATGGTACTGCCATAAGTATAAACATACAGACCAACGGAACAAAATTTAGAATTCAAAAATTGACCCACACATCTATGGCAATTGCTTATGATAAGGGTGTCAATTCCATTCAACCAGATGATGCTAGAAGAACTGGATTTCCACATTCTAAAGAATGAAGTTGGACCCCTGCTTCACATCATATATGCAAATTGACTGAGAATAGAGCAACAACCTAAATACAAATGCTAGTACTAAAAAACTCTCTGAAGGAAACATAGGCATAAATCTTTATTACCTTGGATTTGACAATGGATTCTTAGATATGATACCAAAAGTATAAGTAATAAAATTTAAAAAATAGATAATGAACTTCATCAAATTAAAAACTTTGATGCATGTCTTAGTCTGATTAGTGTTGCTATAAAGGAATACCCAAGGCTGGGTAATTTATAAAGAAAAGTGGTTTATTTGGCTTACAATTCTGCAGTATGTATAAGCAGCATAGCACCAGCATCTGCTTCTGGTGAGCACTTCAGGCTGCTTTCACTAATCTTGGAAGGCAAAAGGCAGCTTGTGTATGTAGCAGAGATCACATGGCAAGAGAGGAAGAGAGGGAGAGGGAGAGGGAGTGGGAGAGGGAGGTGAGGGAGTGGGAGAGGGAGGTGAGGGAGAGAGAGAGGGAGGGAGAGAGAGAAAGAGAGAGGAAGTGCCAGACTCTTTAACAATTAGCTCTCCCAGGAATTAATAGAGAGAAAACTCATTCAACACTCCTCACTTCCATGGTGGGGTTTAATCTACTCATGAGGGAACTACTTTCATGATCCAAACACCTCCCATTAGGTCCCACCTCCAAGATAGGGAATCAAATTTCAACATGAGATTTGGAGGGGCTAAACAGACCATATCCAAACTATAGCAGTGTATCAAAGTGCACTATCAAGAACATGAAAAGACAACCTACAGAATGAGAGAAAATATTTGGAAGCCATATATCAGATAAAGGTTTAATATCCAGAATATATTAAGAACATCTACAACTCCACAACAAAAAGATATACAATTAAAAAAATGGGCAAAGAACTTGAAAAGACATTTCTTCAAAAAAGATGTGCAAATGACTAATAAGCTTATGACAAGACGTGCAATATCATTAATAATTTGGGAAATGCAAATCAAAACCACAATGACATACCACTTTACACTTTCTAAGATGGCTATATTAAAAAAAACTTAAAAATAGAAAATAACAAGTTCTAGCAAGGATCAGAACCGTTATACATTGCTGGTGAGAATGTAAAATGATGCAGCCACTATGGAAAACAGTGTGGAGATTCCTACAAAAGCTACACATAGAATTACCATATGACCCAGCAGTTCAACTCCTAAGTGTATCACCAAAGGAACTAAAGCAGGTACACAAACAGATACTTGTTCTGTTCAATACTTGCTTAGTATTCTTTGCAGTATGATCCATAATAGACAAAAGGTAGAAAAAGCCCAAGTGTCCATCCATAGATGAACAGATAAACAAAATACAGTATATGCATACAAAACAATATTATTCAACCATAAAAAGGAATTAAGTTCTAATACATGCTACAACATGAATGAACCTTAAAAATATTATGCTAGGTGAAATAAGCCAGACATGAAAAAACATATATTGCATGATTCCACTTATATGAGGTACCTGAAATAGGTTAATTCATAGACAAGGAAAGTACAATTGAGGTTATCAGGGGATGGAGAAAGGATGGAATGAAACATTATTGCTTAAGGGTTACAGAGTTTTTGTTTGGGATGATAAAAATGTTTTGGAAATGGATAATATAATGGTTACACAACACTGTGAATATACTTAATGCCACTGAATTATACACTTAAAATGTTTAAAAGGGAAATTTTACAATTTAAAAATATTAATATATCAAAATTCATTGAATTATACAGTTATGGGTTTCAATTGTATGGTATGTATATGTAATTTAATCTCAATTAAGGTGTTTAAAAATAGTTTCAAAGCTCTTTAGGTAACTAAAACCTTAGATTTATGCTACATTAGGTTAATTAAAATATATTCATTCAACACCTAGATCATTGTAAATGAGACAAAATACTAAAATATTAATTACTATATCTAATCTTAAGGATATATATTTGGACTTCCTCATGAATGTATTCATTTTTGCCAAATTGAGAAATTGTACTCTAAGGATATAGTACTATATCCTTTGTATAACAATAAAAAGTTGTGAGATATATATCTGTAAGCTTTGCTAGTCTGCTATAAAATGCTGGTGTATGATAGACAGTTCATGATTATCCACCTCCAAGCTTCTCTGTAAAAGAGAAGTTACTAATGGTTAAAATTTATGGTCAACATATGGTATGCAAGGTATGCAAAGTATGTTTTTATTAAGAAAATGAGAATAGTTTTGTTGTAAATTGGAAAAACAAAGTGGTTGTTCCAGAATGAGAAAGAAAAAAAGTATAGGATAAGACTTGAATAGATATAAAAAGTTGTAAAAGATTCATGGAAAGAGAATTTTCCTGTGGTCAAAACTAAAATTGACAAATGTATTTGTAAGATCTTAAAAGGGCTTTAGTGTCAAATATTACACTTTTATGCTGATTTTATTATTTAAGAGAACCAAATTAATCTCACATTTAAAAGAGCAAAGGTATTTTTACAATCATGTTACCTTCTATATTTACTTTTAAAAACTTTCATCACCACTTAGATTAAATAGGTAATCAAGTATTGTTTTTCACTCACCTAGGATTCTGTTTAATCAAGTGTTCAAATCTCCTGACAGCTTTTGACATTTTGCCTTCCTTAAATTGGCTCTTAAATGTTATCTTTTGCACCTAAAACTGCCTTTGCATCCCAGAAGGCCCCTGGAAAATCACAAATAAATTGTTCTTTGGCCTTGTACAAAGACAGGTACTAGAAAAAATTATGTTTATTTGATATGAGTTGCATAGGAAGTGTTGTCAAATCAGAAGAAATGTTTAGCCTTCCCTAGGTTATATCTGTATGACTAAAATGTTATTAATATAAATATTTCAGAAATTGTATGAAGTACCTAGAGAATTTCCAGTGCCCTTGATGTCCATGATGTTTCTATTTATCAGAAGCCTGATGCTGTTTTGCCTAATACTACACAACAACAGTTATTTTTTAAAATGTTAACTTGGTCACAATTTTACTACTTAAAATTGACTCCATTATGTTCTAGGCCAGTGATTTTCACTTAGAGCTTCACATCACTTACCTCTGTAGTTTTAATATTCTGTTGTTTAGGACCTACTCCAGAGCTACTGAATTTGCTTTCTTGATGTCCTTGATATATTCTTGGTATATTCTAACTAAACACTTGATATACTCATGATATATTATGTCTCAGGATTATTACACATTACATCTGAAGATTTTATCTCTGTAAAAATTATGTTCATATATTTTTATAAATCAGATATACACTCTTCTGATGAAAATAAGGCTAATAATTATGTTATAGATATTTTGTCTAAAACTCTTTAGATTGACATTATTTGAATTCACATGCCACAAAACAACCAAATATTCTGGTCAATCACATGTTTTTATAAAAAACTGTCATCAGATCTTTCATTTTGAAAATTATCCCCATAGCAAACATATAAAAAAATTCTCAACAACTCTAATCATTAGAGAAATGCAAATCAAAACCACAATGAGATATCACTTATCTCCAGTGAGAATGGTCCTTATCAAAAAATTCCAAAACAACAAATGCTGGTGAGGATGTGGAGAGATAGGAACACTCCTATACTGCTGGTGGGACTGCAAATTAGTACAACCCCTGTGGAAAAGAATTTGGAGATACCTTAAAGAGCTAAAAATAGAAATACCACTTGACCCAGCAATAGCACTATTAGGCATCTACCCAAAGGAACAAAAGGCTTCTATAATAAAGACATCTGCACTCAAATGTTTATGGCAGCACAATTCACTATTGTAAGGATGTGGAAACAACCCAAATGCCCGTCAATCCATAAGTGGATTAATAAAATATGGTACATGTATACAATGGAATACTACTCAATTACAGAAAACAGTAGTGATCTAGCACCTCTTATATTTTCCTGGATAGATCTTGAGCCCATCCCTCAAAGTGAGGTATCACAAGAATGGAAGAATAAGCACCACACGTACTCGCCATCAATTTGGCACTAACTGATCAACACTAAGATGCTCACACGGTAGTAATATTCATTGAAGGTTGGGGGGATGGGGTGGGTAAACTCACAACTAATGGATGTGGTGAACATTGTATGGGGGAAAGGGCACACTTCAAATCCTGGCTTGGGTGAGGCAAAGTCATACCATGTAATCAAAATGTTTGTACCCCCATAATATCCTGAAAGTAAAGAAAGAAAAAGAAAATTATCAGCCATAAGTTAAGCACAACAATTTTACATCTTTTGTCATGTACAGATAGGGTTTTTTTTGTTTGTTTGGTTTTGTTATGTTTTGTTTTACTCTGGTGCATCCCTGAAAGTGCTTGCAATTAGCCACAAGCCAGAATGCTTGTCTTCAACAAAGGACTATCTCAGAGACCCATGGAAAAGGCCTATGCTAGCTGGGTATTCTTGGGCATAGGGTTCTGGCAGCATCACTTAACCAACTTTCAGACTATGCCAGTGGCCTGTGTCAGGAGTTATAGAAAAACAGATGGGTACATGAGCCTGGCAACCCAATATCAAGTGGACAAATAATTAATTACTTAGGATTGAATGAACTGATGAAGGATGATTATGGGTTTTGTTAGGAATATCGACGGTGATTTAATTTTCTATTTTCTGGATGTAAAGAATCCCTTTTTCTAGGATCTTAAACTATCTCTAACTCATAACAAATTAGTAGAACATATTTCTATAAAATGGAATTAAGCATTTATCTTTCTTTCCCTGTTTGGTCCCTCCATAATTTAGAAATTCTCATTGAGTATTCTTATTTTCATGGCAATATAGATATTTGCATAGGTTCTATAACAGTCTGTCCTTCTTGTTAACAGAATGAAATTGGAAACATCACTTATATAATCAAGGCTTTGACTGGAATGTCATATTTGAGAATGATGTTCATTTAATTAGATATGACTAGCCACTTTTAAGGAGCTAAGGTCGACTTTAAGGAGCCAAAGCTTTCAAAGCCCTCTTAGGAAAACTGGCCTGGTACCTGGCTTGTAATGTTTCATTCTTAGAAATGAGTAAGGAAAATTACTGCCTGGCAGGCCAAGGAAACTTAGGATATTTTGGTGACCTTAAGAAAAGAGGGATTTACCCAAGTCTATATAGGTCCTGCAGGTAAAATGTGATGGCAATTTCTTGGATTGGATTTCTAGTTTCAAGAGATTTTTAAAGTTTAATCTGAGATTTCTTGCAAAAACTTCCAGCAAAAGAAACTTAAAAAGCCCTATATAGAAAATTACCATTTTTGCTATGCCTATGTAAATAATCAGGCCAACACTAATGAGACTAGCCTTATTTCATGATCCAGAATAATGCTCCTTTGATATTATCATTGATCAAAGGATGTGTGTGTGATTATAGACAAAAAAATTTCAATAGAAAACTATATTTACACCAATAATGATATGTCCAAAAAAGAAATCAAGAAACAATCTCATTTACTATTGCATCAAAAAAATAAAATACCTAGGAATAAATTTAACAAAGGAAATAAAAATCTGTACACTGAAAATTATAAAACTTTGATGAAAGAAACTGAATAAGACAAATGTATGAAAAGCTATCTCATGTACAGGAACAATTAATAGTATTAAAATGTCCATACTACCCAAAGTGACATACAGATTCAACACAACCTGTATTAAAATTCCAATGATATTTTTTACAGAAATCAGAAGATAATTCTTAAATGTATATGAAACCACAAAAACTCCAAGTAGCCAAACAATCTGAAGAAAAAAAAGTTGGAGGCATCACACTTCCTGATTTCAAATTATATTAAAAAGACCTCTACTGGGAGAACTACAAAATACTGAGCAAGGAAATAGCAGAGGACGTAAATAGATGGAAAACCATACCATGCCCATGGATCAGCAGAATCAACATTGTTAAAATGTCTATACTACTCAAAGTGATCTACAGATTCTGTGTAATCTCTATTACAATACTAAAATTATTTTTCGCAGATCTAGAAAAAATAATTCTATACTTTGTATGGAACCAAAGAAGACCCCATATAGCCAAAGCAACCTTAAGCAAAAAAGAACAAATTGGGAGGCATCATTTTACCAGACTTCAAGCTATACTACAAGGCTATAGTAATCAAAATACCTCACGACTGGCACAAGAACAGAGACATAGACCAATAGAACAGGAGTGAGAACCCATATATAAAACCATCCTCATATAACCATCTGATCTTTGACAAAGCAGACAAAAACATACACTCGGGAAAAAAATCCCTATTCAATAAATGATGCTTGGAAAACTGGATAGCCACATGTAGAAAACTGAAACAGAATCTGCACCTTTCACTACTCACAAAAAATCAACTCATGATGGATAACAAACTTAAAACTAAGGCATGAAACTATAAGAATTCTAGAAGAAAATGTTGGAAAAACTCTGATACACATCAGCCTAGGCAAAGATTTTATGAAGAAAATCCCCAAAACAATCACAACAACAAAAATAAATAAATGGAACATGATCAAATTAAAAAACTTCTATACAGCCATGGAAACTATCATTAGAGCAAACAGACAACCTACAGAAAGGGAGAAAACATTTGCATGCCACATATCTGATAAAAGGCTGATAACTAGAATCAATATATTAATAGAACTCAGGAAAATCAGCAAGAAAAAAAATCAAACAACCCCATTAAAAAGTGTGCAAAAGACATGAACAGAAATTTTTCCAAAGAAGATAGACTAATAGTCAACAAACATGAAAAAAATGCTCAATATCTCTAATTATCAGCGAAATGCAAATCAAAACCACACTGAGATATCACTTAATTCCAGTGAGAATGGTTTTTATCAAAAAGTCCTAAAACAATAAATGTTGGCATGGATGCGGAGAGAAAGAAACACTCATACACTGTTGGTGGGACTGTAAACTAATACCACTTCTATGGAAAGTAGCATAGAGATACCTCTAAGAACTAAAAGTAGAACTACCATTTGATACAGCAATCCCATCCCACTACTGGGTATCTACCTAAAGTACAAAAAGACATTCCATAAAAAAGACATCTGTACCCAAATGTTTATAGCAGCACAATTCACAATTGCAAAGGTGTGGAAACAACCCAAGTGCCCATCAATCCATGTGTACATTAATAAAATGTGGTATATGTAATATATACCATGGAGTAGTACTCAGCCATAAAAGATGGTGAACTAATACCTCTTGTATTATCCTGGATGGAGCTGGACCCCATTTTCCTAAGTGAAGTATCACAAGAATGTAAACACAAACACCACATGTACTCACCATTAAATTGGTATTAATCGATTAACACTTAAGTGCACATATGGAAGTAACATTCATCATGTGTTGTGCAGGTGGGAGTAGGGAGGAGGGGATGGGTAAACCCACACCTAATAGGTGCAATGCATACTGTCTGGGGGATGGGCATGTTTGTAGCTTTGACTGGGGAGGTACAAAGGCAATTTTTGTCACCAAGGTGTTTATACCCCTGTAATACTCCAAAATTAAAAAAATAAAAAAATAAATAAATAAATGAAAATTTTAAAGTTCACAACAAAAGCTATTATAATCAAAACAGCACAGTAATGGCATAAAAATAGATGCATAGATCGAATGAACAGTATAGAGAGCCCAGAAATAAACCTACACACATACAATCAGGAGTGCCAAGATACACAATGGAGACAGAATCATCTCTTCAATATATGGTGTTGGGAAAACTGGATATCCACATTTATAAGTATGAAATTTGACCCTTATTTTATAGCATACACAAAAAACAAGTCAAACTGGATTCAAAGACTTAAATGTAAGACTTAAAACCATAAAACTCCTAGAACATAGGGAAAAGCTTCCTTGACTTTCTTCTTAGCAATGAATTTTTGTTTTTTTTTTTTG
>VBSM01001483.1:20471927-20496984 GCA_008086735.1 Cheirogaleus medius
TCAGATTGGCTCTGACTGTTTAAAACTATGGTGCTCAAATGGTGGTTGGGTTCAGCAATGAATTTTTGAATAGGACATCAAAAGCTCAGGCAACAAATGCAAAAATAAACATCAAACTCAAAAGCTTCTGTGCAACAAAGAAAACAATCAACAAAATGAAAAGACAACCAACAGAGTAGAAGACAATATTCACAAATCATGTATCAGAGAAGGGGTTAATATCCAAAATATGTTAATATAAGAAATTCACACAACTCAATAGCAAAAAATGAAAATGGGCATAAGACCATTCAACAGAAATTTCTCCAAAGAAGACATATAAATGGTCAACAGGTGTGGAAAAATGTGCTCAATGTCACTAGTTATCAGGGTAATGCAATCAAAACCACACTGAGGTATCACCTTATACCTGTGAGGATAGCTATTATCAAAAAACTAGAGCTAACAAGTGTTGGCAAGGGCATAGAAAAAAGGAACTCTTGTACACTGTTGGTGGGAATGTAAATTAATATAGCCATTTTGGAAAATAATATGGAAGCTCCTCAAAAAACTAAAAATAGATTTACCATAAGACCCAGCAATCCCTCTTCTGGGTATATAATCAAAGGAAATGAAATCACCCCTTTGTAAAGATATCTGCACTCCCATGTTCATTGAAGCATTATTCAGGATAATCAAGAAACACAAATAACCTAAGTGCCTGTTGATATATGAATGAATTAAAAAGTTGCAGTATACATATACAATGGAATATTACTCAGCCCCCCAAAAGTGGAGATCTTGACATTTGTGACAACATGGATAAACCCAGAAAACATTATGCTAAGTGAAATAAGACAGACAAAGAAAGGAAAATACTGCACAATTTCACATATATCTGGAATCTAAAACAAAAACAAAAACTGAATACATAGAAATAGAGAATCGAAATGTAACTACCAGAGGTGGGGCATAGAAGAAATGGGGATATATAGATCCAATGGTACAAAGTTGCAGTTAGGTAGGATGAATAAGTCTATAGAGCTAATGTACAGCATCTGGATTATAGTTAATAATATTGTATACTGAAAATTTGCTAAGAGAGTAAATTTTAGGTACACTTACCACAAAAAAGAAAGGTAACGATGTTTGATGATGGATGTCAAATTATTTGACTATAGTAATTACTTCACTGTGTATATCTGTATCAAAACATCATGTTGTATACCTTAAATATATATGATAATAAAAAAAAGAAACTACAGTCCATCCTTTTGCATTATCAGATTCTGGTCCTGTTCATTATCTTTGAGCTATTTCTTACCTTTGTGTAACTGATAGATATGCAAATATTGTCTTGTCTGGTAGACATTTAATTGATTTTTTTTCTCCCACTGTGAAAAAAATAGTTTTAGTACCTACCTATAAATTGGACTGGGTCCTTAATTGCCAACCCATACCAAATTTTCAATTCTTCCAGTTTCTATTACTGTCTACATTCCTCCAAACTAATATTTCTAATTTTTTCCCTCCCTCCTACCTTGGAATCAATAAGAGCTAAAACCTCACTACCCAGATCCTTAGAGGGATCCCAGGTAGCCCCAGGATCTGAAGGAGCATTATAGAACCAAAGCTTAATAACTTAACATAGACTTTAAAGGATTCATCACTGTGGCAGACTAAGCATGGGCTGGATTTCTCCCTGGAGAAGTGTTTGGGACACTAAGGAAGTCTGGTGAAATTATCAGGCCATTCATGCCCTTATAAGAGGGGTAACAAATACTGTGGATGACACCACCAAGAGCATAAAACCTTCAATGAGCAATTCTGCATAATTGAAAGACTATCATTCACAGACCTCTTGGAATTTGCTGAACTGGATATCATTAGGGTTAGCTCTTCACTTTTATAGGACCTTTAATAATAACATTTATCTTTTTCACTTTGGGCATCACTCTTTTAAGATGTCTCAACTGTAGGAACCTAAAATAAACTGAGCTCCGCATGCTGTCCTAAGAGATGGTTCAACCAGCCCTATAGGGACAACACTGAGAAAACACTGACCATGAAGATGAGTTCACTTAGCCATTCCCTATCCAGGTTCCCTTTATCTCCACGTTTTTCAAAGACAGTCTCTTGTTGAGTTGGTCTTGAACAAGAGAAGAGACTAACAAGATTGATCTAACTTTGTACTTTACATAACTTTAGACCAGCTTGACTAGTACAGGTAGACCCTAATTTTTATGGGAACTTTCTACACTATAACTTGTTTGCTCGTTTCACTCCCAAACCTCTGCTTCATGTGCTTAAACACAAATAAACACTTCTTGCATCAACTTTCACCTCACTGCAATACTTGATAAAGTTGTGCAATATTAGGCCCTCTGGCTAGCAGTTTTATCACCCACTTCCTCCTTCCACAGCCACCTATCCCATGATCGTTGAATATAAAAGCTTTGCTAGTCCACTTCTTCCCTGAGATGTTTCTTACTTAGACTTTGAGCATATCCATAGTGCAAATGTCCTCCTTCTCCTATCCCAACAGTCCCTTTTGAAGTATTTCCATACTGATTTCCAGACTTTTTTTTTCCTGGACACCAGCCTTCCAGTCACCAGCCTGCCTGCTTGCTGGGAAAACTTGGGCCCTTCCAGCCACCTTCCATCCCAGGCTGGGGCACCAAAGCTGTTCCAGCTCCCCACCACTGGCCTGGCCACGTGCTAGGGAACAGAGGGGCTTTGGTAACCATCTTTCTCACATGGTGGTGCCCGGGTCTTCCTTCCAGTCACCAACCTGTGTGGTATGGAATCTTGAGCCCTATCAGCAACCATCGATCCTGCAGACTAATGCCTCAGGGTCCCTTCCAGCTGCCGGCCAGCCCATACTTTCAGACCTTGTTGCCCTTTCAGTCACCATTCTTCCCAGGCACTGATGCCCCAGGATCCCTTCTGCCCAACAGCCTAGCCCCGTTCTGTGGAACCTTGAGTCCTGTTAGCCACCATCCATGCCTGACACCGATTCCCTGGGGTCCTTTCCAGTCATGGGCCTACCCATGAAGTATGGACTCAGTGGCCTTTCAACCTCTGTATAATCCTTGTTCTGGGAATCTAGGGGGCCCTTCCAGTTACCACCGTGCTCACTCACTGGGGAACCGAGATCCATCCAGACATCTAAGTGCTCTCATGCTATGGAAACAAGGGCCCTTGTTGCCTGCGCTGTTGCCTGGGAGGCTCTTCCTGCTGCTTCCTTCCTTCGTGCTCGTGTCCGAGGGAGCTTTTCCGACCACCAGCATGCCGGTTTGCTAGGGTTCCGGAGGCCTTCGTGCCACCAACCTGCCCGTGCACCCTGGGATTCTTGCTCTGGTCTGCCCACATGCTGGAGACCCCTGAGGCTATTAATAACAACATGTCCTGGTGACTTGATTGTTGTAATAGTGGCCTCCCTGATCCTAGCCGCAGAGAATCTTGACTGGATCTGGTCATTTGGCTCCTGTAGTAGGGAAGAGAATCTGTCAGCTTTCAGAACGCCTCAGAAGATCACAGGCTCCCCAGGAGAGTGAGAAGGAGCCTACATGGATTTGAGCTTGGCCACCTTGGCTTTGTGGAGACATGCAGGTTCAGGGACATGGCACAACCTCTCTCTCCCAAGTGAAGTAGATACTGCCTCCCTCCGGCCAAGATGGAACAAGGCCTTGGTGAGCCCAACAGATGAGTGGAGCATTAGAGGAAGCCAGGAGAGAGGTCCGTAACCAGCAAGTGGGGAGTTGACATGCTACCAGGCCTGGACAATGGGTGAGAGAAACACTAGAATAATGTACTTCACTTGGTCAGCAGGGAATGCCCAACAATGTTTTAAAAGATGCACAGGTCACTTTTAAAAGACTTAGCTCATATACTATAAAAAGACTTCTCTCAATTTTACTGTCAACCTTTTAAAAGACAGCTTTAAATTCTTATTTGGCTACATCTAGGCTTCTAGAAGTAAAGAGGTTGCTGACATATGATTAAAAAATAGAGATAGAAAATCACAGGTTTTGTAAGTGACCTTTTGTTTTAAAGAACACTTAAAAATAAATATCTCTGGAAATGACTTTTGGAAATGTAACCGGTAGAAAGGACACAAGGAGCAACGAATGATCACATTTGTTCAGTGGGTTAGAGGAGGTGGAGCGAAAGACCTTGAGAAGAAAGAAAGAAAAGAGTTCATATTTAGAGGACATTTCCGTGCTATGACCATTGTTCTGTGTATGTGTTTTTTTCTCCCGATTCCCCACACTATCCTCTGAACACTGTTTGTTTCCCTTCCCTTTTGTTACTTTTATTTTTATTATTATTTTAATTGGAACATAATAATTATAGTTATTTGTGGGGTGCAGTGTGATATTTCTATTATATATGTGTGTATAATGTGTAATGATCAAATCAGGGTAATTAGCAAATCTATCACTTCAAACATTTATCATTTCTTTTTGCATTAATTTTCCTTTTGTATACATAGTTAATAATGTTATATCTGTTTTTAAATATCTAATTTTTCTAATATGTTCTGAGATGCACAAAGTATGTTTAAAGTAGTGAAATAACATATTTTGTTAATTATTTTTGTTAAAATTCATATGAAATCTTATCTTTTGGGAATGAAATGGCTAAACCTCCTTTTTGAGCTGTATTTTTTTGCTATGTTTACAGTACTTAAGGGACAATTAAGTCCCAATGTTGCAACATCTAGTATCTAAATTTTAAGAATTTTATGAATTCTTAATTTCATAAATAAAACTATAATATTTGTACACTTTGTGTTAAAACTCATGGGAAAACTTGTCTTCTATAAATTCGTTTGTAAATGAATTTAAATTTCTTCAACCACTTCTAAACAGTACAATTGTCTATACTTGTCCGCTGTATTGGTGGTGAAGAGGAGGAAGTGAGGAGAACATGGTTGAGGACCAGGATGATCACAATTAGAAGACACCTCAGATCATAAGCATCATTTCATGTGTGCAATTTTATTTAATGGAACTGTGCATAAGTGCACAAATAAGTTATTAGTTTGGATAGGTAGACTCTCTAGATGTTTAGAATTGTCTAATATATTTATACTAATGGTAGTAAATAAGAGTTTCATAGGAAATTTTGAAGTCTTCCCTTTTGGGAAGGGAATGGCTATACCTTCTCTTTGAACAGTACCTTTTGTGCTTATGCACTGGGTTGGGCAAAGAGGGAGGAGAAGATAGAACCCAAGGCTCTGTGCCACTGAGCTCATAGTTGGACCTTTTTAGACAAACCCTTGTCCTCTATCTTCTGTGCATGTTGTTTTACTTTGTCTGTTTGTAGTACTTATAATGAACAAACCAGTTTTGATTTTATACCTAGTCTTTCTAGAATTTAAAGAGATTTCCAGTTATGATAAAACTAGAGTTAGTAAACTTTTCTTCATTTCTTGTTGAATTTCATATGAAAGAATGCCTTCTGAAAATAACTTATGGAAGTACAATTGTTACGATCACCTCTTAGCATTACAAGTGCTTATACTTGTCTTCAGGGTACATAGAGGTGCTTAGACAAGTGCTCAGAACATAGACAAGTGCTCATACTTGTCTTTTAGGTACATAGAGGTGAAAAAGAGTGAGAAAAACTTTCTAAGCCAAATTGTCTCTATTTATGGACAATTTCAGATTATAGCCTTCGTTGTATATATATAATTCATTCAAAGCCATTGTGTGTATCATGGATAAACTTAAGTCCTGATTTGAAACATGTAGTATTTCTAGATGTTAGAAATGCACACCATATGTTGTTAAAAAGTAGGCAACACATAACCACTGATATATTTATGAATTTCTTTTGGTCAGTACTCATGAATACACAGTAAAAAAATTCAATGGAAATACCTCCTAGCTATTATTTTAATAGTATAGACTTAATAACGAATTCTTTTAGAAGCATTAAACTTATTTCACTCCATTGCTTTGTGTCTCATTTTAAATTGAATATTAAGGGAATGCAATATAGGTTAAGTATCCTTTATCCAAAATGCCTGGGACCAGAAGTGTTTCAGATTTTGGATTTTCTCAGATTTTAGAATATTTGCATATATATAATGAGATAGCTTACGGATGGGACCCATGTCTATAAGTGAAATTCATTTATGTTTCCTATACATATTATGCACATAGCCTGAAAATAATTTTATACAATATTTTTAATAATTTTGTGCATGGACCAAAGTTTGTTTATATTGAACCATCAGAAAATAAAGATGTCACTATCTCAGCCACCCATGTGGATTATCTGTGGTTGTTTGGCATCGCCATTATTCCTGACTTTGAATTTGTATGCTGCTGCTGATCAATCATTGTATTACACTTATTCACACATAATTACTTAGAAAAAAATATGACATACCATCAATATACATTGAAAAAATAGCGCATTCAGGTAGCATCACCAGAATACCTGTATCACTGTTAAACAACAGCAACAACACACAACCATGCAACAACAGACATCCAGTCTCCACCTATGATGCTGTGTTTTGACCAAAAGGTTCCTGTACACAGTATTTTAATTTTTTAGGTGAGAAGAAACATCACAAGCATTTGAGAGACCAGGAAGTGAGTCCTTTAGGGATGAGGAGGCATTCAAATGGATGGCTTTTAAAAACGTTTCCTCCAGAATCATCTGCCTCATTAACAATGGTTTTGATCTTAAAAGTCTCTCTTTGACTTTATAAACTGACATGGTTTCTTGTTCTGTTACAAATTCATGCTTCTCTAGTCCTTCAATAAGCCCAATATACATTTTTGCCATATTGCCTATAGGGACTTTTTCTGCAATGTTAATAACATCATCTTCTTAGTCACCATTATCGTAATCACCTTGATTCAGAATCATTTTGGCTATTTCACTATCAGATAATGAATAAACAACTGGAGCCTTATTATTGATGTTAAAAACTTCCTCAATATCCACTTCCTCCATTTTACTGTTTGGACTCTAAAGGTGTACTTTTTGCATATCTAAGGAGGTCAGACATTTTTTTTCTCACTTGACATACAAATTCTTCAAAGTCACCACCTTGCTCATCACCATCACTGAACACAGTTGCAGGCCAGAGGTTGTGCCAGGCATGCACAATTTTGTCTTTAATCACTGTGTTCCAAGCATTGGCAACAGCACATATAGCACCCTTTATACTAAACTTCTTTTGAAGACCTTTCACACCTATGCCTCTGTTCACTGCTGCTAGCATACTGTTCAAGAAAATGTTTTTATATTTACTTTTCATTGATCTAAGGATATCTGGTCCCTTGGCTGAATTAATGAGATCATTTATTAGGGAAAGTACATGGCATAAACATTATTTTAGATGAGAATTTCAGCTGGAAGATGAGCAGAACAATTGTCAAAGAATAACAAAATCTTGTAGTCCTCATCCAGTCCAGCTTTCCCTCAGTGAGCAAGAGCCTCTGGTGTGAAACCCATCAGAAAAGATGTCCCTGGTGATCCCTGCTTTCTTGTTAACATAATAATAGACTGATAAGAAATTCACTCCTTGAAATCAGTGAGTATGTGAGCTTTTGCCTATCACAGCAAGTTTACACTTATGCATGCCTGTTGCATTAGCACATCTCAGTATAATTACTCTGTCCTTGGCATCCTTAATTTCTATAGGGCTGGCTGGCTGGCCTTCCTTCCTTCCTTCCTTCCTGTCCTCCCTTTTTCCTTTCTTCCTTTTCTCTTCCTTCTCTCTCTCCTCCTCCTGTTTCTCCTCTTCCTCCTCTTTTTTCTTCTTTCTCCTTTTTCTTGCTCCTCCTCTCTTCTCCTCCTTTTATAATTTTAAATAGTTTCCAGTTTGATTTATTTCCCCTATTATCATTGAATCAGCATATGAATAATATTTCATTGAAAAATGCATGTATACAGATATTTTAAAATGCTAGATGAGGGAAATTTCTTTGGATTTTACCCTGGCACCAAAATTGTGTTTTTGTTTTCAGTTTGACTTTCCTATTGTCTACCTGGACATTGTATGAATTTTCTTCTTAGAGCATGAGCTGAAGGGCTGAAAATAGATGGACAGAAAAAACATTTTATGGGCTGGTTATACTTCTAGTACAGGCTTTTTTTTTTCTCTTCAAATCATTTCACACATTATATATTTTTTTATTGCACTAGGTTCTATGGGGACACATTCTGCCTAGATTCTATAAGGAGGTATCTCCATGCTTAAAACATATTTTTTTTAGATTTGGATATATTAGTGTTCTTCTTTGATGTATACTTTCTTATTCACTTTTATATATATCTTTATTTCTAGAAGTGGAGCCTAGAATTTTATTGCCAATACAATCCAAATTGTTAAATTACATTCTCTAAGCCTGGAATTTAAGTTTTTACCTCTGTCCTTGATTTAGAGCTGATTACATACTCTCTTATTATAACTTATTTATATTCGCTTCAGTTGGTTTTAAAGAAAAAGTTGTTTTGCACCTTCATGTATACCATCATTTCTCTACTTATATATTTGTCAGCAAATGTTACTATATGCATTGTAATAAGAACTACTTTTATAGAATACTTATATTATGTCAGGCACAGATCTTTGCATAATTCTATTTTAGAAGACGAATAACTTCTCCAATTTTCAAAGAAGGAAATTGAGGATCAGCAAACTAAAAAATTATCCTACTTGTCATCCCACTAACCAAGACTTTTACCACCAGATTTATCTGTTAAAAGCTAGTGGGCTTTCTTTTTCCTTTATATGTTTGTTTTTATTTGGTTTGGGTGGTTAATTTTATGATAGATTAGCCAAAAACAGAGATACAAAAGTGTGATGTTTGCTTGACTTCGTAGTTATGGTCCAAGGTCCATGTATAACATTTTCAATAATATAAGTTCATCAATGGTTTGTTCTCATTAGCTTGCTAATACATTTGGATTATACCCATTCACTATGTATGCTGTCTGCCTTAAATTATCATTAGATTTTTGAGGGCAGGTATATCTTCCTACAGAACCTAGTACAGTGCTCTACATTTGAGGTTTTTTTAAGTAATAATGTTGCCTAAGTAGCACAAAAACTCTAGAATGAGTTCTTGATGATGCACTGAGGGCAGCCTAAATGGATTGTACCATGTACTCTCCACTTTTACCCTATATAAGTCTTTAAATCTGTCTCTTAAGAGATATGGAGCTAATATATATTGTAGCCATTTCTAATTTACTTTGCAGCTTTTTGAAACAGATAGCCACAAAAATACAGAAAAAAATTTACCTCAATATCTTAATTTTTATTCACATACACAATTCTATAATTTTAATTAATTACAACATGTTAAAATATATGTGAAGTAATTATGAAATATATAATATTAAATGTGCACAGCTTGGTCTAGAGTCTACTACTAATTAAGCTCTAATTTTTCTTCTTCCCAGTGGAAAACCCTAAAATAAATAATCCATCCACTAGCAAAGACCTGCCTTAATTTTTAGCTTAAATTGTGGAATGACAGTGTGGTCACACATTAATTCTCTATCATTTGGGCAATAGTAACATATTTCTATTCTAAATGAAAATGTTTAAGGGATATCGTATTGAAATAAAAATATTTTAGTGACTCTAATATCTGATACAACAATTTATATTTCTACTGGTACAATTTTGAATATTTGTTAAATGTATTTTTGCAGATTTTTATTTAGCACCACTTGACACTAAATAATAGTGTTTCAATTTTTTTTTAAATCCACACTTATCTTTTACTTAATTTAAACCATATCTCTTTCTACTTACTATTAAGAAACTAAATGTTTTCTTGCCCTGTTACAATTCAGAAATTCTGGTCACCATTTATGAGTGAAATAAAGAAAATCTTGACAAATCTCTCATTAATTTACCTATTAAGATAGCTCTCCGTTGGTAGATGAGAATAATAACACAACCTAAAAGCATTCTTGCAGTGGGTGTAGATCTGAAAGAAAGCTATGTTGTTATCAGCATGAGTAACTCTCCCTGATGTGCAGTTCAACAAAATCACCCTTCACATTACTGTTGTAGATTTGAGAATTAGTAATATGAAAGTGTATTTTAATAAACGATGATTGGCATGTTAAAAATGAAGTGCCACCTAATGTTTTTCTTTGTAACCTTTCCCATTACGCTCTCCTGTTCTTGTTACAACACTCTGTATATATTCCTTAGCTGTGGAATTTGAATAACATTGTATCTGATAATTGAATTATAATTTTTTACAGTTTATATTTACCTAACTATTTTGACATCTCTATGAATAATCCACTCATAATATGAGGAATGTAAAAACAGAATGTTAAATAGAGTTATTTTAATCTCATTTGTGTCTAAGGCCACAAGAAAATAAGAACCAATAATTTCCTCTTCTGAAGTAGAACGTGTAAAAAAAGGTATACAAACACCAGCTTTGCAACACTGCTGGCTTACCAACTTCAGCACATAAATGGGTGAGGTTGCAGAAACAGGGGTATTAGAGAATTTCATGGGGAAGGTTGCAGGGCATTTTCTCTTCCCCTTAATGGCAGGACTGAATCTCTGGAGCTCAGATTATCAGTGGGGAGTCAGATAGTGGTGGAGAAGTAGGCTGCAGTATAGACTGAATCAGAAACAATAAACTTTCCTTTCCTTCTCCCCCCATTGAAAGCCTCATAGATTTTTGCTGATGACTCCTTTTCCCATTATTCATAGAATCAGGATTTAAACAATTTTACATCACCTTAAAGGTAAGGATACCCCCCTAAATAGAGTATTATTTCATAGGAGCACTTGCATCTATTAAATTTAAGGAATTGGAGACTAAATATTAAATGCCTTAGTTGGCAGCCTAAAGTAACAAAGCTGGGGGACAAGGGAGGAGGGGATGGGTATATTCACACCTAATGGGTGCAGTGCGCACCATCTGGGGGATGGACATGCTTGAAGCTCTGACTTGGGTGGGGCAATGGCAATATATGTAACCTAAACATTTGTACCCCCATAATATACTGAAATTAAAAAAAAAAGAATCACTGACCCAAAATAGTAATAACTACAATTAAAGCTCATTCTGTACTCATTTTTAAAAAAAGAGAGAGAAATAAAGGAATCATCATTATCTTTTTCACCAAGACACTGGTGAATCCTCAGCACCCAAAATTCTCATATACACTTGACCAACTGTTCACAGTTGCCCATCTTTTACCCTCCACTTTGTCTTGACCATATTTCTGTTAGACTACTCTCCTCCCTACAAGCCCCTGAGCTCTGAATGCCCTGAAACCTTAGAAAACATTAAAAAGTGCAATGTGTCCACCTTATCAGCTTATCCTGGAAATCAGCTGACCACAGCAAGACAGTTTTCCAGGCAGGATCCACTGGTCATTTCCTCCTGCCTGCCCAACTTCCTCTTAAAAGATTATGCTTATCTCTGATTCCTTTTCTTTTACACAATGGAAGAAATACTTTTTGTATTAGATTTTGAGATGCAGATTTTTGAGATTAAAGTGTTTTCCCTTTTGCAATCATCATTCTTTCTAATTTAAGTCTCCTCATATAAGTCTGGTTTTATTTGAGATACTTCTCATATTCCTGAGAATGTTTGTGTGAGGGCATCAGAGAAGTATGTTTATGTTGGGTGTAACAGAAACCCAATGCAAATTACTTTTAACAAAAGATAATTTATAAGTTCATGGAACTAAGAATTTCGGAGGTGCTTCTGACTTCAAGTAGAGAAAATATTACAAGATCAAATAACATTCTCATAATATGTTATTTCTCCATGTTTTGCTTCTGCTTTCCCCTTTATTTAATTCTTAAGAAAATTCTTTCCACAAAGAGATAAAAATGACCACCAGTATCATCTTGAAATACCCTGAAATAAAGATCTCCAAAGTGCAGGAAAACAAGAAAGCTTTTATTGGCATGTGGTAGGACAGTCAGTCTGAAATGAGATTGCCATACCTTCTAGCAGTTAGCTGAGGTTTTATGTGTTATAAGCACTCAGGTGGTTAGGAGAAGGGGACTAGGAAAAGAAAAAAATGTGATATATGGGGCAAAGCAAATGGACAATTGTTGAATTTGTGAGGTAGATGTTCTATGGATAAGCAATTCTGGGAAAGTACATACTCTAGTTCATATTTCCAAAGGAAAATGGATAGTTTAAGAAAGTGTAGTTTCATGTTTAGCAGGAAGATCTGTTTCTTTAGGCTAGGGACTTGTAACCTTGGTGTAGACGTAGCAAATATCTTAACCTTTTATAACCTTGATGCCTAAATTGCATCACTGAACAGTACACCTGTTTCCAGGTAGCTTCAGTACAAGTTCTGTGGATGTTGGCTGTCCTTGGCCCACCTTGGATCAAGTACTCATCTTTTAACCAATCACTGTGGACTGAGAGATACAGAAGTTTCATCAATCAGACCTAAGAGCCCATCCTTAGCAAGAGGGACAGACTCAGCCTCACCTGAACCAGAGTCTGAGAATTAGGGATAGGTGGCTTTCTATTAGCAACTTGGATGCCCATTGAGAAAAAATAAAACATCCCTGACTGTTGTCATCTGAATCCTAGCTATGGTCTTCTTTTGATGAACATAAACATAAATTCACAGAAGACCAACATCAGACAAAGTCAGTCTGTGTCCATGATGGAGTGAGACATAAAAACAGCCGCTCTATAATCATGTCTGAGCTCAGAGAGAAACAAGAACTCTGTGTAAACCAAAATATTGCCCAAACTTGCTGGTCTCCCACCTTAGAAAATTGGCTGCTGCTTCTTTGCTCATTACAGCCCGACTTCATTTCTCATACCGCTTGGACAAAAATTATTAAGATATCCAGTCAGCAAATTGCAACTACATTCTGACAGCACCTAATCCAGACCAAATGTCCACTTCCTTGAAAATTTACCAAAACACCACAAGCCCAAATCCTATAATAAGGCTCTCCTAACACTCTCTTGTTGACATGCTGCAATGTTGTACAGAATTCCTTGTTACAGCAAGTAATAAATCTAGGTATGTTTCCTGGTGGTCTTTGCCTGGTAAGCATCAGCACCACTAAACTCCTGACTCAGAGAATCTTGACTTCTCTTCAATGGCCACTGTCTTTGTGCATGGAAAAGACTATAAAATGTTATATTTATACTGAACAAGAACAAAAAGCCTTAAGGTTACCTAACAAAGAGGGCCTCATATTCATGACAGCAAGAAGATGCTGATATTCAGCTTCAGTTGCTATTTTCTTCAGAATCTAATGGTATAGTTTCCAAAGCACTCTCACTGAAAGATGTACTTAAGTGATTAAGCATCAGAATATGATAAAATGATGGTAAGCAAAATTAATTTTCAAAAATTTTGGAAATCAATTTTAAAAAAGACAATTATTGCTTTACATTTTCAAAGGCCATGTTAGGAAAAGTAGTAAATAGGCAATTTTCCTATAAACCCTTAACATTTTGTTGAGCAGCCCACCTTCCCTTTGTCAGAAGGCACATCTACCCAGAGGTATCCACAGTTGTCCTGCTATTTCTTAGATATTCCAGGCATTCCACAGGATGGACAGCACTCCATAACCATGATATTTCCTATCATTTCTCCTTGCCCCTCTTCCTTCAAGGTTCTCTGCTAAGGGGAGATGTAAATTTGAGCAGAAAGGTTAATGGCTGTTAATAGCTAAATGTGTTTCCTTTTCAGAGGTAAAATGCTATCACAGAAAATAACTCCTGGCCTCTGTTGCAGATGGCTTGAGTTTTAATTCTTGCACCTCTGTGTACAGGCTTTGCTGTGTTAGTCATTTATTCTCTCAGAATAACAATTTGTTTATCTGACAAAAATAATCTTGATTTATTTAAGCACTTCCTGAGGGCTTTTGATGCTTTCAATCCATGGATAACCACTGAGTTCACAACTATGCCCCCTGAATTTGAGAATCTCACATTTCTTTTGTTCTTGCCTCACAAAATTGTTATGACACTCAAATTTGACCTTTTATATGAAAGCATGTGGGCAATTCTGTGTTATCATTAGGATAATAGCAAGTGAAACAGTTCCTTCATTGTGTTCAACCACAGGAACAGATAAGAGTGGCCATTTCAGGGTAAAAAATTGGCTACTAAAGATGGAGAAATCTTTGGCCAGAGGTAACTTACTTTGTGGTTTTAAGTTAATTACAAGGCAATTACTGCCCGAACAGAAGGACTGTTTTCTCCTTAGTTTTATTCACTGACATATAAACCAAAAAGCCACTTTTTCCTTCCTGTCTGTATTAAAGCACCTTATTCTTTCCTTCTAGTCAGCAACACCATTATATTTTAGAGAAGGAGAAATAAAATAAAACATAACCCCATGTTAGTTTCTATGCTCTATAACAAATTATCACCAACCTAAAAGCTTAATATAACATACATTTATTATCTCGCAGTTTCTGTGGGTCAGGGCTCCGGTCAGGATCTGACAAGGCTCAATCCAGATAGTGATTGGGCCATATTCATGTCTGGAGACCTCACTGGGGAAGAATCTGCTTCTAAATTCATTCAGTTTGTTGGAAGAATTAATTTCTCTGTTCTTGTATGACTTAGGGCCCTGGCTTTTAACTCTCTGTCAACTGGAGGCTGCTTTCAGGTTCCAGAGGCTTCCCACAGTTTCTGCCATATGGGCTTTGCCAACATGTCTGTTTACTTCATCAAGCCAGTTCAGGGAGGACCTAGTCCCCTTTTAAAGGGATTTATCTGATTAAGTCAGACCCACCCTGGATAATCTGTTTTATGATTATTTCACTATGGATTAATTTTGGATCTTAATTGCATCTGCAAAATCCCTTCACCTTTGCCATATTTTATGGCTAGAACAAGTCACAGATCCAGTACACACTCAAGAGGAGGGGATTATAAAAGGCATAAAATACAAGGGAATGGTAATCAGGGAAGTCACCTTAGGGACTGTCTACCACAGTCCTTTAAAAGAATCAAAGAGAAAAGCTGTTTAAAAAATCTAAATTTGATCCTTTTTTAATCAAATGCTATATACTATTTTCTTAGCTTCTCTATTGCAGTTCTTTTTTATTTGTAAGCAGCTTTACAAAATAGAACTGCGCCTCTACAGGGGAGATAGGCAGTGCATATACACAGTGGATGGAGAGAGTTTGAGGAACAGATTGGTGATAATAGCAATAATAATACCTAACAATTAACTATGTGTCATGGATTGTTCTAAGCACTTTACACAAATAATTTCATTTAATCCTAACAACAACCTATGAGGTAGGTTCTATTATTATATAAAGGAAAAATGAGATCATTTGGAAGATCAAGATAGGAATTCCCAGTAATATTTGTGTCCTCGGTGCTTAATGTGGTATGTAAGCAGTTGCTCAATTCAGATTTGTTGAACTAATACTCTGAAATATTCAAGATTAATATTTGGAGTCTATAATAATTAGGCAGCTTTTAAACCAAAGGTTCATGACAAGTTGTAATCAATAAGCAGCGAGTTGGTTGTTAGATGTTCTAGGTTTCTAAACTTGACTCTGTCTGTCTTTTCATTTGGTGAGAACTTGAGATAATCACCTCAACTTCCTGGATCTCCATAACTTTTCTTTTAAAATAAGGATTTGAAGCTAGGTTATCTGTAAGGATCTGTCCATATTTTAGTAAAGTGCATTCAAAATGCATAGGGATATATGTAACCTGAACGTTTGTACCCCCATAATATTTTTAAATAAATAAAATAGACCAAAATGCAGGGGGAATTTTTCACACAGAGTCTGCCTAATATGCAAAAACATTTGCAAATACATTAACTGTATATATTTATAGTAGAAATAATGCAGGATGAATGACATTCATATTTGAACAAGGGTTTTGCTAATATACAGACCTAGGTTTGCATTCCAGCCCTAAAATTTTTTAGCTGCAAGTGACTTTGCCTCTTTGAGCCTAAGTCTTCTCTCCTTTGAAACCGAAAGAAAAGAACTACCTTGCCAACCTGTTTTGGAACTCAATTAAGATGAGTTACATAAAGCAATTAGTGTAAGGTCTGGTGCAATGATGTTATTCACTTCCTGTTCTCATTTGAAAAAAATATATATGTATATAAGAACCATCTAAAAACAACACCAAATGAATCTTATCTTCATATAGCAATTGAAATTTTGAAAACACAAACTTCTGAAATTTTCATTTGGATGTTTATAAACATGTAACACTCCACAGTAGATGTGTGTGTGTATGCATGTGTATAAAGTTATTGTGTGAATAACAAAGTTCCCTTGTTAGCCGAATGAATCTTATAAGTTGGAAGACTTGAATATAAAATGTTTCCCTTGGTGGTTATAAAGGAAAGTCATGTGTACATTTCTGAATGTTCCATTACACACACTTTAATTGCAGTGGTATTTTAATTGCACAGTGATTGCAGTTTTATAAGCAAGACTTATAAAAATAGTCTATGCTATACTATATTGAATGAAGCATTTCAGCATTTAAGAAGATGATATAAATAAGAGTTGTAAACTACATGAAGCTTTTTTTATAAGGTGATTGCTCTTTAATTCCACCTTCACTGCCCACAGGCTGAAAACAGTTGGAGAATGAACACTGTAATTGACTAGCATGGGAGACTTTAACACTTACTTGCAGTGTTGAGGGAAATCAGTTTCTGCACATCTTCTAAACTAAGCTAAAATCTCTATCCAGAGCATTCCTATTAAATGTCCATCTTATCAACCGTGCCTTCATATGTTTTATTCTAATTTCTTTGCTGGATATCCTTGCTCACACAACAAAAAATAAACATGAATAGGTTATACGTTTTTATTTCAGAATATTACGGGGGTACAAATGTTTGAGTTACACGGATTGCTTTTGTATTGATTGAGTCAAAGTTCTAAGTGTGCCCATCACCCAGGTAGTGTGCATTGTACCCGTCAGGTCGATTTCACTCATCCCCTCTCCCCCCATCCCACCTGCATGATTTCCTTTGAGTTTTACTTTCATCTTTGTCCATGAGTGCTGATTGGTTAGTTCCAATTTAATAGTGAGTACATGTGGTGTTATGTTATGCTTTTAAGATCAGGTATGGCTTATTTAATCATTCCTTTGTGGCTATTCTAGATATTAAGAAAACACATGGTTGAAAAATTATCTTTTAAGAAGTCCTATGCCCACAATATCTGACTCTATTCTTTCCCATACCCTTTTTTATTACTTTGTTTTCTATTTCTGGCCCAAATATATTCAGAAAAAATTAATATGACCATTAAGAACACATTGATACAAATAAAATTGTTTAAAGAAACTGTAAAAACTGAAGATCACAGCAGCTGTTTTTCATCCACAGTCCCTCTACACAGGACCACTTTATAAATGAGCAACTGATATTTATGAGACTCTAGCCATCAGAATCTTGCAGTATTGAACCAGCTTTACTTAAAGACAAGACAATAACTAGTTGTTGGAACTATTTTTTTCTGAATTTGCAGATTCAACTAATTCTGTGTCAAATGTTCTACTTGGGGTATATATTAGAAATAGGTTTGCTCCTGACCCAAAAATACTGTTTTTACATGTTTCAAGTTTGACTTTCCTCCTGTCCTGAAATGCCAGTTGACAAAGCATAGTACAAACAAATGTATTTCTATCAGGTTTCTAATCTATGAAATAAAGAATTTGGGAACTAATTAGCTTTTAAGGCTTTTTCTGAGTCATGTTCTATGATTTTAGCTTTTAAGGCTCCCATATTTCTTGATCAAATAAATGAAAAAAATGGTATCTTTTATTTCCTTTTTTACTTTCTTCATAGAACAAATTATCTACAATGTACCTGTTTGATTACTTAATGAGATTGGAAATAGATACATTAAATTGAGTCACTTCCTTATCTGAAAAAAATTGAAGGTAAAAATCATGGAAAAATAAAGAAGTAAAGACTCAAAACTTGGTAAAACAAGCAAACAAACAAAAAGAAATCACCAAATTCCCAAGGAAAATCAGATAAAATCCCTAAAGAAGTTACATGCCTTTTCCATTATCTGATATTTGTCTCTCATAGCTGTTCAGAAGTTGTTGGACTACTAAACTTATCATTTATATATTGAACCATAACACCATGGATCATGGACAGGGTTGAAAGTGTGGTAGGGCCCATGTGATACCAAGGAATCTCAGGGAAAATTGATGATCAAAGAATTAGGCAGACATGTCTTGAGAGAAAGCAGATTTTCATTATGGTTGAGCATAGAAGAATGACAAATTAGGATAAAGCTCTATAGTTGCTGATCTTGGTTAGCTGAAGAGTGATGGGAGAAATATCACTGTATAAAGATCACCAAAATGCTGGATTCACTAAGAGTCAAGTCTCCTAGTGATTGGTAGGTGGAAAATATTTTCACCATTTAATGTCAGGAAAAAACAGTTTTAATTTTGTTGATCTAAATCTAAGATGCTTATTTCTTCAACTCAACCCCTGGGTCATTCTCCTTCACTGTATTTAATGAAAGCTTGGTTATAGTAGATATGTTTAATTGGCACTCAATACTCATTTCAATCTCACTTTTGTTTGTTCTTCTGTACTTCAGAGTTTGGAAAGATAAAAGCCCTATTTTCTAGCTCCCCTGTAGCTAGGGACCTGAAACTTATGTACATTCTGCCAATTAGATGCATTCATATGAATTTTGGAATGAGGAAGTGTTGTTTCTATTTTTTCTGCTGTCAAGCTAGGTCATGTTCCCTCACACTCCCCCGCAACATTCAATGTTAGTTCCTAGCATCCAGGGTGTCAAGAGGCAGAATGTGGGACATCTATTTTGTGCTGGTATGCATCTTATAGGATGGCATGGCTCTAGAGCCAAGAACTGGAGTGACTTAATGATCAATGTCTGGAAGCTATGGTGCTGTATTTTTTAAGTCAACATAAAAGAAGAAGTAACAACTCCTCTGGTGGGTCAATTCTATGTTGCTTATTATGGAATATTGTCTGTCAGCCCATTCCTTCAGATCTTCCAGTTTCGTTTAAATCTGTTCTTCTTAAAGTAACTAGAGGCATTTATGTTCCATATAACTGAAATCTGCTTGAAATGTTTATCCAAAAGGCATTTACCTATTCAAAGATAAATTATGACCAATATAGGACATATGCAAAAGGATGGCAAATAAACAAGAAGTTCAAAACATTAAAAATAATAGACAAAAACAATTTTAGAAAAAATTAAACACTTTAAAATTTTTTTTAAAAAATCTATATTAAATCAAAGATATTAGAGAAAATATGGCTTCTCTGAAACAATGGTTAAGAGATCTGATATAAGATTTCAAAGAAGAAAAATGAGAATAGAAGAGAAACATAAACTGGCAGGATGCAAAAAAAACAGTAAAGAAAATTCATTAAAAAAGGTTAAATTTGGGTCAGAAAGAATAGAAGGAAACAAAAGAATGAAACATCACTGAGCACCTTTAACTGGCATCTATCAATTCCTGTCCAATCAAGTAAATATAAATTTTAATGACCCTAATAGATGTATACTAAACCCTTACCCTAAAATCAGAGACCATATCTTCATTTGAAATGCCTACTTGATAATTTTACAAAATTGACTGTATATTTGTTCACACACATCAATAAGAATCTCTAATAATTTTCTACATATTAAAAATAAGCATACCATATTCTCTTTTCATAATGTAATAAAACAATTAATAATAAGACAAAAACACTATGACTTAAGCAAACACACACATACATATTTTTTAACCATTTGTAGTTCTGTAAATAAGGAAACAAAAATTAAAAGTCATAAATATCCAACAAATAGTCATAAGCAAGCACTATATGTCACTATCAATAGGATATGGCTAAAGCAATGTTCAATGTTCTAATAACTTAAAAGATTTTCAGTCTTAAAAAGTGTGGCAGATATTGTTAGTTCCCTAACCAACAGCTCCCTACCCCCTAATTACTTGCTGGCAGAAATTGCTTTCCTCATGTTAGTCTTAAAATAGCAATGCTTTGTTGGATATAGTTAAATTTGCATGTGGAGCTGAGAACTGCTGTAGCTACCTAGAAAACATGAGTGGTGGTAACTCTGATATAGTGAGAATGATAGAATAGAAAGATAGAAAACACAAGGTGGCCCTTGATGACATCATTGAGCTGCTGGACCAGCTGTGGAATCACCCTGCCTCTAGACTTGTTATGAAAGGTAATAAATGTCCTCATTGTTTAAACCACATTTATGATTATTTTCTCTTTCAGCAGAAAGTAATACTACAAACAAGAATGAAAATAAATGAATTAAACAATTTAAAAGTTAGCAAGAGAGCAATTAAATAAATATAAGGAAAGAAAATGGAGGAAACAGAAAAAGGGAGCAACATAAATTAATGTTTATAGATCTTTAAAGAAATAGATATAATAAACAAACTGAAAACTGGTTATTTGAGAGGGGATGGAACAAAAAATAACTAGAATTATAAAATGATGAAAAAATTAAAGAAGGCAGGGGTCAGCAAACTTTCTCTATAAAGAAACAAATAATAAAATTTTTGGCTTATTGGGCTATACAGTCCCTGTTTCAGCACTGAACTCTTCTTCTGTAGTATGAAAGCAGCCATGGACAAAACATAAACAAATTAGCATAAATGTTTTCCAATAAAACTTTAGTTACAAATATAGTAAGAGGACCGAATATGACCTGAGAGTCTTAGTTTGCAATAACTTGAATAACTATCAAAATCTTAGATTTGAACAGCATCCAATAAAAAATGCAAATAAATTAAGCAATCTCACTTATAGGGAAAAAAGCAAATTAAAGTTAAGAAATGTTTAAGATTTATATGAAAATCTTTAAAGTTCAATTAAAGTAAGACCATTAGAAGCCTAAGATTGCTCTTAGCTTAAGACTAAATCATGTAAATGTATCTTTCCTCCCCAAGTTAATCTGAAAATTTAAGATGACCCCTATAAAATAATCAACATAATTATTTGTAGTATATTTAAATTCTATGTGAAAAAGAAAACAAGAATGCTAAATAGAATGTACCTATTAAACTACATTTTCATTAGTAAAAGAAAGCACAGGCAGATCAAAGAAACAAAATAGTGAGTTCAGAATGAGATTTTCAAAAAGTGAAAATTTAGCATGTATTAAATATGGCATTTCAGATCAAGTAAATATTATAAAATAATGTTTGAAAACAAGTAGATAGAAAACAGAAGATATTTTAAAAATATTTAATAATTTTAGTTTGAGCAAGAACTTTATAAGGAAACCAAAAAGTTAGAAGCTCTAAAAATGTTGGCAAATCTAATTAAACTAATAAAATGGCCATGGTGATGATGATGATGATGGTAATGATAGCTAGTTATTGAAAATTGTTTGTTATATGATAGGTGTTCATTTAAAACTTTAAATTTAAATTTAAATGATTGAATCCTTCTGAAGACTCTATAATGCTAGCCTTACCCCCACTTTACGGATAAAGATCTGGCACAGAGAAGTCAGCTAGTAAATACTGGAGAAACTACATTTTCTTTAGGGCAAAATAGAACATATACAGTATCAAAATACAAATAAAGTAAACAAAAGTATTAGTGCATGCAAAAAGGCTTATTTTATTGGCATATGATGAGTTCTTTTATCTTAACAATAAAAGCCCACAAAACAATAAAAAATGGGAAAATGTAATATACAGTTACAGAGAAAATAATATACAAAATATGAGCAGATGTGTTAAAAGACTCAAATTCTAAATTTAAAAATTCAAAAAAAGTTGAAGCACAGGTTTTTGTTTATATTGACATAGCTTTGAAAGTTTATAATTCATTGTAGATATTCTATGAAAACCAAAACAAAAATAAAGAAAGGAAACAGTCATTTGGAGTGCAATTTGGCAATATAGAAATTTTTTAAATGCACATATTTAAAAAAGCAAATGTCATTTAATTTGCTTATCCTACACATACATTTTTAAACATGATCAAACACACTAAAATATGTAAAATACTTGTCATTTCAACATTATTACTTCATATTAAAATCCCGAAATGAACCTAAAAGTTGTTTTAGTCATACTCTGTCTTAAATCAATTACAATACGTACAATTGCAATATCAACTATTAAAAATAGGAATCTTGTTCTTCTATGCTAATATTGAAACACATAAAAGATATGCTAAGAAAACATAAAGCAGATAATACACACATATAAATGTATAAAGTGTATATAATGCTCATTTAAGCAAAATGTTTCAAAAGTATGGATACATGTTTGGGATATTTCTGGGAGGTTCACAAGAAACTTATAGTGGTTTCCTGTAAGGAAAGAGTACAGTATGTTTGTATATGCAACTCTGTGAATTTAGGATCTGTTTATCATGATTATTTCCCAATAAAAAACAACTTACAAAGATGTTAAATACCTTAGGTAAACAGATAAATATAAGTAAAATAGTAAGAAAGTAAATATAGGGGAAAATAGTAAGATTGAAGACTATAAGTGTGAGTTTATACAGTGGAAAAAGACTGATACAAAGAATGGTTATAGAAGATAAATATACTTTAATATGGTTTCTTTTGCAATTTGATTTTCGAAAGGTAAATCCATGGAAAAGTAACACTTTTGTTAATAAATAGCAATTCTTTTTTCACTTTTTAAATTTTAAAATATTAAGAGGGAAAATGTTTTTGTTACATGGATACCTTGTATAAAAACTACTTCACCACATCCCTTAGATGTGAGACTACCCCTCCAACCCCCGAATCCCTGGTGAACACCACCACCCTTTTAGCACCATAGTGTTAATCAGTCAGTACCAATTTGATGGCGAGTGTATGTGGAGCCCATTATTCTGATCTTGTGTCGCCTCACTTTGGATAATGGGCTTAAGCTCAATCCAAGATAATATAAGTGGTGCTAGCTCGCTGTCGTTTCTTAGAGAAGGGGATGGATAAAAAAAAAAAAAAAAAACTACTTCAGGGCTTTTGGTATGCTTGTCACCAGAATGGTGTTCATTGTACCCAATAGGTAAGTTTTTATACCTCACCTGCACTCCCACCTTTCTACATTCTTGGTTTCCAATGTCCTCTACATCTCTTTGTGCCTGTGTGTACCCATCATTTAGCTCCCATTTATCAGTGATAACATATGGTGCTTGGTTTCCCATTCTTGAGATACTTCACATACCATAATCATCTCCAGTACCATCCAAGTTGCTGCAAACAACATTCTTTCATTCCTTTTTAGGGCTGAATTGTACTCCATGGCATATATGTGCCACATTTTCTCTATCCACTGGTGAATTGATGGGCACTTAGGTTGATTCAACACCTTTGCAATTGTGAATTGTGCTGTGATTAAACATTCAAGTGCAGGTGTCTTTTTGATATGATGACTTCTTTTCCTTTGTGTAGATACCCAGTAGTGGGATTTCTGGATAGAATGGTAGGTATACATTTATTTCTTTGAGAAATTTCCATACTGTTTTCCATAGGCGTTGTACTAATTTGAAGTCCCACCACAGTGTATAAACGATCTCTTTTCTCTGCATCCCTGCCAGTATCTATTATTTTTTGACATTTTAATAATGGCCATTCTGATAGGGGTAAGGTGGTATATCATTGTAGTTTTAATAGGCATTTTCCTGATGATTAGAGATATAGAACATTTTTTCATGTTTGTTGGCCATTTGTCTATTCTCTTTTGAAAAACATCTGTTCATGTCTTTTGCCTCCTTTTTGATGGGTTTATTTGTTTTATTTCTTGCTGATTTGTTTGAGTTCTTTGTAGAGTCTGGATATTAGTCCTTTGTCAGTTGTATAGTTTGTGAATATTTTCTCCCATTCTGTAGATTTTCTATTTACTCTGTTGATTATTTCCTTTGTTGTGCAGAAACTTTTAAATTTAATTAAGGTCCATTTATTTATTTATTTCAAGGAAATATGAGAGTACAAACATTTTGGTTGCATTTTATATCTTTGCCTCTCCCTAGCAAGGGTTAGAGGTATACCCTTCCCCTCCACAATGTTCACCACATCCCTCAGATGTGGGTTTACCCCCTAACCCCCAAATCCCTGGTGAACACTACCACCATTGGAGCACCATAGCGTTAATCAGTCAGTACCAATTTGATGGCGAGTATATGTGGAGCCCATTCTTCTGATCTTGTGTCACCTCACTTTGGATAATGGGCTTGAGCTCAATCCAGGATAATATAAGTGGTGCTAGCTCACTATCATTTCTTAGAATTGACTAATATTCCGTTGTAAACATATACCAAATTTTAATAAGCCACTCATGAATTGACAGACACTTGGGTGGTTTCCATGTCCTTGCAAAAGTGAATTGTGCGGCCATAAACATTCGGGTGCAGATGTCTTTATTATAGAATGTCTTTTGATCTTTTGGGTAGATGCCTAATAGTGCTATTGCTAGGTCGAATGATATTTCTATTTTTAGCTCTTGGAGGTATCTCCAAATTCTTTTCCACAGAGGTTGCACTAATTTGCAGTCCCACTAGCAGCGTAAGAGTGGTTCCTGTCTCTCTACATTCTCACCAGCATTTGTTGTTTTGGGATTTTTTGATAGATGCCAATCTCACTGGGGTTAGGAGATGGCTCATTGTGGTTTTGACTTGCATTTCTCTAATGATTAACGATGTTGAGCATTTTTTATATGTTTGCTGGCCATTATTCTGTCTTATTTGGAAAAGTTTCTGATAATTTCCATTACCCATTTCTTGATGAGGTTGTTTGAATTTTTTGTTGTTGTTGTTAATTCTTTTGAGTTCTAGATAGATTCTTGTTATCAGATCTTTATCAGAAGTGTAGAGAGCAAATGTTTTCTCCCATTGTGTAGGTTGTCTATTTGCTCTAATGAAAGTTTCCTTGGCTGTGCAGAAGCCTTTTAATTTTAATCAGATCTCATTTGTTTATTTTTGTTGCTGTGGTGATTGTTTTGGGGGTCTTCTTCAAAAATTCTTTTCCTAGGCCGATGTCTGAAAGGGTCTTCCCAACATCTTGCAGAATTCTTTTTTTTTTCCTTTTATTTCATCATATAATGGGGGTACAAATATTGTT
>VBSM01001483.1:20497084-20507173 GCA_008086735.1 Cheirogaleus medius
GGATCCAGATTCATTCTTCTTCATGTAGCTATCCAGTTTTCCCAGCACCATTTATTGAAAAAAAATTCTTTTCCCCAATGTATATTTTTGTCTGCTTTATCAAAGATTAGGTTACCATATGTAGATGGTCCCAAAACTCAAATAAAAAACACAATACCCTTTACCATAGCCCCAAAGAAAATTAAATATCTAGGAATATATTTAATGAAAGATACGAAAGACTTATACAAGGAGAACTATGAAACACTAAAAAAAGAAATTGTAAAAGATGTAAACAGATGGAAAAGTCTACCTTGTTCATGGATTGGTAGAATCAATATCATTAAAATGTCAATATTACCTAAAGTGATCCACAGAATTAATGCAATCTCCATCAAAGTACCATCATCATTCTTTACAGATCTAGAAAAATTAATTCTTCACTTTGTATGGAACCAGAAAAAACCTCGTATAGCTAAAGCAATATTGAGTAAAAAGAACAAACTGGGAGGCATCAGTCTTCCTGACTTCAAGCTGTACTATATAGTAATAATAATTAAATCAGCCTGGAACTGACACAAGAACAGAGGCATCAATCTTTGGAACAGGATTAAGATTCCATTCATTTATTTTTGTTGGTACTGTATTTGCCTTTGGGGTGTTAGTCATAAATTCCTTGCCCGAGCTAATGTCTAAAAGAGATTTTCCTATGTTTTCTTCTAGGAATTTTCATTGTTTCGTGTCTTACATTTATGTCTTTTATCCATCTTAATTTAATTTTTGTATATGGTAAGAGATAGGGGTCTTGTTTTACTCTTCTACATGTGGCTATCCAATTTTAGCAGCACCATTTATTGAGTAGAGCTTCCTTTAACCAGTGTATGTTGTCATCTGCTTTGTCAAAGATCAGTTGGTTATAGCAATATGTTTTTATTTCTGGATTCTCTATTCTGTTCCATTGGTCTGTTTTGCTACATTTACACCAGTGTAGTTCTGTTTTAATTACTATAGCCTTGTAGTATAATTTGAAGTTGTATGCTATGAAATCTCCAGATTTATTCTTCTTGTTTATGATTGCTTTGGGTATTTTGGCTCTTTTTTGATCTCAAATGAAGCTTAGGATTACTTTTTCTAGATCTGTGAAATATGACATTGGTATTTTGATGGGAATTGCAAGTGCAGGCTGCTTCTAGTAGATGATCTTGGCCTCCAGTAAATAGTAATTCTGCATATACTGTAGAGATTCTTTTTCTTCTTCTGAAGGTTTTAGATTCATATATATATATATACATATATATATACACACACACACAATTTTTCACTCATTGAACATCTGATGAGCATAAGAATACTTTCTGTTTATGACAATGTCATAAAACACTGAGCTGCTTTTAATGAATCTGAGAAAAATTATTTGCCCATGAAAATTTTTATTAAATATTTAATCAATTATAACCCATTAGATTGGTCATGGTCCATTCTCCCGTCCCTTACTATTTTTCTTCTCTTGCCACCATCTAGAAATGAAATACCATGTGCATATTTAACAAACACCAGAGAAACACAGAAGATTTTTGTTTAAATGTAGGGTTGAATAACCCTGCTTTTTGTTGAACTTATATTTAATTTTCACTGTTTACTGTTTAATAACATTTCTAGCAATTACCACAGTTGGAGTAGATCTAGACATTGCATGAGGGAATGCATACGATAATTTAATAGCAAGAACTTTAGTCTGTTTATTTATAGAAGTTGATGGGAGTATTTTTTTTCCTTTTGGTTTGAATGATGGCTTAATTTCAGAATGACAAATTTAAGAGGAAAAGTTAACAATGAATAGAGAATAATATACATCGTGATCTCTAAATTAAATGTAGGGGATATATTTCCATTGCCTTTAGTGTGGACATCAAAACACGCCATCCCTATAAAAATAAAAAAGGAGGGATCATTTTAAACTAGTCATGAATATAATGAATAGAGGAAATTTAGTAAATTTTAATATATGTATTTCCTAGAGTTGGCAATGTACATTTAATATCCTTTTATATCACATCATTCTGCAGAGATGAAGTACTTAATTTGATGGTCTCTACTGTAAATATATTTACATTTAAAGATATAGATAATATATAATCATGTATATACAAGCAAACACTTCAACACGTTTATACAGACATGCAGTTTCAGCCCAATCGATATGATAAAATTAATTTATAGAAGACAAAGTGTGTTAGATCCTTGGTTAAAATATTACCTCCCAAAACATAAACTAAATTTTCATCAATGAAAACAAAAAAGTTATAAAGAATATCAATCATAATATGAGATACGTATATCTATTTTATTTTACAATTGATCACTTATGAACAGAGGACATGAGGAAATAACTTTTATAGAAAAACTAGGAAGTGATGTCTTGCCTTCTGTTTGTCCTTTTCCCCAACCACTATACATTAGATTTAATTTCAGGAAAGAATGAATATGTGAAGAAACATTTTTTCTTTCCTTGTGTTTTTTGTAAAAGAGAATAAAGTTATAATAACATGGTACACCCGTGGAAAAAATTATCATCTTTGGATAAGGTAAGTATGGGTATTAGCCCTTTGTCCTCAGTCTTCTGTAAGCATAAATCCTTTTTAGTCTGCAAGAAATTTAACTTTTCTTGGTCTTATTTCCTCATCTCATATATTTATTAGAGAACTCCTCTTAAAATTTGATTCTAAGCCTTTTCCAGCTCTAACATTCTATAGTGCTCCTCTGTAATCTTTTGCTTATACTTACAAAGTCTCAAAAGCTATAACAGTAGGAAAAAACCTATTAAAGGATTTATTACAGAAAATAATTAGAGGATAATGAATATGGAGTCATTTGGACTCCACTTTTTCCTTATTATCTTTCAGTGTATACAGGATCCACCTCTGCTAGACCTCCATCTCCTTTTTTTCTCTTTCATCCCCTCAGTCTTCTCTTTACTTAACCATCAGGATAAAGGTCCTTCAAAAGTATCACAAGGCTCCTAGGTACTATGTTACACTCCTGGCTATTTCTGGAAAGGAATAAACAGGATCTTACTTTTTATTACTGGAGGGGCTTTAGATCCTTTAAATTTTTCAAAGTGGACAAATCCACCTTTCTTTTGCTAACATTGACAGCTATTCATAACACAAATGCAAAGTGTTATTTTATTTTCTCTCTCCCCCTTTGTGCTTGTGTCCTAAGAATACCACACCCCACTAGGGATTAAGGAAAAGACAAAGGATAGAGGAGATGAACTAGAAAGACAATTTCATGCTACAACAGAGAATTTCATGGATGGCTCACCACATTTTTTGACTACTCACTACATTTTTAAAAGCCCCCTGTAGGACCAACCACATCAATCATGAAAACAAGTATCTCACGATATACTCCTTTATGAAGTTTGCAATCTAATGGGAATATCTGGCATGATATAGGTAAAACTAGTAAGGTAACTAAATAAGTTATATACAAAAATGAAAATAAAAGCACCTTAAGACTCCAAAGTTGGTAAGATCACAATGGTTTCCACATTGCATGACTTATATAGGAACAATATTCCAGTTTCCCAACTCCTCAACTAGATATCAGAAGTTTTCCAAGTGCAAAAAAATTAAAAGCTCCAAAGTCCATGGTAAACAACTCCTGAAATATATTTAGTAAAAATGTAGTTGCATTTTGAGAGAAATTTCTGTCAGAAGTTAAGTTGGACATATAAAATACTAAGAAAACTGGACACATCAATATTTGTATGTGGACCTAAGTCATGATGGAAGACACATTACTTAATTTTTGAGGATGCTTCTTGTCCAGAGTTAGAAAGCACTTGTACTTAATCCTCTAATAAAGTCTAAGCACTTCCTTAAGATATTTTTTCCTAGGGAAATATATTTTATTAATAGAACATTCCAAGATGTAACTTAATGAGTTTAGGCAAACGTTGGTGAAGGAGAAAGTTTATACAGGTATGTGTTTACTGAAATTTTAAATAAAAATTCACTTAAATCAGTTCAAGAAATGTTTACTGCACATATACTATATAGAAAGTACTAAGCTAGATGATGTATTTTTTACAATGAAGTGAATAAAATACCATAAACACCAGATGGAAAATTTTATTAACACTTAAAATTTAACCTTATACTATTAACTTTACTTTGCTTAGAATACGCTATCGGTTCCATCACATCTTATTTATATGTTATTGGTTTTTATTAAGGAGTATAATGATATATATGATCTTTTATTTTTCTTTGCTATTTTTCTTTCTTACTATTCTTAAAGGAATATCGTCATACAATTATTCAGAAGAAATCTGACTATAGAAAGAAAAGACAAACATATGTGGTAATATTTTTATGCACACCTCACAAATTTCAAAGATTACTGAACTGCTTATGATTTTGTTGTTTTTGTTAATGAACCTCTTAGCAAACCACAAAAAATTATCACATAAATCAAATTTCTCTGTTCTTAGCAGATGCCTAACATGGATATCATTTGAAATTTGTTGCTCTATAGTTTTAATATTTGATGTTTAAGAGTGTTTCCTGCTAACTAAATAACTATTTTTCTCAAAAACACAGGAAGGAAAAAAATGGAAAAGACAAACTGAGAAAAGCAAACTGTTCTTCAAATACAACAGCTGGCTGAATTAAATTGAATCAATTACAGATCACATCTTACATTGAAATACAGTGCTCAACAAAGAGACAATAATATTATGATGACTTAATTTTAATATTAGATTCTCACTAAACATGTAAAATGGACAAATATGACAATTATCAAGAAATATATGTTAAAATTTTAACCCTGTGGGTTGACAAACTATGTCATAGTGAAACTTTGCAGTGACCATAGAGCTGGAAGAAAATTTGAAGTTTATCTTTTTAATGCAGCAGTAATTAAGCAGGCAGATGTCTTAATTGTGGTGCAATTGGCCTACTTTCCCACAAGCTAAATTTCTTTGCCCATCTGGACATGGTCAATGCCCTACTTTTTTCAATTCTACCACTATTGTACACTAATTCACAAAAGTGAAAAGTAATCTACTTATAAAAGTAAGCAATGCAGTTGAAATGATATTTAACAATTAATCTTATTTAGGTTTCTCATATATTATGGGTAAATATACTTTCCTATAACCAATTTTATGTTGAGCCCCAATTTAACACCAAAATATGATAGCAGCCTAGTGTGAACACACACACACACATTTTCATTTGGATTTTATTTTTGCATACTAATTTAACATTTTAGACATATTTTTGAACCTACCTTCCCTTAGCTGGACACTTTATAGAGAAAAGATAAATTTACTATTTCTCATGAAAATTTCAAGAAATGATCTTGAGCCTGAGTCTTAGGTGTTGTTGTTTATGTTCCCTTTATGTGAAATTGTTCACTATTAAATTTTTAAATTGATATTAACCTCAAAATAGATATCTCTCTTGGGCTGTTTACTACTGTTCATTATCCATGGGGCATTCAGTAGAATTTATTTTTGGTTTTGTTTCATGCTTCTATATATTCATTCATAAATATACAAGTTTAATACATAAATTCATTAAAAATATTTATTAAGTACCTATGCTGAGTACTTTGCTGTTATGAGCAATAAACATGACTATCTTGTAAGTAGATATCCAGAAAGTTAGAATCCTTCATATCTTTAATGCTTTGTCTTCCTAAGTATAAAGCCTAACATAATATTCTGAACTAAGTACTAAAGATTTATATAACAGGAACATGTTATGGTAATTTGATATGTAGTTTGTCTCAGTCAGATGAACTAGGCTGTTCTACAGTAGCAAAATTTTTCCAATTCTCCAAAGATGATGATGATAATGATGATAAAGTTGATATCTTACTTATACTACATATCTATCATGAGTCATCAGGCAGGGGAAGGAGAAGTGTTCTCTGTCCATAGTGGTTATTCATGGAGCCACACTGACAGAGCAGCCACTATCTGGAGTACTGCTGATCATGACCAAATTGGGAAAAGGGACCTATGAATGGCCACACTTTAGCTATTCAATAAGCCAGCTCGGTAGTGACAAACATCATTTTTATGCAGATATAGAGCAGCTAAATCTGGTCACACAGTACCATCCAACTGTATGAAGACCAGAAATTATAGGCCTACCATATACATCAATGGGAGAAGAACCAGAAATATTTATCAAACAGCACTAGTAACTGAAGAACAATAATATTTGACAAATAGTCCTACTTACTGAACACTAAATATTTGGATTACCCTTTTTCTCTCATACAAAATAAATCTAAAGGCATAGCTTGTTTTATTGTACTTTGTTTTTTTTGTACTTCACAGATATTATTTTCTTTAAATTTTATGAGTTTATAATAGTTGTACATATTTATGAGGTATATATTATATTTCGATACAAGCATACAATGTGTAATGATCAAATCAAAGAACTGGATCATACATCTTCTGAAACATCTAACATTTCTTTGCATTGGGAACACTCCAAATCCACTCCTCTAGTTATTTTCAAGTACACAATAAATTATTTTTAACTATTGTGGCCCTATTGTGCTACTAGATAATAGATCATATTGCTACTATCAAACTATATTTTGCACCCATTAACCAACCTCCCTTTATCCCCTCTCTTCCCACTACCCTTCCAAGCCTCTGAGAACCATCACTCTACTCTCTACCCATAAGATCAAATATTTTTGCTCCCACGTATGAGTCAGAACATGTGATTTTTGTTTTTCTGTGCCTGGCTTATGTCACTTAATATAATGCCCTCCAATTCAACCCATGTTGTTGCAAATCACAAGATTTACTCCTTTTTATGGCTGAATAATATTCCATTGTGTGTATATACCACATTTTCTTTATCCGTTTATCTGTTGATGGACATTAAGTTGATTCCATATCTTGACTATTGTGAATAGTGCTGCAATAAACATGGGAGTGCAGATAGCTCTCTGATATACTGATTTCCTTTCTTTTGGATATATACTCAGCAATGGGATTCCTGGATCATATATTAGTTCTATTTTTTTTTAGGAACATTCATAGTGTTTTCCATAGTGGCTGTACTAATTTACAATTTTCTCTGCATTCTCACCATCATTTGTGATTTTATGTCTTTTTAATAAAAACCATTTCAACTGGAGTGAGATGGTATTTCACTGTGATTTTGATTTGAATTTCTCTGATAATTAGTGATATTGAGCATTTTTTCATATACCTGTTGGCCACTTGTATGTGTTCTTTTGACAAATGTCTATTCAGATTTCTCTAATGGATCTGGGAAAAGTACATTGAAAACCTTCTGGAAAGGATTAACCATTCTAGATGCCATCAAGAATATTCATAATTCACAGGAAGAGGTCAAAATATGAACATTAGCAGGAGTTTGAAATAATTTGATCACAAACTTCATGGATGACTTTGAGGGGTTTAAGACTTCAGTGATGGAAATAGAAATAGAACTAGAAGTAGAAGTAGAGCCTGAAGATGTGACTGAATTGCTCCAATCTCATGATAAAACTTGAATGGATGAGGAGTTGCTTCTTATGGAAAAGCAAAGAAAGTGGTTTCTTGAGATGGCATCTATTCCTAGTGAAGACACTGTGAATATTGTTGAAATGACAATAAAGGATTTAGAATATTCCATAAACCTAGTTGATAAAGCAGTGGCAGGGTTTGAGAGGAATGACTCCAATTTTGAAAGAAATTCTATTGTGGGTAAAATGCAGTCAAACAACATGACATGCGACAGAGAAATCTTTCATGGAAGGAAGAGTCAATTGATATGGCAAACTTCATTGTTGTCTTATTTTAAGAAATTGCCACAGCCACTCCAGCCTTCAGCAACCACCACTCTGATCAGTCAGCAGCCATCAGCATTAAGGCAAGACTCTCTACCAGCAAAAACATTATGATTTTCTGAGGGCTCAAATGATTGTTAGCATTTTTAGCAATGAAATATTTTAATTAGGTATGTACATTTTTTAAATGTAGTGCCATTGCACACTTAATAGACTCCAGAATAATATGAACATACCTTTTATCTGCACTGGGAAACTGAAGAATTCATGTGACTTGCTTTATTGGGATATTTGCTTTATTGCAGTAGTATGAAACTGAACCCACAATATCTCTGAGGTATGCTTGTGCATCGCCTCCCTAAGGAAATAAACCATAGGTCTCTTTTAGTCAAAGCTTCAAATTCCTTACACAAGATCACAGAGTTGGCTCCATCACAAAGATTCACGTGTGGTTGGCTTAGATAGGGTTCTGTTGTGACAGAATCCATGATCAAAAACCAACAACTAAATACAAGTTATCTTCCCACTCCATCCCCGCCATATACAATGGAGAAACAGGTTCAGCATAACTGCAATAAATCATTCTATTTTTTAAAAAATAAAGAATAGGACACATGTAGAGTCATGGTTAAAAATTCTGAAATGTTACTGCACAAATATTGGAGTATAGAGAATGTTTCTGGATGAGATTCTAAATTCCTTTCCTAGGAGGTACTCCCTGGCTATTGATTTTTAAGACCCTCTTCTGTGACCTGTGATAGGTCTTCCCTTTTTATTACCATCTTTTTCCACATTTGAAGTGAGATTTGGGACTAAATCTTTCTTGGGGACTGTGCAGCTTTCTCATCTTGTTTTGTCTAGTAGTTTGGAAGTCCAAATATTGTTTTATGTCTCAGAGAATTGCAACAATTTTTACTACAAGTTTGTGGTTTCTTTATATTCTATTCCATTTGTTCCTTGTGTAAACACACACGTACACACAATTCTTTTAGTTTTTTGCATGAAGAATTCTTTACTTACCTTTGCATGAAATTTTTAACAAAGTTACTCAGCTCTCCTCCACTATATATTTTTCTGTAACTTTTATTTTGAAATAATTTAAATTCACAGAGAAGTTGAAAAAATTGTATGGAGTGTTTTCATGTTCCATTCATCCAGCTTCCCATAACATTAACATCTTATATAACAATTGTATAATTATCAAACTCAGGAAATTAACAATATTACCTAGATTACAGACCTAATTCAAATTTAATCACTGTTTCCAGTGAGGGTTTTCTTCTTTTCCAGGATCCAATAGTGTGTTAATTATTATGTTTCCTTAGCCTCCTCTAATTTGTGACAGTTTTTTTATTCTTTCCCTGTCTTTCATGACTTTGACCCTCTTGAAGAGTACTGGTCAGGCCTTTGGTAGAATATGTCTTAATTTGGTTTCGTCTGATGTTTTCTCATGATTAGATTGAGATTATTTGTTTTTGGTAAGAATACCACAGACATATTGTCTACAATTATTTTTGAGATCTCTCTCTCTCTCTCTCTCTCTCTCTGTCTCTCTCTGTATGTATATTAATTGCAGGCAATTTTGTTAGTTTTCTCCCTATATGACAACTAGTCCTGAAGCTAATGCCTCATATTTGTGGTTTTTGTTATGTCAGTACCCTTTTTCTAGTAATGCATTTTGTGTCAGTCATAATGGACTAGATTATGTTGCAGAAATTACAAATTACATATCTCAATGCTTAAAGAAACACAGGTTCATTGTTCACTCATACTACTTGTCAATCACAAGTGGGTAGAGGGGCTTTACTTTGGGTAGCTTCTGGGATAGTCAGACTGATGAAGCAACCACCACTTTCAACGTTTTTGGTCATCAGTACAGAGAGGAAGGTGAATTATGGAGTATCTTACATCAGCAATTAAATGCCCTAGCCTGGAAATGACACATTATGCTTCTTCTCTCAACTCACACTTTCTATATACTCATGTGGCTCCACATAGCCACGAGGCCACCACAAAGTGCATTTCTACCATGTGCTTGAAAGGGGGAGACCAGAAATATTTGACAAACAGCATCAATGACTACTACATTTCTACTATAATATTTTGTATATTTCAAGATTATTTTACAAAATCACTTTCTGACTTTGTACTTCGTGTATAATAAAGAAATTGTAAACAGCTAAAAAGCATAAAGGACAAACATTAAATTATTCCTAATTCAATCCTCAAAAATTATGCATGAAGTGCCCATCAATTCATGAGTGGATAACT
>VBSM01001483.1:20507273-20533900 GCA_008086735.1 Cheirogaleus medius
CAATGTATGTAACCCTAACAATATTTGTACCCCCCTTATATGATGAAATAAAAGCAAAAAAAAAATTATGCATGAGTGTTTATGTTTGTTTCCTTGCATTTGCTTTTTCTGTGTGTATGTGTGTGTGTGTGTGTGTGTAATCAGGATCACATTTCAGAAACAGTATTTATACACTGCTAAATTTCACTTATTTTGAAAAGTTAACATTTCAGCACAAATTTTTTGAAATGACTGATTTATTAAATAACTGAATCCTATTTCATTGCATGTATGCAAAGACATATTCATGTACATTTTTCTTTTTGAGATATATAGTCATTTTTAATATTCTGCTATTATAGAAGTGCTAGGATATAATCTATTAAAATACATTTATTCTGTTTTTCTACTTTATAGCACAGCATATGAAAGCTAGATAGACTGCCATGAGATTTCGGCGGTTTATATGTAGTGTTTGGATCATTATTATTATTTCTGAATGTATGCAATCATGAATAAATAAAGTCTTTGCTGCACCACAACCTATAGCATGTAGAGTGTGCTTACTTACCTGAAAAGCAATTTCATCTTAATTCCAGAACATCATCAGCCCCACAGATAAATTTTAAACCATCTTTTAAACAACAAATGTTTTGCTGTTGATCTTCTTTGGGTTTCCAAGTATATCATTATTTTATCTACAAATTCTTGTGGTTTTCTCTTATTTAAAATAACTACATTGTGGCAGCAATGAAAACATGAGAGTGAGGCTTTCAGAGGTTTGATTGTGGGGAGCATAATTGACAGAGGTCCCCAGCTGCTGCCCTCTGAAATCCATCATGGCATTGGCACAGAAGCCACGTGAGCTGCTCCGAGCCAATGCCTGAGTGTAGCAGGGATATCAAGACAAACCAATTATGGAAAACACAGGGCTCTTCTGACAGCCCATTTTGGCTCAAGGACTCCCCATCAACTTTGTTGAAACCTTCTTAGAACTGTGCCACAGTCTAATACATTTCCTGCCCAAATTTATCTTTTTTTCTCTCCTCCACTGTGGTTAGACCTGCATCACAATGTAATGACTCTTCCAATACCCTGAAGTTTCCTCCCTGTTTTTCCTCCACAGGCATTTTCTCCAATAAATCTCTCACACATCTAATCCCATCTCGGCACTTGCTTCTCAGAGGGTAGGAGCTAGCATATACATTTTTTTCCTGTTTCTATTCTCTTTACATTGGAAAGAGTATGTTACATTCCTAAAAACATGTGCGCCCCCTTAATATTTTGAAACTTAAAAAATTGTTTATTTTTTCTTAGTAATATACTATATATTAGCCTCTCATGATAGCTCATTATTTTAAAATAATCACTTAATGTTCCCTAGTATTGATGCTCTCTATCAAAGGATTTAGGCTCAGGCTACAAATTGTATTTCTCAATCCTGCTCTGTTACCCTTTGTAACTAGTGAGATTTGTTGTAGGTTCTACCAATTAGTTTCAGTTAATTTAATTTGGGGTATAATGAAGTTGGGTTTTTTGTTGTTGTTGTTGTTGTTTCTTTTTTTCCTTTGCATATGGCTCTGCAAATACTATTTGGAAATAATATGACAGAAGATATGTCAGCAAGTTCTAGCCAGATATGGTTTTAAGTTAATATTCCCTCTAACTTTTATATCCATGTATTATTCTTTTCAACAAGCCTTGCTTCTCCATCCTCTTCATTTATGACAGCTTGTACTTTCTCAAATTAAAGTTAAAGCTAAAAATTCAAATTTCTCAGCAAGATGTACAAAGACCTCCATTGTATCTCTTCTCCTCTCTCCCGTGTCATCACCCACCATTTCCTGTTTCCAAATAGATACCCAGACACTACCCAATCATTTCCCATCCCTAAATTATCCCTTGCTCTCCAGGACTTCCTTATCTAAATTCATGTTTTTGTTTCTGCCTTGAATATCCTTTCTCCTTTTCTGTTTCTGATCGATTCTTACACATCCTCAACAGTCAGCTTAGGAATCACCGCTTCTGTAAAGCTCACCCCACCCCTGCCCCTGCCCAATGCTGGACTCATTTGTTTCCTTTGCAACTGTCTGTGATAGCATCTATCATCCTGTTGCTGCTGTATCTGACAGCTCCAAAAGCATTGCCTGATTTTCCCTGACTCCTCACATTCTCATTATGTATCTCTCCTTTTTGTATAATATCTTGAACAGCAAAATCAGTAGCACATGTTGCACAAGTTAGTTTTAAGCATAAATAATAAAGCGTATGAAACATATACACATATATTTATTTATAAATTAGTGTGGACATAGATAACAAATACTGCTATAGACTTAAATCTAAACACAAATGCAATGGTAATCACCCATCACAATCATTTATAAGCGATTGGTGACTTGTAATTTTCTATAGAAATGATAATTATTAATATTATCTCCTAGGGTTACTAATAGTATCATTATCTAGTTCTTGTAGGAATAAATTTTTAGTTAATAAAATCAGTCTAAGTTACTGAGGAAATCAAAGCAGGGACCTGAGAGGTTTACTTTACCTACAATGAATCAATTAATTCAATAAATAGACATACAATTGGTGTAGCTGTTAATGCTAATGATCCCTTACATGTTGCAGTGAGTAACTTGAGTGTAATAAAGAAAATTTAAAACTTTCAGAAGGTGAAATGGAAAAAGAACATAAATTATTTCCAAAAAAAGGAAATCAATAATTCAAGCTAAATCCACTTATATACTTGAGTATAACAAACAACACTCATCTTGTTTGTCTCTGTTGTCTGGAACACAGCCATTTACTTAGAAAATGCTTAATAAGCACTGGATAAATAAATCTTGCATTGGGTTCTAAAAGACAAAGAAATTACAGAGTAAAATTATTTAAATTAAGAACAAATCGATTCCCTCAATCATGATCAAGTATATTGCTACATGTTTACTTTGAGTTTGTCTAGGTTTAATATTTAATATATTGTGAAATGTGTTTATCTTTTTTCAGAAGATTTGCACCATAGCTTCACTTGTGTAAGAACTTCATGATTTGAATGCAAATTTTCAAGTACCAGTGGACCCTGGAACAACTCATTTAACCAGTCTAAGCCTAAGTTTCCTCATTAATAAGATGAGAAATTTAGGCTCAGTGTTCCTTCCAGCTCTGACACTCTAAATTTCTATGATTTTGAGTTTTACTTAAATAAAATAGGTTGATTAGATAACCTGGTGTTATGGTTATAAATGGGAAAACATATACTTAGTTCACAGTACCAATAGTATATAATAAAAATAATTTTAGTTTAGTCCTTTCTAGTTTGTTTTTTTTCTATCTTGCATTCTAGAAAGCATGCATATTTTCTTAGTATTAATTTTATTTTTCTCTTGCAACTACACAAGAAAAAAGTGCAGATTACTTTTTTAAAAGGTGTAAAAATGACTCTGTGTAGGAGACTTGCAAGTTATAACAATAAAAGGAATTTCTGTTTCTAAATTCAGTCTCTGTTATGGTTCCCAGAGGATTGGGAAGTGTTTAAAAACATTGTGCAAGTTCGTATTCATGACTAATTGCTATGAGGAATATTGTGCTCATATAGTATCAGTAGGTATGATACAGAAAATACAAACTGAATTTTGGCCGTCTCCATCTCTCATTTATTCATCTGCAAAGAAAAAACTATTAAACTTGGTGACACACAATTTCTACAGAACCACTTTTCTGAGCTTTTTGTCAAATGTTGCACAGCACCAGGAAATAGTATTATCTGTTCCTTACATTGTCAACAAACCTAGTGTTGGGCCAAAAAGATGCACACACTGAGGAAGGAGAAATTCATAGAAAATTAAAGGAAAAAAGGAAAAACATTTTTTTATCTTAATGAAAATAGTAAGTGCCTAATAATTTGAGATTTAAATTTTGCTCACCTATGTTACACAAAAGAAATGGAAGGAGGTGTTCTCCTTATTTAAAATGACATTTGGTAAGCACATAAACCTTATCTGCATGTATTTTAGTTAAATTCCTTAAAATAATTCACTTCTGGGAAAAGAGCAAGCAAGAAATTTCAGCCCCCAAAAGTAATTTTTCATGACAAATAACTGAAGCAAGGATTTGGAAGGAAAGTGCCATCTTCTTGTAGCACTGGTAATTTCAAGCCTGAAGAAAACTGATTATAGTTGTTTGCTCATCTTACAAGACAGGGAAAACCTGGGTAACGTGGAGAAAAAAATGTAGTAGGAAAAACTAATGGACTGTCCATGTTTAAAAATAAATAATGCAAATAACAAAAAGGCAAAGGTTTCTTTTTATCATCACACAATTATATGTTTTAAAGTCTGAATTTATACCTTTTGAAATAACAGAATTCACTTGAGGAAATTCTAAGTGCTTCTATCACTACAGAAGGTCCTAGTATATATATGGCAATAGTCAAAACTCAGCTGCAAATGTCTCTTTCAGTTCTTGTATGACTTAAAAAATATGACAAAACCTGGAGCTGCATACCTATAAGGATATAGTAGCTCATTTTTATGTCTGGTTTTAATTAAGTATGAGAAATGAATGATTTTTCTTCAGAAATTCTGGAAACTTTCCAAAACATGAAAAATAGAACTTTAATGCTGGAAATAAAACTGAATGGCATTTGATTACTCTCCACCTCTCCCTGCCTTCATCTTAAAGATCTGGAAACTCAGGCTCTGGAAGTATAAATGACCAGATCAAAGATTTCCGTTAGTCCATAGCAAGGCTGGAATTTAATCCTATAACACTCCATCCTTGGTTTACTCTCCTCACTATACTGACTCCAATATTCAGCTTTCCTTTTTTTTTTTCTTATGTATTTTTTGTGATTTTTTTCTTTGTTGCTTTCCAGGCAGCAAGATTAATTAACCAAGCATGCAAGTTTGGTTTCCCAGACAATCTCCAATTGCTATGATTGTGTCCAGGATGTCAAGGTTTTACATAGTCCCACAAGACCTGAGAGAGAGGAACGGGCAAATTCCAGGTACCAGATGTCAGCACCTGCTCTTTTGTCCTCTCCAGCCTGCTACAGTCAGTCGCTCTGGTACTTCCATACCTTGGAATCCATCCTTGCCTAATATGCAAAATGATGAGAAAACTCATGCTGTATTTTTCTCACTGGGGATTAACTACTGATGTTTTGAATTTTTATGCCTTGGGCTGACTTTTCATATCTGATAACTTCCTGTTTAAACTTCTGTCACTACACATTAGTAAATAAAGTAGTCTCAACCAGTGACAGTGTGGCCCAAATGTGTGTTCTGGGGGTCAGCAAATGGGGTTCTGGTCTTTCATTTGATTTCTGATCCATCACCATGTATAGACCTGAGATGACACATGATTCTAGAACATAGTTGATAAGAGTTCATATTCTGAGTTCAAAGTTAGGAGTGTGATTTTGAGGGAATGACTTGAGTGTTCTGTGCCTATTTCCTCATCAAACAAAGAAGATAATAACAAAACATAAATCACAGAATAATTGTGAGAAAAAAACCCACAATTTATTTGGAGAGTTTACCATTATGCCTCACAAAGAGTAGCATTTAATAAAATTCAGCTATGATTATTACTATTATTGTGGTGGCTATTCCACTACCTATACAATAATTACCATCACTGTCTCCTTTCTCCTAGGAAGAATTTATTGCAATCTGTTGCTGCAAGCTACTAGGTATGTAAACTCTGGATAAGTTATTCACTCTTTCACAGTCCTGGTACTCCACATCTGTAAAATGCAGATTGTATAAGGGAATTGTTTGAAAAAATCTAATGAGATCTGACAGTCAGTAAGAGGATGTGCATTTGTATCTTTCGGGCAGGTGGTGGTGTGGAGGTAAGTCTTATGGAAAAATGTGTGCATGGCAGGAGCCAGTGGGGAACTAGCAGGGAATAAAGAATCTTGAAAGATTCTTAAAGAATAGTTCAATACTGGATATATTTATGCATTTGGTAGTACTTTGGGGAGTTTTGTATGTGTGACTTAGAAAATAAACTGTCCAAATGAAAAATAAAATATTATCTTTGATACTCCATTTAATGTACAATAGCATTCATGGCAATTTGCAGCTGTTTGTGGGTTTGGTGTGTGTGTTAAAAGCCCAAAAAGGCTTTGGAAATTTGAATCCTCATAGCTAATAAAGAACACAAATGAAAATGATAATGTTGAAGTTTCAGTAGGCTGCATTTTGGATTATTTTATAATTATTATGTTATGGTTTTCTCTTACAAAATACCAACAGTTCACTAGGCCAGTAAAACCTAATAAGTTGGTGGCTTGTCAATTGTGGTGAGCACATCATTTGATTTGCTCCTGTGGTTGCAGAAGAGTCAGAATGTTACTGAAAGAGAAAGAGAAAAAAAAAAAGCTCATTTAAATAATATAATCCAGAACTATATTGAAATAAAGAAGGAAAAAACCTTTCCTGGTTATCAGGGCTGGTCTGCCTCTGGTCTAATATACAATCACCTATAAAGTCCCTCTTCCGAAATACGGTTCCCAGGAGAAATCTGAAATGACACCATCAGTGATTATGCTTGTACTATATTCCTTTTTCAGAATGTAAATATTTCTCCAAGAGATAGTACATCAAGTCACTTATACTGTGATTCATTCTCTTACTAATTGATTTTTCTTCCAGAGCTAAAAAAAAAAAGGGAGGGGCCAACAGAAAGGAAGCATATGAAGACAAGGGATTGTGGTTGGTAGCTTATATTATTGCTCAGAAATATTTACTTACTCTTTGCCTCCCCCTACTTAAGAGGTGGAGTATGTTGTTCTAGTCTTTGATTTTTTGAGTTTGTCCATGTGACTCGCTTTGGCTAATGGAACACAGTGAAAGTGGTAGCATGCTTTGTTTGAGCTTTGGTCCTGGGGGGCCTTGTGTTTTCATGCTTACAGTCTTGTGCTTCTGCCATTGTCATGAGAATATCCCTGAGCTAGTGTGTCAATTCAACAAGAAGGAGTAGAGATACATGGAGAAGAGCTGCTCCAGCCAAGCCCAGCCTAGATTAGATGACTCTGAGCTGATCCACTGATGCTTAAGAATTCAATGCATAATGTCGTAGGTGACCAAGATTTTGTGTTTGTTATATAGCATGTCATAGTAATAGGTAACTGATACAGTAGGGCATGCTGAAAACCAACTTTGCCTACACTTCACAATTATTCAAGTTCCTGTTTCCTCAGTCTAGGCCTGGGGAAACTTGATGAAAGAAATATAGTATAGATATAACACAACCAAAGTCATTAAGCATTTTAAGAGTTCAAGTATGGCAGCCATTATTATGTTTTCTTTTGAAGTATATCATATTGCTCCCTTAAAGCTTGTTTTTTTTAGTTGTGTCTATTGTTTTTTAATTCACACCCTTTCATTAAGAATCTCTTAAATAAGACAATCAGTGCGGGATATTTCACTCATCTCTTTTGCTTTGGTTTTATTGAATCTTCTTATGGTGATTTATATAATCTGACTCTTTGCCTAAGATCATTTATTCAAATTTCAGGACCTTAGTCTTAATATTTTCTTTTAAGTTTATTGTTACTTATTAGTTTGTATTGTGTGAAGGAAAATATCATTTTATAACTTTAAAAATGTATTAAATGGAAATACATTAAAGCATATTCATTTTATTTTGATCCTTTCACACATGCTCTTTTATAACTTGTAAAACTCAACAGAACATTGAGCACAGTGTAATGGCATCTTGAAACTCTTTATTCTCTGGAAATATACATCAGTTACAAAGTGAACCAACTCCTTCAGAACTATAGGTTAAAAGGTTAGCTTTCTATTTCCCTCTTTCTTTAGGTGAATTCTGCCACAGTTTTGTAAGGGGAGATCCTAAAATTTAGTTCCTCAATAAGCTATGAATAAAGTTTTAGTATGTTGAGTAGGATGCCTCAGTAGGAAAATCAGAACTTGCATAAGATTTTTCTACATATTTCTAGAATTTGCATGGTTAATTTTTAATAGTGACCACACTATTATTTTTCAAAGCATAGTTTTGTCTTATTCAGGTCTTCTCCTTTTACAGTTTTATGATTTGATAATTCTGAGTATTACAGTAGTGTTCCTCCCCTGTTACCCACTGTTGATACCACTGGAAAACCTTTATATGTTCTAAAAAAATCCTTTCTTACCCTTACTTTTAATTTTGATCCAACCCTCATCAATCCATTCTCCACCTAATGGTCAAAGTGATATTTTAAAAATTCAAATCATATTGTTTCATTTTTCGCTAAACTCTTCAATCATTTCCAATTGAACTTGGAAGAAAATTTAGTCTTAAATATAGTCCTAAATTCTCTATTGCTTCTACTCTTGTTTCATATCAGGCTCACTATCTTCTTTCATATCCTCCAAAAATCTTTTTTCTGGAAAACTCTTTTCCCATCTCAGGCTTTAGCCCTTCGTCTACCTAGTTTCTTTTCTTCTAGGTCTCAAGTTAAATGTTACTTCTTCAGAGAGCTTTTCCCAAACTTCTCTCTAAAATAAATCTGGCTCACTCTATCCTTTTCGTACATTTCCTTCATGGCACTATCAAAATTCAGGATTAGATATTTATTTATGTGATGTTTAACATCTGAGTCTCTTCTACACTAAAAGCTGCATGGTTTAGGGCTTTCATTACTTGCCTAAAGACTCAATTCAAGGCAGCATTTCTTACAAATAAGCATCCTTTTGTGGTGGTCTCTATTCGTTGTAGTAGTATATGTTCTTATTTCATCTCAGTGTTACTCAAAATGTACTTCTACATTTTGAAAATGTTTATACTCTTGCATCAGTTATGGATTTGCCTATTACTTTGGCCCTGATAGTGCCTTCATTTGGGAAAAAATACTGTGCTCCAGATCCTGATATCTCACCTCAACCCCAGCAGCTCCATCTTCCCTGCCCAGACAACCTCATCAACCAATAGGGCTTAGATGGAGAATTGGACATTCAACCTATACCCATCATGGTCTAGCCTCCTAGTTATTTGTGAACATCTGGATGGCATTTGTCTCATCCTACTCCTTTCCATGCCTAAGAAATAGGACTTTCCCAGATATAAATCCTAGGTGAATTAATAGTGGGCCAAGACTGAGAAAGGTGGGAATCGATGTTTCCCTCTTCCTCCTTGTAATAACAAGATTTCTTTAGTGAAAATGTATATACATGTCCAAGCTTGAGGCTTTTAGGAGAAAATAAAGTGGTCATGTTGTTTTTCTCATATGCCATTTATCATTAAAGCAAGAAAGGTGAGAAATATCTTTTACTCTGTAAAGGGATTGCTGGGGTTTGCTGATGACTTTATGGCCTCTACTTTTCCCTCTCCACCCTCCTCCAATTATCATGTCATGAGAGTCATACCTATTTGATGGTGCCAGCAGGAGAAAGAAAAAGTCATTTAATAAACTTCACATTTCTTTCTGTTGGGTCAGCAAGTGAACTGGAATGATCTAAAATTCCAGGCTCCAGGTTGGCCCATGTGTTTATAACCAGAGGCTATGGATCTGCAAATCAAAACATCTAACTTTCTAAATGTGCTCACTGTTTCTCATTTAGTATGTGTATATGTGTGTATGTTAGGTATTGGGAATGGTGGGAGAGGAAAAGAAGAAGAACACCCCACCTAAGCCAGAGAAGAAAATGGGATTTTGTAGGGTTAATTTTTTATAATGTGCTAGGATTTCTCCAAAACTTTTTAAAAAGCAGCTAAATTTTTGAGGAGAGGTAACACAAATGCCAAAAATTTGGGGCTGAATACTGATATAAGCTTTTTGGATTAGAAGAATAGTGATATTCCTCAAAAAAATGTCTTGTAGTTTAAGATAAAGGGTCAGAGGTGGGAAAGGCTGAGGAAATTTGACATTTAAAAGATAAGCAAAGGAGAAAGAGGGCTGGGAGACACTTCCCTATTTGTCTTTTGTGTTTCTGTATGACTTGAAAGCAAAAGCTCTGATCACCTTTGTTCTGCACCAAGATTTCAAGGATGTTTATATAGCAAAAATCCTTGGAAGATAGAGATAGTTTCTCCTTCTGAAGCAAACGACAGGCATATTTACTGCTCAGAATAAAAAAAAATTGGTATTCTTAAACTCAGGATTCCTTTCCTGTTAATGCAATCCACTGCCTGTGCAGGCTTCACCTGGTTCTCTTCCTATCACCCTGTGGGAATCCAAGCTCAGGAAACCTACACACTTGGCTACTGCTATTGCCATCAGTAATAAAGTATTTTGACTATGATTTAGTAGTCTAGTGTTTTCTGCCCACATCTATGAAACTATTTTAAGCTAACTTGTTAGCTTAAAGTAGGGTACAATCTCAGACTCTTTACAGTTCTTGACAAGGTACTTATAATAAAACTAAAAAGCCAGAGAGTTTGAACAAAAGACAAGGAATATTTCTTTAATATTAAATACAATACAGTCTCAGAAAAGTGAACATAAGACTATAACTAAATGAATTCCACTACTTGCACACTTCAATACCCAGATCAGGAAACAGAACATCACTAGCAACTCAGAAGCTAGTCTTGTGCCCTTTCCCCAACTCCTTAAGTAACCACTCTCCTGACTTCTAACAGCACAAATTACTTTGTTTTTGTAGAAATAGAATCATATACTGTGTACTTTGTGTCAGATTTCCTTTGCTCAACCTTTGTTTTGTGAGTTTGATCCAAAATTGTTGAGCGTACTTCAATACCATTAATACTATTTGCTTCGTGGCATTACACTGGCTGAATATTTTGGAATATGTTTATTCTTTTTACTGTCTATGGAGATTTTGATAGTTTCCAGTTTTGAGCTAATATGAATGATGTTGCTATGAACATTTTAATATATATCATTTAATGAACAAGTGAACACATTTCTGTTGGGTTTATAGATGAGAATGGACTTTCTGGCTCATAGGGTAAGCATATGTTTGGATTTAACGGAGACCGCACATTAGTTTTCCAAAATGAGTTGCATGGATTTACACTCCCATTAACAGTCAATGACAGTTCTTGTTCTTTTCCACACCCTTACCAACACTTAGTAATGTGTGTATGTTGTTTTTCTTTTCTGCCACTCTAGCAGATTTATAGAATAATCAATAACTTTTAAATATAATTATATGTAGATTCCTATGGAATAAACTGGGAAAGCATGTGGCATTTATTGAACACATGCTATGTACTGGTCACCATCCTTGATGTTAAATGTCAAAGATAAATAAAGCACATAGTAGCCTTCAAGAAGGCTATAATCTGAGGGGAAGTGAGAAGTTGCCAGGGAAGCCTTCCTAAAAATAGCTATATTTAAACTGTAGTTTAAATAAGAAGATGTAGGCAAAGTACGGGCAAAACATCATACACTGAACAAGCAGCATTGCAAAAATATAAAAGCACAAGAAAGTATGGAAAATTTAGGAAAGGAAAAATTTTACTTTATAAATATGGCAAAGGAGCGTAAGAGGAGTGGATGCAAAGATTAGCTTATGTTTGTTCATAGGCTACAGAATGTAGTTGCATTTTTTGTGTGTGTGTGATAATATATGCATTATATAAAAGCATATAACATCATGTTTTTCTTGGTAAATCAAGATTGAATGCAATAAATTCAAGTTAGGAAGTGTGACTGAATGTTTCATAATATAGGTGATATAAATCATTTAAGCTCTTTGAGCCTCAGGTTTCTTATCTGAAAAAGAGAATAATGATACTTACAGGGTTGTATTGCAGAGATTATTTTTGTAAGGCACACTAAGCATTCCGCACATTGGAGCTATTCTGTGCACATCAGGGAGTTAACTGTAGTAAGAAACATTAAATACAAAACACAAATTCTACTCCCAGTGAGATTATAAGTTCTCTCAGAACAGAAATCTTTAAAGGGCAAAAGGGGTAAGTACCCATTAACCTACTCATCTTTTAATATAATGACTAAAAATAGTAAAACTTTCTGGACCAAGAATTCCATTTTCCAAATGTGACTCCCGCCATGAGGTCATTGAGGAAACCTTTGGTGGTGAGCATTGACCTCAAATACTTAAACAACTAAATTCACCATGTTGTGCTTTTAGGACACATTCCTCTTTAGGTTCAGCTGCCATATATTCCTCTCTGATTAAGTATATATTCCAGTGCTAACTAACATTTTAAACTTGATTACCTCCAGCTAAACAAAGCTTCCACGATTACCTTAACCAGCCACATCATTCAGAAAAATAGCTTAATGTGACTACATTAGTTTAGTTTGAAAAGTATTATGAGCAGGCCAGGTAATGGAAACTATTGTAGTGCCCAAGGGAAATGAATATAGCGAACATCTAAAAAGGAAAAAGTTAAGAAATTCATTGTCTATGTATCACTTTGCAAAGAGATCAAAACTTTAGACTTTTAAAAAATAAACGGAACCCTGTCCTTTATAAATTTAAGTGGCAAAACTCATGAGGATAGATTTTTTTTACCTGATTGCTAATGCCTTTGGTAACAAATAGAACTACTGTGAATGCAACTTGTATCATGACATTCTCATATTCTAGGATTTTATTTTGGTCAGAAATCATAACTAGGAAAAAGGTTATTAAAACAAATTCACCATCAAAATGTTGAAGATCCACTTTGGTACTAACTGGGAGAGGCCTAATAGAGTAGAATGCAAATATTACTTATGACTTATAAACTGAGTAACACATTTAATAATAATTGCATCTTATGGCAACATTTTTTTTAGTTTGTGTTTTGATTTAGTTTATACCAAACATAGGACATAGGGCGTAGTCTTAGGAATTTTCTAGCGCACAGTTATTCACTTGGAAATACAGTGCTTCCCTAGGATAGAAACTTAAATATTGTATTCTCTCTGACATTTGATGGCTCTTAATAAGCAAAAGAGAAGTAGAGATAGCATATATATGGTACTGACACAGTTCAATATGTTTGCTGTGAAAGGTAGATTTGAATCCTGGATAGTATTTTCATGACACTGGGGAAGTTACTTAACCTTATCACATTTCAGTTTTCTACTGGGGATGATGGTAGTGAATTTTGCCTAAGGTCCTTGCAATGATTTGTTGAGATGATAGCTGTAAGTTGTATGTGTCACTGTAGCAGATTGGATTTCTCAGGAAGCTAACTGTGACTGGAAGATTATGTTTATTAGAGAGTATTCTTTGGGTCCACATTGTGGAAGGGAAGAGACAGAAATGGGATAAGGCAGAGGGAGAAGTTGAGCATCAATGCAGTCTCAATGAAAGCCTCAGCCTACCCATGGAGAGTTCTGTAGATCAGATGAATATTCAGTGGAGTCCTGAGTTGGGGATGAGCGGAATGGGTCTTTATATCCCCACATAAATCAGTCATTAGATGTGAGCCATCTGGAATGGAGAGATGACCTTGACTGAGGCTGTTAATTCTTAAGCCGAGGCAACCACCAAAGAGGGCTTGACAGCTTGAGGGCTGTCAATCAGCAGCAACACTCCAGGAGCTAAGGTAATCAGCATTTTAGTCCTGAAGGCAGATCTGGGCAGCACAACAGTGTCCACAAAATCAACTGTAAGTGTTCAATAGTGTACATTATGAGAAAGGTCATCTTTCATATTTCAAAGAGATCATAGAAATTCCATTTTGCTTCTTTTGTTTAATTCAGCTGCACTGGTTTTCTACTTGAATTTGCTCCTCTATATTGAGCCAGTTACCATACTAGGGTCTTGCATATCTTATATCACTTAATTTTCATAACAATGTAATAAGTTTTAAATTGTTTTCAACAAGTTACTGTGAAGAAACTGATGTCAAAATGGTATATGTGTGCTTTTCAATTTTATAAAGCCACTATATAGTAAATTAAAAATATAAATCCCAATATTTTTTAATGAAAATCCTATGAGAAATTTTATTTAGAACATTTGTGTGCTTGGACTTTGCTATAATTTATAATTTATTCAAACTATTTTGACAAAGTATTTTAATGCCTTCAAGGATTTTACTTTCACATATGCTGTAGGCAACAAATATCCTATTGAAATTAAAATGCTAGATCTTTTCATTTTTATATAATTATATAAGTTAATTACATTGATTTCATTTCAGTATTAAAACCTATGTATTATTTGGACAGATGGGAGGTTAGACCTAGAATTTTCATAAACTGCTGACAAGTATTCTTGTCTTTTCTTGGCACTATATTTTCCTACTGTACTATTCACTCATTTTAATCTAGAAGCACAAGTGAACTGATAAAAATGAGTAGTTACCTAACTGTTAAATGCCAGTATCCAAAATAGAATGGATTAGAAATATCACAAGATATTATGTGATATGCTCACATTAGGTAGTCTCCACGCAAGATGAATAGTTATTCACTTTGCCATCTCAGAAGAAGGGCAAGCACAAAAGATGGTGAATGAAAGCTATAAACATTTGCAATATTCCAAGTACTGGATAAGTCATACTTAAGTTTTTCTGATATTCAGAAGAACAAAGGCTAGGAATTTTAATAGATCGACACAGTCTATAATTATAGAGATGTTTGAAACAATGACTATTAAGTAGCTTTCACTGAGAGATCTTAGTATGAAAATAAAAGTGTTAACCGATCAGTGCTAAAAATGAAATTTCAATTTCATTACCAATATAGAGAACTAAATAACCTGTAAATTTTCCTGCTACAATAACCTAGGGACACCTGTTCCTTAAGCAACTTATCCTCAATAAAATTCACGTGATATTTCCACAGATAAAGCCTTAATAAGTTTAGTACATCAAATTAGAAAATATATGGGAAAATGATGTTAAAAAGTCACCAGACACACATACAAAAGAAATACCACACACTAAAAAATTCAGATAATAGAACAAGCAGGTAGCAACATTTAAATGAACATACTTGAAATGTTGAAATATATATATATATGTATATATATACTCAGAGAGACAGAGAGAGGGAGAGAGAGAGAAAGAGAGAGAGAGAGAGAGAGAGAGTGTCTTACTATGTTGCCCAGCCTGGATTTATACTTCTGAGCTCAAGCAATCCTCCTGCCTCAGCTTGTGGAATAGTTGGGACCACAGGTACATGTCACCATGCCTGGCTGAATATACTGGAATTTTTTTAAGAGACAGGCTCTTCATTTGTTACCCAGGCTGGAGTGCGGTGGGGTGATCATAGTTCACTGTAACCTTGAACTCCTGGGCTCAAGTGATCCTCCCATCTTGGCCTCCCAAAGTGCTGGGATTACAGGTATGCGCCACCATGCCTGGCCCTATACTGAAATATTTTAAGACACAGTTAGTTACAGAAATAAAAAATTAAGTAAATAATATTTTCAATGCAGTATTATTCACAATAGCCAAGATAGAGAATCAATGTAAGTGTCCATCAACAAATGAATGGATAAAGACAATGTGGTAGATAAACAGAATAGAATACTATTCAGCCTAAAAACGGAAAGAAATCTTGTCATTTGAAACATGGATGAAGTTGAAGAACATTATGTTAAGGGAAATAAGCCAGGCACAGAAAGACAAATACTGCATGACCTCACTTATATGTGGAATCAAAAAGAGAAATTAATAGAAGCAGAGAGTAGAATGGTGGTTATCAGGGGCTTGGGAGGAAGGCTGCTGGGCAGATGTTGGTCAAAGGATACAAATTTTCAGTTAGATAGGAGGAATAAGTTCAAGAGATCCATTGTACAGTATGGTGAGTATAGTTAATAACAATGTATTGTATAATTGAAAATTGCTAAGATTAGATTTTATGTGTCCTTACTAAAAAAATAAATGATAAATACATGAGGTAATGCATTTGTTGATTAGCTAGATTTAGCCATTCTACAATATATAAATATTTCAAATCATCATTTGTATATCATAACTACATATAATTTGTTGCCAATGAAAAAATAAATTAAGAAAGAAAAGGGGAAAATATGATATTCTTTTAATAAGAAATAAATAGAACATATAGAAGTGAAAAAATAGTTAAACTAAAGATCAAATAAAGTTGAAGAAAGTGTCAGTGAAGTAGAAAATAGATGTGAATTTAGAATGTATACATAAAGAGATGGCAAATATGAAAAATATATGTCAATACATAGGGTTGTATTAGTTTCCTGAGGCTGCCATAACAAATTACCACACACTGGATGGCTCTAAAGAACCAGAAATTTCTCTCATAGCTCTGAAGGCCAGATGTCCAAAATCAAACTGTCAGCAGGGCCATGCTCACTCCAGTGGCTCTAGGGAAGAGTCATTCCTTCCCTCTTTCAGCTTCTGGTGATTCCAGGCATTCTTTGACTTATGGCAACCTAACTATCATCTCTATCTCCATTTTCACATGGCCTTTTCCTCTTCTCCCTGTTGGTCTCTCCTCTGTGAGTATCTTATAATGACTCTTGCCATTAGATTTAGGGCACAGCAAGATAATTCAGGATGATCTCATCTAGAGACCCTTAACTTAAATCTGCAAAGGCTCCTTTTCCAAATAAGGTCATAATCACAGATTCTGGGGATTGGGATGTGGACATGTCTTTTGGGAGGGGGGTCAACATTCAGCCTGTTACAAGGGACTACAAAAATAAGTTCTAAATTGTTTTTTCTTTAGTATGCAAATTGTCAGTAGTTAATATTTATTTGTTAATATAGCTTCAGCAATTTAAAAGCAAAAGTTCAGAAAATGCAAAGAGAAATTGAAATATCACAAAATAGAAAGTTTTCACTCATTTAGTCTAAGTCAAAGCAAGCATAGAAAAAAAATTTAGAACATTTATCCAGAATATGGAATTAGAGGGTTTTGAAAACCATAACAAACTCCTACCACATGAGTTTTGGGCTACAGAATATTCTTCAAATATTATCTGACACATGAACAAGTAGGAACATACTAATAACTATTAGATCAAAGAGAAAGCAAAAAATGTGTCATAGCTATAAAATAACAAATAAAACACTGGCCACTAAAGCCCATGAGATTTGCCTAGACTAATTTATTTTAATAGGAGTTAAAAACAGAAAGAATTAAGAAAATGAGGGAAAGAAAATATATGAAATGATAAATTCTTAGAATTTTCCTGAATTGAAGAAAATATGAATGTGTAGATTCAAGAGGAACAAGTCCTAAGTAATATGCACCTATAGATATCATAGTGGAAAACTTCTGAATCCCCCAAATAAAAAAGAATATCTTAAAAGCAACCAGAGAGAAAAAGTGTTCTAATTTCAAAGCAATAAAAATTATATTGAAGAAAAAGTATTAAACAACATTAGAAGCTAAAAGACATTGGAATAACATCTTTAAACTACTACAAAACATAAATGCTAATCTATATCCAGAAGTAGAACTAAAAATTCTATTTCAGAAAAAGTCAGCAGGCTTATAACTGAGGATTCTTTTTCTCATATATACTAAATGTTATACATATAAACCAAATAAATAAGGACAGCAACAACAAATGAAGAATACTTTCCCATGTAAAGGGAATAGCAGGCAATGAATTAATAAACATGTGGGTAAATCCAATTAGGCATTCACTGTATGAAATAAAATAAATATAATGACTAATTGGGGTTATAAAATCAAGAAGAAAAATTTTTTAAAAACTTTATATAAAAACTTTTTTCATCATAAATCTTGGATGAAGAGAGATCTGCCTAGAATCAATATTTTCCAACAATAATTCTACATTTTTCTTGGCCCTGTACACTCGTATCTTAACTGATATTTCATTATTCTACCTACACTGGACTGGAGGATAGGCTAGTGTACACAATTGCCAGACATTTTGAGCCAGATTGTAGGTACAGAAAAGGCAGAATATTAGACTAATTTTGGACCTGTTAAGAAAGTGAAATGGCAGGATAATGGCAAAAAAAATGCATTATGGAGATTGCCAATGAGTGATTAAAATGTTAAAGCATGCATCTGAGTGTGGATATGGAAAGAAGATAGTAGGGATCAGGTGCTGCTGAGAGGTATTGAGGAAGCAAATAGGTCAAGTAGGGCTCAATGAGGCATAAGAATAAAAGTAATGGGATTTTTTATGGATGTATTAGATATAGAGGGTATATAAATTAGGTAACAGAAGATTTAAATTTAAGATTCAAGTACTAGGGTTTTTCTGAGGAATGATGAATTTCAGGAAATCTTCCTCCATTGGAGTCAGTAGTTGAAGTAACAGTGAGTTGAAGATCACTGGAAAGAAGGAAGATTAAGTACCTGAAGCCATAAAGATTTGATAGGTAGACATTGGAATCACCCATGATAACAGTTGGATCTGGGATGAAGAGGGGCAAAAGTGAGGCAGGTGTCAAAGTCTTTAATAAATAAGACAGATTTATTGAAATGATAGTAAATGACAGCATAGCAGATGGCATGCTTGTCAAAAGGAAAAAGGTGATACTTGGTATTCGGGGAAGTCAATCCTGAAAATAGTAGTGGAATATGCCGTGTTCTCTGAGATACACGAGATAGAGGAGCATAAGCAGTACACCATGAGAAGGTATCAGAGAATATTTGGGATTTTGAAGCAGCTTATTCAGATGTAAGGCAGGGAAGTGGATGGCATATTCTGGGAATGGGGTGATAATTTGGAGGCATTTCTCTATAACCAATGACTCAGAGAAAAAAACCCTTTGAGGTACAAAGTGAAAAGGGCATCCAGGTGAAAAAAAAGCATCATGTGCAAAAAAGTCGTGAACCAGACAGATAAAAGGAATGGCTTGTATTTTTCACTGTGGCCAAGGATTGTAAGCATATGAAGCATGTTGGGGTTGGCTATTTTAGTAGGCTTCCAAAAGCATTATTCTCAGCAGTTTAATGGTGGAAAGGGTCAGTAACAGCCTCCAGGTCATGAGATCAGATATTGCAGTTTTATCACATGAGAATTACCAGAAATTTCCTCCAGGTTATGGCACCAGGTTTTCAGAGTGTTTTAGTCTTTGGCAGTGATATGATATTTTTTCATCTTTTGTGGATATATCTTCAAGATATTTTAGAGGTAAATTAGGATGCATTGCATTGGGACCTGGCTGCTATATTAATGTGAATTTTTAACTAGAAACTATCTAGCATTCTTTTTCATAGGACTGGATCAGTAGCTAGGGAATAGCAGTTCACCAAATCTTCCCCATATGAAATCTGAGGTCCAAAGAATTAAATAATTTGTCCTGGAACGCTCCTGACAAAAACTCTTTTTCTGGGGTGACAATGGGTACATCTGTTTAAGATAATGTAATTTCTTTATTATTCTGGTCATCCTTAGTATAGAACAAGATAGAAATAGAATGTCACTGCACAAAAATGGAGTTTCACCTTGCTAATTTTGAGAATTATCTTTTTAAAGAAGGGCTTAGATTGTTTAAGGATACCGATGTTGTGTTACTATTCTTGTGACATGTGCAAGTGGTTCATCAATGAATTTAGAAATTAAAGAACCAGGCTCTCATTTGTGATAATTCAGGAAGAATCCACTGTCAAACAAATATTCCTGGACCATAATATAGGGAAATGTAAGACCTGGGAATAGGTAGATAGAGACCACACAATTGAGAATTGTACTCCTTCGTGGACAATTTTAGAAAGACAGTAGTAATATCATACCACTTGATTATCCTATTTAAAGGTCACAATGGTAAATAACCACAAAGGTTAGTAGATAAATAATTTATTAAAATGATCTTAACATTAGAGAATGCTGGAATTTGGATAAGAAGGGTGAGACCAACACAGTTATCTTCATCATAGCAGAACTACCATTTGATACAGCAATCCCACTACTGGGCATCTACCCAAAGGTAAAAAAGACATTCTATAAAAAAGACACTTGTACTCGAATGTTTATAGCAGCACAATTCACAAAGATGTGGAAACAACCCAAGTGCCCATCAATTCATGAATGGGTTAATAAAATGTGCTGTATGCATACCAGGGAGTACTACTCAGCCATAAAAGATGAATTAATACCTTTTTCAACAATCTGGATGGAACTGGAGACCATTCTCCTAAGTGAAGTATGACAAGAATTGAAAAACAAACACCACATGTACTCACTATTAAATTGGACCTAACCTAACAGCCCTCATGTGAGTAGTAAGAAGTAAAACTCAACGGAAATCAAGCAGGTGAGAGGAGGGTGAAGGGACTGGGTGAAATCATACCTAACGGGTACAATGTACACTATCTAGGTAATGGGCACACTTACAACTTTGACTCAAGTAGTAAAAAAACAATCCATGTAACCAAAACATTTGTACCCACACAATATCTTGAAATTTAAAATATATATAACCATGAAAAAAAGGCACTCTACAAAATAATTTTTGTCTTCCAAAATGTCAATGTCAAAAAATACAAAGAAATGCTGAGAAACTGTTCCAGAATAAAGGAAAAGGAAACTAAAGAGACATGACAACTAAATGCAAACCATGATGTTGATTAGATCCTGGACTGGAAGTGGAGCAGGACAGATATAAAGGAAATTATTGGGAAAATTGACAAGATTAGAATATCAGCGTAGGTTTACATTACAGTACTGTATCAATGTTAAATTTCCTATACAATGATTATATAAAAAAAACATACTTTTTCTTAAGAAATACACACCCAAGAGTGTGTGTTTATATGTATGTGTATATGTGTATATGCATATGTATATGTGTGTTTACATATATGCACACTATATATATGTAAAAGGAGAGAATGATGAAGCAAATGGGGTAAAATGTAACATAAATTAATGTAAGCCTAAAACAATTAATGGATCCAATGAAGGGAATAAGGGAATTTTTTTTAGAGTTTTCTATAAGTTTGAAATCATATCAAAATAAAACTAACACCAAAAGAATTAAATAGAACAAAGTGTATAATCAATTATTTAGTTCATAAGCTTATAAAAATATAGATTAATAAACCGTCAAACACTAAAGCAGGCACTAAGGATCAAATGAAACTAAATATCTTCATCAGGAATGTAATTATCTGAGAAGAAATGTTTGAAAGTAATAAAAACCTTCAGTTGAATAGAGAAATGGGATATATTAGTTTAATTTTTTAATGAAGAAACTTTCAAGAGAATAAAATAATATATTTCAACTAACAATATTATTAAAATATTTTGGCTTTTTTCACAGCAAATATCCATTTTTATCTGTTAGAATTTTTCCTATCTTGTGGATTTCTGTTTTGGTAAGAGTTTTAAAACAAATTAGGCACTTTCAGTTTCATGATTATTTCAATTTACATAATCATTCTCTGAGTGAAGTATTATTATTTACATTTTTATAGATGAGGAAACTGAGGCCCAGAGAAATTAAATAATTTGCTCAAGGGTACACAGGTACCATGCTTCTTGGCCTTCACACTGCACCGCTTTTAATCCCATATTTTTTCTAACACATCCTTCTGGCATATAGTGAAAGGTGATTCATTAAGATATATTAAAAAGTTGAAATAGGCAAGACCATTTTCAATGAAAAATGAAATAGGATTCTTCTTGGTGGAAAAATGGATTTTGAGCTCTGCTTTTGTTATGAAATGCTAGCCCTTCACAAATTAGAAGTTTGATCTTTAAACAATGACTATTTTCAGTCATTTGACTGAAGAAAAAAAAAAGACTAAAAATGGAAAGAATGATTACAAGGAATACTGTTTTATCCAATAATGTTCTAGACAGAAAAGTGGCTAATTAATTGAAAATTTTCACTTCTCACATAGTTGCTCTAATACTGAGCAGTTTCAGACGCAGTTGGCTTAAAACCAAACGATTCCTTTGAGACCTGTTTCTACCCCCAAAGCAGCAATGCACCTTAAGAAACCCTCATTGGCAGGATCCTCAAAGCTGCCGCAGCATTTTGTGTGACAAAATATCTGACAGGAACTCCTCTCACTGGGATACCATTAGAAGCCCAGGAAATATGCCAACGAACTAAATGATCCATCAGCCTAGAAAGATGTGCCCCTTGGCTTTTTCATTCTATTTAAATAGAATCATAAAATAAATGTGAGCCATTGATATCTGAAATAATTGTTTGAAGTATTACATGATTATTTATTTTAACTATTTAGTAAATAAAATGACTTGGTGTGCTAAACAATTATATAATACATTTATTACTCCACAACAGTGGTTTTCAAAAGTGTGTTAGAATTACCTGGGAAGGCTTGTTAAAAGCAAATTTCTAGACCCCTATACTTACAGATTTCTGATTTAATTTTGAGGCTTGGTAATTTACATTTCTAATAAGTTTCTAGAGGATGCTGCTGCTGGTGATCTAGAGACAACACTTTGAAAATAATTGGTCTAAAATATATGTATACTATGTTGTAGTTGGGTTATAAAAAATAAATAAATAAAATATATGTAAAATTTGTAGATTTGCAAACTAAGAATCTTCACTGATTTATAATCACCTAAAATCCCTTGTACCCAAGAAAGTATAAATACACAAACATAGCTATCTTTAAAAGGCTAGGTATCCAACTGATTTGTTAACTGACCCTTGGATCCCTGTCCAATACAGTGGCTATTAGATACATGTGGCTACTTAAATTAGTTAAAGTTAAGTAAAATCGAGAATTCAGTTTCTTAGTCACAGTAGCCACATTCAAGCACTCAATAGCCACATGGGGCTATTGGCTACTAGATTGGACGGAGAAGAACATTGTCTTCATCAAAGGAAATTGTTTTGGATAGTTCCTGGAGTCTTTGTTTACTTTTGTAAGTAGCTTAAACCAAGGCCAGCTTTTTGCATAAGCAGATCAGGAACATCCATCTGTAGTGTGATTTCAGGTCCTTGGCCTTCCTCACTATCCCCTCCAGTTCAGAGAATCTGTGTCTGAGTGCACACAGACACACAGAAACACACACACACACACACACATTTTTCTCATTTAATAGCTAATATAAAAAAGCTAAACTTTAAAGCTTGCATTCAGTTTAAAGGCATACACACTGGGGAAGATTGTCCTTACACATTTTAGTCATGTACAACTTTGTGAGCTATGAGTTTCCTAAAGTTCTAACTTGAGGGTATAGAATATAATAGAAAAAGTTAAAATAATTAAACATATTTTGATCCTGGGATGTTGTAAGGGGCTGACAGGGAATGGGAAAATATACCATTGAGAAATAAAAATAAAATCCTAAGCCCCCTAACCAACTGAACCGACCCCTCTTGGCCAAGGAGATCCCAGAGAAACCTTAAAAACTAAAATCCCAGCCGCGACAGGATGGGAGGTCAGACACACCTCGTTATACCCCTAGCTCCTTAACTGCCATTAGGCTTTCTTCCCTAAGGGTTAAACAGAAACCAGCCCTTTGGAAACACTTGCTCCACCACTGATTTCAACTAACCACCTAATGCTCTCCTTCCTTTTGTGGTTTTGGTATGACTGACCAGCATTCCTTCCTGATAAAAGATCACTGATCATGGGGTGGTTCCAGCCCATCTATGCAGGATGCACAGTGAGGTTTTTGTGTCCTCTGCTTCACCTTCTTCTGATTTCCAGAGGACCTAAAAATCCACCCTTGGATCATGCTAATTTTTGTACATGTGACCTATGAAGGGGAATGGACCTCAATTGTACATGTGCCTGTTTCTCCTTTCATAAATATAGTTCCTCTTATAGCTTATTACATATGTATATTTGGCCACCCTGCTCAGCATAAATTCCTTTTCCCTTTAACATTCCTTCAAAGTGTTCGCTCTTGGCTTCTCTGGCTGGAGGCTTTGCTTCCTGGCCTACAAGATAGCCAGCCTGCAGTAGGCAACCCTTTATGAGAAATAAAGCTCTCCTTTCCAAATTTCTGAACCTCGTCATTCTTCAGTTGCCACCATTTAGGATGCCTATGAAAGCTTCAATTTAACTTCATTTCCTTGTAAATCACCTTGGGTATTATATTGCATTCTTTCTATGGTGCCAATCTAGCTATGAAGAGTAGAAAGCAGAGGTGGTGGAGTGAGTTCCTATAAGGAGTATTGTTTGCCCATGTCCCTACTCAACTACTATTCTGATGACATCTTTAGATCTCAATGCCTTGCTTATAAAATAGAACCAGTAGGATTGCTGTGAAGAGGACATGAGGAAAGCGTGCTTGAATATACTTAGTACACTGTCAAGACTTATGCAAATTCTGTGTATTGCATTTCTCTCATGTTAAAAATTGATCTTCTAGCTGTGAAATCAAGCTGATAAACAACTTCACAAAAGAGTATGGAAGTGCAATCCCAGAAATTCTCATCTTCCTCTCTGTGAAATAGGCCTGTCAGCTCAGTGCACTTTGTGGAGCTGGGCAAAGATAAACAACAAAGTATTTCAGCCTTTTAAAGCTTTACATATTTTACTTAGAAATACAAGATAGATGTGATGGGCAGGATCGTCACATGGCCCTCAATGTAGTTCACCTGTCCTTGTGTGATCCCCTGCCCTTGAGTGTCGTTGGAACCTTTGACTATAACAAGATATTATTCCTATGATTATGTTTCATTACATGGCAAAAGGAATTTCATAGATGTCATTAAAATCTCAATTCGGTTGACATTAATGTAGGGAGATTATCTTAGGTGTATCAGACCTAATCAGATCAGCCCTTAAAAGACACTGAGCAGTTCCTAATGTAAGAAATTCAGAGTATGAGGTATTTAATGTGAGAGAGGGTCTCTGTTGCTGGCATTGAAGAAGGGAGGGAGGCAAGGGATGTGGGAGGTCTCTTGGAGCTGAGAGTAGCCTCAGATGACAGCCAACAAGGGAATGGTGACCTTAGTCCTACAACCATATTGAGCCAAATTTGGCTGGCAACCTGAATGATCTTGGAAGAGGATTCCAAGATCCAGATGAAAATGCCACTAACCAGCACCTTGACCTCAGCTTTATGAGCTTCTGAGCAGAGAATCAAGTCATGCTATGCTCAACTTCTTACCTATATAAACTGTGAACAAATAAATTGGTGTTGTTTTAAGCTGCTAGGTTTGTGGTAACTTGTTATAGAACAATAGAAAATTAGTACAATGAACAATCACTTAGCTGCTTTTAAGTATCTATTATTTGAGATTAGAAGACAGTTTAACCATAAAATTTTGTATCTACTTGAAATCATAGCATATTATCGTATCCAGTGTAGTTCAATTCCCAGAATTCAGAGGAGTAAGGAGAAGAGAGTACACAGTGTGTAGACAATGGTTCCTGGGTCTAATTCAATAGACCTGGGGGTGTGGCCTATAGGTAAGGCTACCAGGCAACATCTGTCAATGGTTCTTGGAAAAGAGTTAATTAATATCAAGACCACTTGGCCCACACAATGAATTTTATGAAGTTTTATGGATGAAAACCAGGTAACATTTTTCCAAAGCTGACTTTAAGAGAAAGATATAAAGATATCTAAACTTTAATGCATTTGTGATCACCAAAATTATCAACAATATCCTAAGCTTTCTTACAATTCTTCCATCTTCCATTCAAAACTGTGATAACATACAATTTTCTAGAGGAGAGAGGGTGGAGAAAACCTTATCACAGAAGTGTCTGTGTTTTGGAACATCTAATATTCCAAAATGGCCATGATCAGGTTACTTGTCACTTTGGACTATACATACAGTATTTCAATCCTATGTTATTCTTCTTTCTTAACTTATAGATTTATTATTACTACTATTTTCATTGAGTATCATCAACTACCCTAACATGTATCTTTGGTATTCAACTCGATTATCTATACAGACAAGAAACCAAAGGAAGTCATATTAAAGACTTTGCTTATTAAAAGCAAACCTGCCTCAATATCAGGACCACAAAAATGATCAAAAGATTGGCCATTTTTTATTTCTTCATAGTTAACTTTTCTCTAACATTAATATTAGACTTTGATATGTATAATTATATTATTTATTAACACCCATGAATCTATATTTTTAATAATTTTTCAATTTGATTCTATTACAGCTGGTTCATTGATCTACTTTTGGGAATCAATTGGAGGTATCATTGATAAAGGACACTATAAGTGTTTGAGAAGTAGTTTGATCAACCTGAGAAAGTTACCAAGTCTGCCTATGGAATCAATATTGGCAGTGAATTCTTGGTATAAAGATTTATTTCTCTTGAAAATTATCTCCTGGGGCTGTGTTTCCCAACACCCAGGCTGTGGACAGATAGTGGTCCATGACCTGTTAGGAACCAGGCTGCACAGCAGGAGGTGAGCTGAGGGTGAGTGAGTGAATCTGCATCTGTATTTACAGTCACTGTCTCCCATCACCCCCAGATGGGAACATCTAGTTGCAGGGAAGCAAGCTCAGGGCTCCCACTAATTCTGCATTATGGTTAGTTGTATAATTATTTCATTATATATTACAATGTAATAATAATAGGAAAAAAGTGCACAACAAATGTAATGCACTTGAATCATCCAGAAACCATCCTCCTTTCCCCCCTGGGTCCATGGAAAAATTGTCTTCCATGAAACTGGTCCTCAGTGCCAAAAATTAGGGGACCACTGTCTTAGGGCATACACAGTGGTGTTTCTGAAGATTGTTCCATGGACCACCCACATCAGAATTACCCATAAAGCTTACTCAAATGCACATGCCTTGGCCTCACTTCCAGCCTACTCAACTACAATCTCTGGGTTTTTTTCAGCATATTATGGGGGTACAAATGCTAA
>VBSM01001483.1:20534000-20571401 GCA_008086735.1 Cheirogaleus medius
ACTTGGGTTGTTTCCACAACTTTGCAATTGTGAATTGTGCTGCTATAAATATTCTAGTGCAGGTGTCTTTGTTGTAGAGTGTCATGTGATCTTTTGGGTAGATGCCCAGTGGTGGGATTGCTGGATCAAATGGTAGATCTACTTGTATCGCTTTAAGGTATCTCCATATTGCTTTCTACAGAGGTTGAACTAGTTTGCAGTCCCACCAGCAGTGTAGGAGTGTTCCTATCTCTGGTTTTAAAGCCCAGATGTCTGCATTTGAAAGAATCTCCATACAAGATTCTTACAAACACTCAATTTGAGAAACAGTGAAAAATGGTGGGTAAAAATTGGAGTTGTTTGTTTGCAACATAATGCCCACATCCTTTCAATCTCAGCATTCTCTCTCTTACGAGCTTCACAAAACTTACTTCCTTGGGCTCTGCTCTCAGGTATGGCAAAAAATCTTACCTCGATATTGAATGCATTTCTACCCTCTGTAAACAATGTGCCTCAATTAAGGGACTATTTCCAACTGGTCTCAAGTTTTGTAAATCTCTGTAATTTCTACCAGTTTTATTCAGAAAAAGTAAATAACCTAGAAAGATTTTAAATATGATATCACTATCTTATCCCAGATGAGTTAAGATGCTAGGAAGTCTGTGTACTTTAGAACTCCACATTGATATCTTTTATGAAATTAGAAGAAAAAATGGTGAAAAACCCATGACTTTTCAATGCAAATCAAGTGTCAAGAGAAGTTCTAAGTCACAAGATTATGCAATTGGCATGAAACTTTTAGGAATCTAAATAGGGATAATTAACTTAAGTAATCATGGATGAAAGGAGCTCTCTAAAAAGTCAAGAGGTGACACATATACATATATTAAAAATATAGATGACATATATAAGAAAACAAATATATATTATATAATGAAAAAATTAAGTTGGGAGAATTGCTGTGATATAAGACAGTGGAGTAGGATAGAAAAGTTTGGTTTTTGGAGATGGATATACCTGGAATTGAACTCTGATACTGCTACGCTGTTATATTTAAACCCTATGTGTCTCAGTTTTGTCATCCATAAAATTCACCTTCCTTTTATGGTAGGGTTTCCAGATAAAATATAGACTGCTCAGTTAAATTTGAATTTCAGATAAACAATTATTTTTAGAGTAAGTATATCCCATTAAATATTTGAGGTATATTTACACTAAAAATATCAGTTACTATTTACTTGAAAATAAAATTTAACTGGATATCCTGTACTTTGCTAAGTCTCACAGCCCTACTTTAGGAATAAAATTATATATATCTAAGACATCTAAAGATTTTTGGAAAAATTAAATAAGCTGGAACATGCAAAATTGCATAAATGAATGCTTGGCAAATATTTGTCACTACTGCATACCAGTTTACTACTTTTGTACCTTATTTCCTGCTCCAGTTTGAGCATTCTGCATAGGTAGAAGCTATGATATAGAGAGATCTACTTACCTTCAAATTTGTCTATCTAACTAAACACAACTTTTATAGCTAAATTGCTTTTAGTTTTCACAGCTTAGCTGTAAGTAAATTCCCATATTCTACCTTAAATAATTAGATGCACAGAAAATATGAATTTAACATTATTTTATTTATTTTCTGGGACAAGTTAATAAATATATCTAATAATAACCAATAAAAAGTCTTTCTTATTGATATGAAATTGTAGGTTAGAAGTAGAGTATATTATAGAGGAAGTTATTTCCTTAGGGTCTACCTTAAAATTTTCTGAAAAGCCTCATGAAATTACATAACTAACTTTTCTCATAATGCAGAAATGTTTCGAGAAGCCAAAATAGTAAGCTGGTTTCTGTACCACTCCTTCATAAACTAAAATGGTATTTCAGCCTTAAGTGTAGTGATTTTCTCACCATAAATTGCTGTATAAAAAGAAAATTTTTTTTTTATTTTTAAACTTCATATTAATTACTTACATAAATAAGTCTATATTTACTTAGTACAATGAAAATGGGAGGATTGCTTATTATCATTCATATCAAACTGATAATTTGATTTTCAGTTGGGCTTTATTCAGCAGATCCAATTAACTGGAACTTCTCAGCATTATTCAGCAAGTACTGCTAAGTGATTTTCCATTGTCTTCAGGCAATAATTAGGAGGACAATAATTTTTCTGTCCTTTTAAGATCAAATATCCCAATAGTTTAGATTGAGCATGTCTAATAGTAAATAGTTGAGTATATTATGTTGTCATAGACAGAATAAAGGAAAATGACACAGACTGCCTTTGGTAACTTATAATTATTTAGGAGATAAGCTTATACTTATTTGTCTTTCTGGAGTTTTAAGAATATTCTTTTATTCAAGTTCCATATTGGTTCCCCAAATCTCAAGAGATTTTCACCTAACAAGTATTTCAAATTTTGATAGAGATATTGTATTATTGATTGCTGGACTGTGTGGTCCTCAATCTTTTTCCTTCTTCCAAAGTTTAAGGATTTTTGTGTGAGGAAGAAAAGAATGAATGTGAAATGGATGGTTTAGTCTGCTAAAGGAAAGTTGGTTCTCTCAACAATCAACTCTTTCAAATTGCATTGTGGGTAGTTGCAATTAATTTGGGATCTTTCTTCCAATATCTTCTCTCCAACAGAAAAGATCATGTCTTCTTTAGTAGCATTGTTCCCATTGGGTCACATCCCTTGAAAATTCCAAGCCTAAACACTAAGAATGCCCTAGGTATGTGTCAAAGAAATCATCTTGGAAAAGAACAGAAATCAATAAAAGTTATTGTAAGCATTTATTGCTTCTATTTGCCATGTACTTTTCGAAGTTTTCTACATATATTGACTCAGTTTATAATCTCCACAAGCCTATGAGGTGCATATCATTATCCTAATTTAAAAGAAAAGGAAATTTGGGCACAGAAAACTTAGTAGCCTACCTAGTGTCACACAAGAATGAACTAACTGGTGGAGACCAGATTTGAACCCAGGTAATCTTATTTCAGAGCCTGTTCTTATGATTTATATATCTTATAATTGTGGAGAGATGGTTAGTCCTTATTCATAACTCAACTTTCTCCTATCAAGAAACTGTTAGTACTTACTGAGTGGAGCCCAAGTTAAATCTGAGATCAAAACATTTAGCCCAAAGTATTGTCATCTTTACTGTCTGTCACGTGTCTTTAGTTTCCCAAAACATTCAGTTGTTCAACATATGTTTATGGAGCATTCACTATGTTTTGGGGATTATTTGGACTTCAAGGTTAAGGATGCAAATAAAATAAAGTTTGTACCTTCAGGGAGATAACCATCTATTAGGAGAAGTCAATTATTTAAAAAGAAAGATCAGGGAGCACAAACAAATTAAAAGGGCCTCAATTCTGCCTAGAGCCTAAGGGAAGCCTTCCTTCAGATTTTCTCTCTAAAATTATATGGCTTTAAAATCAATATTATCATAAAAAGATTTTGGTTGCTAACATCGAGCAGCTACAGCAATCATACTTTGCCTTTACATGATATGACATAAAAAATGAGCTACATAAATATTTTGTGTATTATAAAATATTATCTATTTATATAATTTTGATAACATGGAACTTGTCCTACCAGCTCTCACTCATAATGATGCTGAGCAAACACATATCTAAACATTCATGCTATTTATTGATGTTCATAACTTCTTCATGTAGAATACAACCTCATCTCGATATCCATCCACTGTTCTACCCATTTGCAATGGGAAAGAAATGTTGGAAAAATTCCTTAAACTTATATTATAGGATGGCCATTTCTCTTTCACTCTTGTTAGCCTTGCAATCCTCTATGTAATGATGTATTAGAGTCTTCAGAATGATGTTTTAAATCATTACGTTTAAATTGGCATGATCATGTCTGCAACTCTGTGCATGTATATATGACTGTGCATGCAGATATGGTTTTGGGACTTTGGAAAACAGGTAAAGGCTTTGTGTTGTTACCTGTGGCAACAAAATTACCTGAGGTACCTGGGATTCTTATGCCTGGTTTAAGATAATAGAGTAAGTTGGTACAGAACAAATATCAAACCTTGAATTATATTTAGAATTTAATATGTCATCTTTATTTTACAAGCATATTTTTATTTATAGATAGTTCAATAAGAGAAAGATACAAATAATTATAATAGGAAATTGAATTTAGGGCTAATGAAACTTACCATAATTAATGAAGCTTGTAGTAGAGATTTCTGGTGCTCTCTCTTATCCACTTCTTCTTTGAGGAACAGAAGAGGTCTATGCCTCCTTACTCATCTGCAGTTATGTGGGGCTATTATAAGTGAAAGTCCTTGTGTCTTGGATCACTTCTAGATTGAAAGATTTAATTTTCAGAGTGAGACTCTCTAGTGCTTTTCTTTCCTTATTAACCAAGGAGACTGCATGTTCCAGATGGTACAGGGAGAGGATAATTAACAGAGCTTCCATCAGCCTGAACTGCTATGTCACTGCATGAAATATTGCTGACCGGAACAGTTGACTAGAAAAGGAAATTTGCATGTTGTGTTAAGCCACTAGGATTGGAGATTGTGTGTAATGCACCCTATATAGTCCCCTTTGTTTAAAATATATTTCATGAGATATTGTATAATTCTGCAAGCACTTGTCTCCAAATAGTCTTGGCCACTTGGTATTCTTGCTCTGTTTTGAATGTCTGGTAGGATTTAAAACTAAGCAGCTAATGAATATGTTACAGATGTACCACTGATTACAATTTTACAAAATGATTTCAATGATGTTATGCCATTTGATCCTTAGTCTTTACAAAAATTGAGTAATGAAACGGAGGTATAAGAAACTTAAGTGATTTTTGTCAAAAGACTTGGAAAGAGATGGAGTACAGATGATTGTTCTTGCTTCTGTATCTCTTCTATTTCACTAGTATTAAGATTATTAAGTATGAAATGTCCAATTTCCTTAAGTATTAAGTTTGACAGTTGATATCTCTATCATTTCACTTTGACATTTCTTGTTCTATTATTATTGTGAAGGTTCATCCTCAGTCTTTCAAATGTACATTTTGTGATTATCTTTCAAAAGTTTTTTTTAGAGCAATGTTTGTGAAACCATGGATAAGTCAACAGTTCATGTCATTTTTAAATACGAGTTCCGTTGTGGAACCAATGCAGCACAGACAGTTCAAAATATCAAGGAAATGTTTGGGAAGGATGTGGCTAAAGTCTGCACAGTGCGTCGATGGTTTGAGAAGTTCCAGTCTGGTGATTTTTATCTTGAAAGTGAGCCACATGGGCAACCTGAGACCAAGGCAGATAATGACAAGCTGAAAGCTGTAGTGGAAGCAAATCCATCTCAACCTACGTGTGAATTAGCAGCAAGGTTTGATGTTACTATCTCAACAATATTGGACCATTTGAAACAAATGGGCAATGTAAAGAAGCTCAATAGATGGGTACCACATGAATTGCACAAGCATCAGAAATCATCTTGAAGCCTGCCTTTCTTTGCTGTCACAACATAAAAGTGAACCATATTGTCACGTCTGATGAAAAATGGATTCTTTTCAACAATTGCAAATGTTCAGCACATTGGTTGGATAAAGATAAAGTGCTGAAACACAGTCCAAAGCCAACTATTTATCAAAAGAAGCTAATGGTGTATGTTTGGTGGTCCAGTGCTGTTATTATTCACTACAGCTTCATGAAACCTCATTAGTAGACTACAGTGGATGTCCACTCCAACCAGTTGGATGAAATGATGAGGATGCTTGTGATTAAGCAACTGAGATCAGTCAATAGAGACAGGCCAATCCTCTTGCAAGACAACGCTTGACCACATGCCAGACAAACAATGCTGATCAAACTACCGCAGCTGGACTTGGAAACTCTGTCATCCACCATATTCACCAGACCTTGCACCAACTGACTATCACTTCTTCCAGGCTTTGGACCACTTCTCGTGAGGAAAAATATCAGATTCTCAACAAGCTGTGGAAAATGCCTTTCAGGATTTCATCACCACTCACTCTCCAGGCTTCTTTGCTCCTGGCATAAACAAGCTACTCTTAAGATGGCAAAACTGTGTCAATAGGTTAGGTGCATACTTTGATTAATTGTACTGCTTCTTGTTTTAGATATAACAAACTACACTTTTGATTCAAAATTAGACATTTCATGTTTAAACATACTCTTGTCATGTCAAATCACCATATCATTCATAATAAATCTGATGACAAAGGGAAGAACAAAATGTAGTTTGATAGATATGGATCTTCAGTTAAATAATCCCATAATTGTTTTTAATGATATTAATCTCTTACATAAGATAGGGATGTTGCTTATAGCTTTGCTATGCATTCCACATGGTTATTTCTTGTGTCCACCAAATCAGATGGTTTGAACCTCAATAACCCTTTGGGTGAGTTTAATTAGAGAACATGGGTTCTGATGATAATAAAACCTCAGGATCATGGCTATAGTAGTGATGCCTGTATTATATCAGCCTAACTCTATATGACAGTATCATCTTGAATAATGAAACAGTGATCATATGCTTGTTTTCAGGAAAAGTGGCTCTTATGGCATTGACTAAGGGAAGAAGAAAAAGAAATTTCTCTTTCTATTCTTTTTTTCTTCACACAGTTTTTGGTAGTTAAATTATAGATGGAGTGGTATGGCATATGATAAACACATTAAACGTACTCACTAGCATACTTCCCTTCCCACCTATAACATATGAATACACACACTAATACACAAACACAGGAGAAACACAGACTTGGTAAATGTTCATTTATCTCGCATTTCATATAGGGAGGAAAAATACTCATTTATTTTTTACTTTCTAGTTTGCTTTTCTAAACAATTCAGGATATATGACAATGAGATGACACAGATATATTACTCTGTGGAGATATGCTCTTTCACGACATTGGCAAGTGGTTTGAGATTGATGACACAAAGCTGCTCCAGCAGTTGATCTGACATTGTATGCTCTTCTTGTCTAATGAAAGAAGGAGCAACACATGGATCATAATTATCAAGAACTATCTGTTACTGTCAGTTACAAAAGAAAATCACATTCAGTTTCACTGGGTGTGTTAGATATTACTGCTGAAAATTAAATAAAGGTAATGCATTGTGGATACAGAAGGGATATATTAAAAATTAGCTGAAATATTTATAAGATGCCACAATAGAAATCAGAGTTCATGGCATTATCCAAGGTAATGATGTTTTTGGCATTGAACATGACTTACATATTCATGGAATGGTAAATGTTTTCCTGTTTCAGAAGTTTCTTTTTATAGAAAAAGGCAATAAGCATGTAATCACTGGTATTAAGTACATTAGGAGAAGTAACTAAGCAGATGAAATCTTTCTGAACACTCTCCAGTGTTGTAAAAATATGCTTAATCACATGGCTATATTGTTTAGTACATGAACTGTTTTCAAAAAAAAATATGAAGGCAAAGCTAAAATACTTTAAAATATTTTCAGTGTTAAGGAAGCAAAAACAAATATCATATTTTTGGTAAAGAATAGAGATGTACAGAATTTTATCTAAGTTTTATTAATTACAATGACTTTATTATATTGTTTTAAAATCTCTTTGTAGTTCAATATTATTTAACTTTGAAATGGAAATGTCATACAGAAATACTATTTACATAACTGGATATAAATTTTCTAGTATTCATAATAATGGAAGGAAACCTGGAAGATACTAGTTTCAATTAAATTGGGGTTTAGAGTTATAGTCTCCTATTCACAACCCCAGCATGCAGCTAACCAATTCTGTTTTCTGTTGCATTGTTAAATTATATTAGCTATACCTATGCAAATGTTAGAGGGCTTGAGGGTATAATAACTTTACAATTTCCTGAGGAGAAATTGAGTGATCTTCTATCACATTAATCAACTGTTACAATTGATGACACTGAGCAGAAAGAACAATCAGAATCAAAAGCTCCAGAATTCCCAGTGGATACTGCATGGTTTCATTGCAGCAGCTGTTCTGTTTTGGCTGTGTGCATGCAGTGGTGAGGCTTGGTCTGCCTAACTGCTCCCGGGTTGTGTATTGATGCTATGCTCTGAAATCTACTTTTAAAGAATCTCCATTTGCTAGGGTTTTTTTTTTTTTGCTTATTTATTAATTTTACTAGGATGACAATTGAAAGTACGTTGCTTATAAATCCAGCCAGTAAGTTCACACATAATTGGTGGGTAACTGTAAAGACAGATGACCCATCAATATATGTTCTATAGAAGAATTCCAAAACAGAAGTAGATTTGTCTGATGTATTTTAACACAGGGTTTAAAGGTATTATAATGATTGAAATAAATGTGATTTGGGATATTTTTACTTATTATTAATTTAATTTATTATATTTTTGTTTATTTCTCCTTTTTGCCTTTTTTGGTTTACTGGGTTTTTGTTATACCTTTTTCTAGCTGGACTAAGTTGCTTTACATGTTTTTCTTTTTCTCTGTGATTTAGAAGGCAAAAATATTTTTAAAAATTCTAAATTTGGATGACATTTGGATGACTAAAATGTTTGACATTATCAAGTGTTATCAAGGATATGGAGATATTAGAACATTTACATTGCTCATGATGATTTAAATTTTCACAGCTGTTTGGAAAAAATACTTAGCCATGCTAACTTAAGGTACACACAGACTTCAGCAACTAATTTTACTCCTGGATATATACCAACAGAAATAAGTATTTAAAAATGTACAACACATGTACAGAAATGATCACAGAAGTTTTATTCATAATAGTCAAAAGCTAGAAACAACTCAAATGCCCATTAAAAGTTGAATGGAGAAATTGTGATATATTTATGCAATATAATACTACCCAATGTTGAAATAAACAAGCTATCATTACATGCAACAATGTGGCTTAGTTCAACAGACATGATGCTCTCTAACTCTTGTTTCTGCCTCTTATCGAGTATCCTTTCTTGATAACTCTGTTGTCTCACTATCTCATTGTCTAAGCTTGCTTCAGAAATCTGCATCTTCTTGAATTTAGTTAAAATTACATAAGAAATAATGATTAAATTTGTGCGTTTTTCAAATGTTTGTTTTCTTTGCTTTCCTTATGTTTTTATCATATAGAACTTATTTCACAAACTCCATATGTCCTTAGATTTCTGTTCATTTGAACATGGGAATCATAAACAGCCCTGGTATTTGTTTCTCCACTGTGGTAAACAAGGGCTACTTTCATCCTTCTACTCTCTACTTTAGCACTGTGACAAGGTTCCTATTATTTACTAAGCTCTAGAGCTGCTTCTTAATTCAGTTATCCAGTAGCTATGGGGAAGAGAGAGGCAATGAGGTATGTAGGACATCTCTTCAGGGAATATTTGTATCTGTCCCTTTTCTTCTCTGTGCTTGATGAAAAGAGTGCAGTGCGATGTGACTTGCTTGGGCTCCTTCCTACTGCTGTCCTCTTAATCAGGTAAGAAGCATATTATTTGAGGTGTATCATCCTCACTATACCCACAGATGGTCTTCTATTTTCTACTGAGACCACTATTCTGGGCCTGACATTTATCTATATCAAGTATTGCTGATCTACTATAGTAAGGATGATGCCACATGATGCATGGTGCCTTCTCCCTCTGCCTGATAGCTTGCTCTTTTCTTCTGCCCTTACTCTTTTAGCCTCTCCTCTTTCAAATTTCCATTTCCACAAAGTCATGGGAATTAAACAATCTATTGCTAAGTGATTGTTAGATCAAAGAGGAGATTCAGATGGAAATCATAAGTTCCTTTAAACTAAATGATAATGGGGACAAAAGTTATCAAAATCTGTGGGATACAGCAAAAGCAGTCCTGACAGGAAAACTCGTAGCCATAAATGTCCACATTGAAAAGACAGAAAGATCACAAATCAACAAACTAATGAATCATCTCAAGGAACTGGAAAATGAAGAGCAAACCAATCCTAAACCCAGCAGAAGAAAAGAAATAACTAAGATCAGAGCAGAAGTAAATGAAATGGAGAATAAAAGAAATATACAGAAGATTAATAAAATAAAAAGTTGGTTCTTTGAAAAGATAAGCAAAATTGACAGGCCTCTTGCTAGATGGACCAGAAGCATAAAGGAAAGGACTTTAATAAACTCAATTAAAAATGAAAAAGAAGAAGTCACAACTGATATCACAGAAATACAAAACATCATCTTTGAATACTATGAAAATCTCTATGCCCCAAAACTTGAAGATATGGAGAAAATGGGCAAATTCTTAGAAACACACAACCTCCATAGGCTCAATTCCTGAACAAACCAATATCAAGCACTGAAATAGAAGCAGCAATAAAAAATCCTTCAGTTAAAAAAGCCCTGGACCAGATGGGTTCACACTCAAATTTTATCATATCTACAAAGAATAATTGGTGCCTATATTGCAGAAATTATTTCACAACATTGAGAAGGATGGAATCCTCCCCAACTCATTCTATGAAGCCAATATCACCTTGATACCAAAGCAAAGAAAGGACACAACAAAAAAAGAAAACTACAGGTCAATATCCCTCATGAATATAGATGCAAAAATTTTCAATAAAATCTTAGCAAACCAAATTCAACTGCACATGAAAAAAATAATTCATCATGACCAGGTGGGCTTCATTCCAGAGATGCAAGGATGGTTTAACATATGCAAATCTATAAATATAATTCACCACACAAATGAAAGCAAAAACAAAGACCATATGATCCTATCGATAGATGCAGAAAAGGCATTTCACAAAATTCAGCACCCTTTTATGATAATAACTCTTCACAAAATAGGCATAAATGGGGCATATCTAAAATTTTTTAAAGCCATACATAGATCCATAGTTTATAAAATAAGCAGCAAGTTATTTCTTAGTCTCTTTCTAAGATTTATTATCATTTGTATCACGTTTAGCAGAAATACTTTTCATATTTCTGCCATGTGTATAACTCTTTCCCATAACTCACATGATTCTCATTATCTATTGTTAGGCAGAGACCAAATCTGTAGGTGACAGGTGTAGACCTGGAGGGTCGTTCCTAGGGGTGGAGAAGCTGAGGACCAATCATGGGAAGGGACTGCAGGAAAACATAGAACATCTGATAACTATGTATATCAAACATCTGGTAACATCCCACACCTCCTGTAAGTGCTCCCCTAGACCAGGCCAATCATAGGAAACCACCTAGGAATCCTTAAGGTATTTCTCCACTCATGAAGACTTACTTATTCCTCTCTCTGGAACGTATTTTCACTTTGTGTAGCTTCCTTCTTTTCTACAGTTGTGTAGCTTTCTTCTTTCTTCCTTCTTTTCTACTATGAAAGCTATTTGCGTAGAATTGCTTTCTGTCTGTGTTCACTCCATCACACTGGACCTGCTTGCAATTTTTCCAAGCAAGGAGCCAAAGAACCAGGGCAACATTTCTCTTTCAAAAACCCAACCCTCACATCCAGAAAAGAAAAATGAGAGTTACTCAGAAGTAGCAGTTTTTCTGGTGAGAGAATAAGAGTGATATTCCCCAAGAGCTATCATAAAGAAAACACTATATTTTGTTCTTTTCTGTGAAATTGACTTGACTTCTTAATCATCAATAAATGAACTATGTTAAAAAGCTCGGTTTGAAGCATTTTACATTCTGACCACCATTTTGTATCCTTCTAGATCACTTATACCAGTACTATTAATTCAGAAACTGTTTGTCTATATGGAGGCCTTTCGTCTACAGATGATCCAAAATCCATTGTCTATGGATGTCTATATTCCTCTCTTACCCAGCTAAGATTCCTCAATCCATCATTAAAATCACTCCTTTGCAATTACCTGTAGTATTCTTCCCCACTCTCTCTCCGTTACGCATGCTCGACTAAAGACATCTGTACAAGTACTTTATGCCCTCAGCCAGGAAGCTAAAATCAGCATAAAAAGTGTATACAAATAATCTACTTGGACATACTTTACATTCATGACCACACATTTCAAATGCATACAAAACTGCCGATCTTCTGTTCCTTTCTTAATTTGATTGATTTTTCACTCCTCAAATTATATTTTTATAATTTTCCCTCTTTCCTCAGATAGCCAATATTTTCCCATCTACTGTCTCTCTCTCTCAGCTATATTCTTATCTCATTCTTCTCTGACAAAATAGAAACAACAAATGAGAAAACTTCCTCAGCTTCCTTTAACCAAATCTATCATTGTGACTTCTTTTATACTCACATGGTCTGCATTTCTTCTCTTGCAGTGCCCCTACTTCTAAGGCCAGCCTTAGCAATTGCTACTCTTGATCTCAGACTTTATCTTCTCAAGTATAATATAATATTCTTGCAATTATATACTCCCTCTACTGCAATATCAGTCTGTCTCTCTACTATGAATTTTCTAAAACATGCAAAATAGTATTTTATCAACCATCTTAAAAACATTGCCACAGTATTAGTCAAGATGCGCTTAGCTCTGATAAAGTAACAAATGAACCTAGAAAACTTGGTGGCCAAACCCAACAAAGGTTTATTTGTTCCTCACATAACAGTCTGACATGGGTAGCTTGGCTCTTCCTGGTGGCTCTCTTCAAGACTCACTTAGCAACCCAGGTTGCTCAAGTTTGCCATTGGAGGGAAAAATAAGTGGAAGGCTGCTTGGGAAGTTTTTAAAATTCCATATATGAAAATGGCATACATAATTTCTATCAACCCTACATTGCCCAGATGCAATGCCATGGTCAAAACTTAACTGCAAGGGAGACTAAGAAATGTACTCTTCCTATTTTCAGGAAGAGGAAACTGTTGTAACATGAAACATTTGTTTTGGCATAGTAGCACTGATCACACATACCTTATCCATCTACCAATCCATGCCTCTGCTCTTCTTAAGAACAAAGTTTTTAAAAAGTTTTCTCTCTATTCTCTATTTAAACATTCTCTGCTGGTCATGGTGGCTCACGCCTGTAATCCTAGTACTCTGGGAGGCCAAGATGGGAGGATGGCTCAAGGTCAGGAGTTCGAAATCAGCCTGAGCAAGAGTGAGATCCCATCTCTACTATAAATAGAAAGAAATTAATTGGCCAACTGAAAATACATAGAAAAAATTAGCCAGGCATGGTGGCACATGCCTGTAGTCCCAGCTACTCGGGAGGCTGAGGCAGAAGGATTGCTTGAGCCCAGGAGTTTGAGGTTGCTGTGAGCTAGGCTGACACCATGGCACTCTAGCCGGGGCAACAGAGTGAGAGTCTGCCTCAAAAGTAAATAAATAAATAAATCAAAATTCTCAAATTCTTTTTTCTCTTCAACATACGGCAATCAATTTTCCATGCTGTTCTTTTCAATGACCTGGAAGGTGACAAATAGAATGTTTGAATTTCTACCTTCCTCTTAGTTGTACTCTCAGCAACATTCCACAAAGTTGGACCACTTCCTCTTTCCTGGTATTTCCTGATATATATCATTTTTGGTGTCCATAAAACCACAGTTCTTGTCTTCATCAACTCTGCTGACTTCTCCATCTCAGTTTGCTTTATAGTTCCTTTAACTCTTCCTTAAGTTTATTTTTTTTCATAGGTTCTCTACTTTCTACTACTAGAGGATCACATCTAGTTTCACATCTTTATAAACTTAAATTGTTAGCTGCCACTGACTCTTAATTTTATATCCCCTGTCTTATCCTCATTTCAATTTGACTTTTCATACTTAAGGGTTTTTCTTTCTCTTTATTGCCTTTCTATGTAATTCATCAGTGAGTCCTTTTGTTTTCTCCTGCAAAATATATTATGAATATAAAACTTTTTTCTGTCTCCACTGCTCTTCACTTCACTGAGAGAAGCTTATATTTTTTCTCATCTAACCTGGTACAGTAGTTTCAGAAAAATCTATTTCCCCCCAAATAGCTGGAGTTATTTAAAAATCAAATTACATCACTTTCTTGCTTAAAATATCACAAAGGCTGATTATAATTATAATATAAGCCTTAAATCCTTAATGCATCTATACATTCCTATAAAATTTGTCTCTTACTTGCCTCTTTGACCTCATTGCCTACCACTCTACTCTAGCCATACTGGTTTTAGTGCTCTTCATTGAACGTGGATGGCTCATTCTCACCTTGGGGCTTTTGCAGTTGCTTTTGCATTCAACAGGAACTCTCTTCCCCAGATCTTTCCATGCATGTTAATTTCTTGTCATTTCGATCTCATTCCGAATACCACTCCCCAATTGAAATGCTCAATATTCTCTTCCAACTACCTTAGTTTCAGTTTTCCTCAAAAAGCAGATTTTAAGACAAGGAGTTAAGTTCAGGTAGTTTATTTAGGAGATTATTCCAGGAAACACGAACGAAGGAGTGGGGAAAATGAAGCAGGGAAGTGAAAAATCCTGTAATATATGTCTTAGCCATCAGGTTGCTTCTTTGAGGAACTAGGGCAAAATCCCTCAGAAAAACTCTGTGAAACTGTGGAATAGACCTTAGAATTTTCCCTCCAGAGAAGGAGGCTATGGTATTTGTATACTAACTCTCATCCCCCATTGGTTGATGGTTGAGATCAACCAATCAACCCTGCACTTCTGAGTTATGCATGGTCAAGCAAGTTCCTGTGGTGCCAGTGACAGCCCCAGGCAGAGAAGTTGAATATGCAGTGCTTGACAATTAGAGAACTATAACTTGTATAGTTGCAATTGAAATCTGAGGAAGGCCAAGGAGATACAGGGCAGAATATAAATAGCATTTGTCACACATTCCAGTCCTTCAAACACACATTCACACCACACAGACCTATACAGTTTATCACTTATAAGCATGTCTCTATATTTTCTCACTTATCATTATCAAAATTATCTTCTTTACATATTTTTTTGCTTGCTCATGCTTTCTCTCCCCACAAAGAATGTGAACTTTGCAAAAAAAAAGGTCCTTATGTTTCTTATTCACCATAACTTCCTGAGTGCATTGGACAGTGGTTGAAATGCACATAGCAAATACCTTTTAAATGAAATAAAAAGCAATATTCTCTATAGATTTCTTATTGAAAGTATTAGGATCATTTTCTAGAACACTCTGAAATAAGGTCTACCTTATCATATTCTTACAAATTTCTAATTTTCTTTTTCTTTTAAAAGTAGGAACTGTGCTTTCTAAACCATGACTGTCTCGATTATTTACTGTTAGAAATGTCAGCATATTTTGAACAGTTGATGATACTTCTTCTAAAAAATGCCATCAGTCAGCCATATCAATCAGTAAGTGACAAAGGATATATAGAAAAATGCCTTTAAGCTCAAATGACAGGAACATATAAACATGCATTACAAACTGCATGCAGCTGTCCCAAGAAAGAACTGTTGCACAAAAGATAAATTTGAAAGAATACAGAGATGAGAGAAGAGGGAGACAAAGAGAGACAGAAAAAGAGAGAAAATATCATTAGAATAAGAGTAATAGATCCTAAGTAGGTTCTGACATAAAAGTCATCAAAAGGGAGATATTTTTTAAGTAAAATTTTGAATGAGCATAAAGACATGGGTTTCTAGAGTAAGTACATCAGACAAAGGTATATGTATTTGTTCCAAGGTGAGTGACGGTGCATTGAAGATGAGCAAAGATTTTAATGTTAATTGTGAAGAGAACAAACTATGCTTTGTTCAGTGTAGAGATCAATGCTGTGAATCATGATTAATCAGCTAAGCTCTTTAGACACTAATATATATGTCTGTAAATGCTTACACCTGTGAAATGACTCACTTTGTTAGATAACCTCAGTGGGTTATCTAACAATCTGAATTGTGAGTTCAGCACCTGTAGCTTTTTCACCCTAAAATTACTACCATGATATTTTTATTTAGGATGAGTTGCTATAGTGATTCATGTCTTGAACAATCTTAGAGAAGACTATGATAATGCATGATTATATGAGATTGGTACAGTGGGTTAAACAAAGGCTATTTATGAAGCAAAATATAATATCTTATTGCTTAAGTACAAATTCCTGTTTTTGCAGATCACTCCTTGGCTTTGTTCCTTCCCTTTGTTTCTAGATCAATCTTTAACTCCGAATCTTCTGCCCTTATTTAAAGCATGAAAGTATTTGGCATACAACTTCTTTAGAAAGAAGCAAAAAACGGGATAAATTCCTTCAAATTTTTTGTTGCAATACTATAGAAATCATTCGAGGTGAATGCTGAAATTAAAATGGCTAACAGAAAGATGGAAATAATTTTTTAAAAATTAACAAGACAATATATTTGCTCATTTCCATCCATATACACATATGTTCATTTTGAGGCAGGAAAATAAAAGCACTTCAAGGGAAAGTAAAAATTTTACTCTGTTACTATTTTTTATATATATATGTATATATATATACTTTTTCAAGTCACTGGCATCAATATCTATCCATATATAATCTTCTCTTTACATACATGTTAAGAATTGGTGTGCAGAGTGTTTAAACCTTGACATAATCAAGCAGAAAGGGCACTCAAATTGATTTTACTATCCACCATATTACAGCCTCACATGGTGTGACATGACTACAGATGTAAGGAGAAGCCACTGTAACCTGCACTCTTGCTTCACGGATTCTTTTAATCCAAAAAAATTATTTGAGAAAAGATGAAAATACAACTGAAATATTAGAGAGAGAGTTAAATCATTTGGCACTTTTTTAGAGAACATCAACAGACATGATTAGAGAGAGAATTTTCATTGGCCCTCAGGGTAGAGTCATTGGTCCTAAATTGCTCACATCAGAATTTATCAGGCCCCACATAGATTCTAATCTCTGAGAATAGCATTAGCTTTAATACTCGTGGAGGTTTATAATAAATACATGAAATGAGGCAGTCCAGTGAAGTTCAAACTCACAACTAGAAGGCTCTGCCAAGTTTTGGCACTGCTGCACTTGGATTGGCTTTGTGCAGTCATCCTCAAAAGTAAATTCGCATTAGAATAATCTAATTTTGGGAGGTAGGCAGAATAGAAATTACACACAACCAGGAAAATAAAAATAAAGAGAGAAAAGAAAGAGCAATGGTGCCTTATATAAGTGGATTGTAAGAAGAAAGGTAGGGAAGGAAGGAGGATGGAAGGAAAAGAGGAACCAATATTGGGATGATTACTAAATTTTGGCTCTCTGCTAGGCATTTTATATAAAGCAATTTAAAATTCTACTTACAACTTTACACATAGTACTCTAAAGTATCCAATTTTATTTATGCCTTTACTTGTCTATAATTGGACTTCTCTTCTAGTTAAGTTAGCTACTTGAGGGGAAGGACTTTGTCTTTCTTATTCATCATTGTATCCCCTGCTTCTAAAACAGACTCTGACTTATGAAGATATCCAGGGGACATTTGCTAAATAAACAATACAAGACCATTTTTTTCAGAATACGTAATAAGTAAAGGCTGAGTTGGTGGTGGCAGGGACAAAGAAACAATTTTTCCACCAAAAAGTAAAATAAAAGTAAAATTCTCAGTAATTTTTTTCTCTTTCTTCTTATTAAAAACTGTTTTTAAATGCCTGACATCCACTGTCAAGTTCAAGGTTCCATTATCCCTGTAAGAACAAGGTCCTTTTGTATCTGGCTACAATTATACTCAATTCTGCTATAAACTCTCACAGTATCATTACTTTTCTTTTTTAATACATCTGCCTGCCCCACAAATGGAGAGGATATTTGAATGCAGATCTATTTCTTTTGTTTTTTTAAACAAATAGTAGCTTCTTTGCTGTTGTACCAATTAAAATTCCTCCGATAATGTTGGAGAGTGCTTTTAATAAGTAACTTGTACATGTCGTCAGAAAGAAAGGTTCAAATGGAGTTATATTTAGAGAACTTCAACAGTTAGATTAAGGAGATAAATAAAATTTATATAAACATTTAACAAATGGGAAAATCATAATGGCCTTATCAGAATAGCCATTTGATTTTTGTGTGGGTTATAATTTGAGTGAACTAAATGAATTTTCATTTGAGCATGTTGGCTTTTTATTAATAAAGAAAATTCAACTCAATCTTTTTTTTCCTTTTTTTAATTTCAGCATATTATGGGGGTACAAATATTAAGGTTACATATATTGTCCATGCCCCCCTCCCCCCTCGAGTCAGAGCCTCAAGCGTGACCATCCTCCAAACGATCTTAAATTGTCAAAAGCAAAAACCTTGGTTAAATTTTACATTTCAAGGGATAATATAGCCTTCTTCCTTTTTACTTTGCCACTTTAAACTAGGCTGCTTACATATATCAAATCAACCTGACACTTTACAAACCTTTGTATGTTCTGGATAAATCTGGTCTATGTCTGACAAACTACCCTATGATGTCCATGTCAATTTGTAACCTACTTGGAGCAGAATTTTAATTTCCGCTTCCCTATTTCTAGTTATTGATTATCAATAATTTCCCTTTTTAGCATTTGCTGTAATAAATACATATTTATGTAGTGCTTTTGCTCTTATATAAGACATTTTCACAGTTAATTATATAGTCTAAGCAGCATTTTGTAAAGAAACTTTGCTTGAATTGCTTGTTTATGCAATGATACCCTACTCAAATTTGATTGACAAATCTCTTGTTTTCCTAATTAGTTATTATGGTGGCTAAAACAGCTTACTGGAATCAATCCATTATTTTCTATTTCAAATCTCTGTACCATGCAGTGATCTTACAATTTCATTTATTTTACTGTACTGGTCAACTCTGAATAATTTGTCTTTATAACTCATACCCACAACCCTGAACTATTTCTGGACCTTCTGACCCAAACTTTGCAATCTCTGCTTTCCTCCTCCTAGCTTAAAGAGACTGCAGGTAAGCCTGATATTTCACATATGATACTACCTCCATTTAATGGGACAGACCTAATAATTTTGTTATAAAATACACTTTATGTTCTTTTCCCATTTTTAAGTTTAGTTTGAAAACATTTTGGCTTTTGATTCATTGTTGATACACTAAAACAAAATAAGCTATGCTTAATAAATTTGAAACTGTTATATGAAATGTCGCACTTAAAATTTAGTAGTAACTGATGACAAATTATAAAATTATGTTTTATTCTTTTTAAAGTTTGGTTACATACATACTATAAAATTTACTCCTTTTAGTATAAAATTCTATGATTTTTTTTTACAAATACACAGTTATGTATTTATGACCAAAATCATGACACAGAACAGTTCGATCAACTCAAAAACTTTCTTCATGTGTTTCCTTCGTAGTCAATTTTTCCCCTACCCTGAATCCCTAGCAATCATTGATCTATTTTCCATTCCTATAGTTTTGCCTTTTCCAGAATGTTATATAAATAGAATCATTTATTTAGAGGCATTTTCATCTGGGCTTCTTTTAGTTAGCAAAATGCATTTCAAATTTATCCATGTTGCTGCATGTATCAATAGCTTGTTTTTTCAATGTTATTCCTAAATAGTGTCCTAGCGTATGGATACACTACAGTTTGTTTATCCCTTCACTGATTGAAGGACATTTGGGTTGTTTCCAGTGTTTGGTGATTATGTATAAAGTGCTATACACATCCATTTACAGGTTTTTGTGTGAACATAAGTTTTCTCTCACTTTGGAAAAAGTGGGATTTCTAGGTTATGTGGTATATGCATATTTACTTTTATAAAACACTGCCAAACCACTACTGCTTTCCAAAATGTACCATTGTACAATGTATCTTCCAGTTGCTCTGCATTCTTGCCAGCAACTGATATTTTTTAGCCATTTTATTGATAATAAATATGTGGTAGTGTTTCACTATGGTTTTAATGTGGATTTACCTAATGATTAGGGTTGTTGAGAATCATTTCATCTGTTTATTTGCTATCCATATATCTTCTTTAAGTGTCTGTTCAAACATTTTACTCATATTTTTATTGGGTTGTGTATTTTCTCATTGAAGAATTTTGAGAGTTGTTTATATTTTCTGGAACCAAGTCCTTTTCCAGTTATGTGATTGACAAATATTTTTGCCCTATTCATGGTTTGTTTTTTATTTTCTTGACAGTATGTTTTGCCTTCTCAGATCTTCTACCAGTCTCTTTGGGGGTGGGCAGGGGGTTCCTGTGTGCGTGTGAGGGGAGCTCAGTGAGGCCAGTGGAGAAGGTTAGGTCCTAAGAGCAGGATTGCTCTCTGCCTCTATCTACGATCCACCAATGGCCCTACACTGTCTTGCTAGTCCTCACTTGTCTGTCAATCTATTAACAATTTCACCTGAATTCTTTTTAGAATTTGGGCTTTAGGTTCCCTGTGACTGAAGCTTACTTATAGATCTGAGGAAAGTTATAAATTTGTAGTTTGTCCAGCTTTTGTTGTTGTTGGGGTGGAAATAATGCTCTTTCTAGCTCTCTTCTTCCTAAGTGGAAAACAGAATCCCCTTGTTCTGTTTTGAATGTAAGTAGTCATTTACCTGTGTTAGGGAAATATAATTAAAAAGAAAACTCTCTTGCTAACCTAGGAAACTTCTCCACAAAGCTAATAGAGAAAGAAATCAGTTTTGCTATTAAATAAGCATTAAAAATGTAATATGATGCACATCATAGACAATACAAACAGATTACAAAGACAGAAAGAAATCTTACCCTACCCCTTTATAGGGCCAAGAAGATGCAACCCATATTCTCAAGAAAAAATAATAACTAATCTTCAAGCAAGAAGACTTAACAGCACCTGTTGTCACACATAGTTCATGTTAAATTCATCTGGTAATTGGATTAACCATTTGTGTTTTTAATTGTCTTATCTTAAGGAAATATGAATTTCTCATATATTTATGACAAAAGTTAGGTTTGCGACTTGGAACCAGGCCCAAGCCTACGTTAGTCTCCTAACCTTCCCATGGAAACTGAGAGACAAGGATGCTATATTTCCTAGTGATTATACTTCAAATAGATGACTCCCATGTCCTTGAGAAATCTTTCTTGGGTTTAAAATGGGTAAAAGGTTTATTTAGATTTGAAAAGATTTATGTACATTTCAAAGACACAAAGAAAGAACTTATAATGACAAATTTTCTATAGTAAATGCTCTAAAATAGAAAAGGAGAGGGAAGGCTGTTTCCTTGTTTGTACCAGGGAGAATTAATTTTATTTTCTTATTTTTTTTTATTTAAATAAATTTAGGAGTACAAGTGGTTTTTGTTACATGGATGAATTGCATAGTAGAGGAGTCCAGGCTTTTAACATGCCTTTCACCTGAATGGTGTACATTATACCCAATAGGTAATTTTTCATCCAGCACTACCTTTCACCCTCCCCCTTCTGAGTTTTCAATGGCCATTAAGCCACTCCATATGACCATGTATACCCAGATCGTAGCTCCCACATAAAATTGATAGTATGAGGTATTTGGCTTTTTGTTCCTGGGTTACTTAACTTAGAATAATGGCCTCCAGTTCTATCAAAGTTGGTGAAAAAAACATTATTTCATTCTTGCTCATGGGTGAGTAGTATTCCATTTTCTTCTTTTTTAAAATTTCAGAATATTATGGAGGTATATACATTTTGGGTACATAATTTGCTTTTGTACAATTTGAGTCAAAGTTATAAGTGTGCCCTTCACTCAGATAGTGTGCACGGTACTTGTTAGGTGTGAATTTACCCATCTCCTTCCACCCCCTCCCACCTACTTGATTTCAATGAAGTTTTACTTCCATATGTGCACATAAGTGTTGATCAATTAGTTCTAATTTAATATTGAGTACATAGGTGTTCACTTTTCCATTCTTGCGATACTTCACACAGAAGAATGGCTTCCAGTTCCATCCAGGTTACAAAAGATACTAGATCGCCATTTTTTATGGCTGAGTAGAACTCCATGATATACATACACCACATTTTATTAATCCACTCATGTACTGATGGGCACTTGGGTTGATTCCACATCTTTGAAATTGTGAATTGTGCTGCTATAAACATTCAAATGCAAGTGTCTTTTTTATAAAATGTCTTTTTTTTTCCTTTGGGTAAATACCTAGTAGTAGTATTGCTGTATCACTTTCTTTATCCACTCATTCATTAGTGGGCACTTAGATTGATTCCATATCTTGGAAATTGTGAACTGTGCTGTGATGAACATAGAAGTGCAGGTGTCTTTTTTATAAAATGATTTCTTTTCCTTTGGTAGATCCTCAGTAGTGGGATTGCTGGATTGAATGGTAGATCTACTTTTAGTGCTTTGAGAAATCTCTATACTGTTTTCCATAGAGAATGTTATTAATTTACAGTCCCACCAACAGTGTATAAGCATTCCCTTTCCATTGTATTTTTGACAACATCTACAGTTTATTGACCTTTTTATTTCAAAATATTAAGGGGGTACAAATGCTTTTATTACATGGATACACAGCATGATGCTGACGTCAGGGCTTTCAGTTCATTTGTCATCAAGACAGTGTTCATTGAACTTAACAGGTAAGTTTTTAACCCTCTCCCCTCCCGTCTTTTAAGTTCCAATGTCCTTTACATCTCTTTGTGCCTATGTGTACTCATCATTTAACTCCCACTTATTAGTGAGAACATGTGGTTTATGTTTTCCCATTCCTGAGATACTTCACTTAGGACAATGGTCTCCAGTTCCATCTAAGTAGCTGCAAATGACAGTATTTCATTCTTTTTATGGCTGAGTAGTACTCCATGGTATATATACACACCACATTTTGTTTATCCACTCAAGGATTGATGGGCACTTAGGTTGATTCCACATCTTTGCAATTGTGAATTGTGCTACAATAAACATTTGAGTGCAGGTGCCTTTTGATAAAATGACTTGTTTTTCTTTGAGAAAATACCCAGCAGTGGGATTGCTGAATTGAATAGTAAGTCTACTTTTAGCTCTTTGAAGAATCTCCATACTGTTTTCCATAGGGGTTGTATGAGTTTGCAGTCCCACCAACAGAGTATAAGCATTCCTTTTCCGCTGCATCCATGCCAGCACCTGTTTTTTTTTTCACTTTTAAATAATGACCATTCTGATAGCTGTAAGGTGGTGTATAATTGTCATTTTGCATATCCCTGAAGATTACTGATGTTGAATAATTTTTCATATGTTTGCTGAACATTTGTATGTCTTCTTTTGAAAAAATACTATTCATATCCTTTGCCTGCTTTTTGATGAGATTTTTGGTTTTTTCTTGCTTATTTATTTGAGTTCTTTGTATATTCTGGATATTAGTCCTTTATTGGATGTATAGTTTGTGAATGCTTTCTCCCATTCTGTAGGTTGCCTGTTTAATATGTTGATTATTTCCTTTCCTATGGAGAAGTTTTTAATGTAATTAAGTCACATTTATTTGGTTTTGTTTTTGCTATATTTGCACATAGGGTCTTAGTCATAAATTTTTAGTCTATACCTATGTCTAGAAGAGTTCTTCCTATATTTCCTTCTAGAATTTATATGATTTCATGCCTTATATTTAAGTCTTTAATCCATCTTGAATTAATTTTTGAATATGGCAAGAGATAGGGGTCTTCTTTCATTCTTCTGCATGTGGCTATCCAACTTTACAAGCACCATTTATTGAATAGGGCATCCTTTCCCCAGTGTATGTTGTTTTCTGCTTTGTCGAAGATCAGTTGGTTGTAGCCATATGGTTTTATTTCTGGCTTCTCTATTCTGTTTCATTTGTCTACGTCTCTAATTTTATACCTATACTATGCTGTTTTGGTTACTTTAGCCTTATAGTATAATTTGAGATCAGGTAATGTGATGCCTCCATATTTGTTCTTTTTGCTTAGCATTGCTTTGGCTATTTGGACTCTTTTTTGGTTCCAAATGAAGCTTAGCATTATTATCTTTTGGATCTATGAAATAGAAAGTTGGTGTTTTAATGGGAATTGCATTGAATCTGTAAACTATTTTGGGCAGTATTGACAGTTTAACGATGTTGATTCTACGAATCTGTGAGCATGGGATGTTTTCCATTTGTTTTTGTCATCTATAATTTCTTTCATCAGTGTTTCTTAGTTCTTCTTGTAGAGATCTGTCACTTCCTTTGTTAAATATATTCCTCAGTATTTTATTAATATTTTTTAAGCTATTGTAAATGGTATAGAGTCCTTGATTTGACTCTCAGCTTGACTGTTAATAGTATGCAGAACTGCTACTGATTTGTGTGCATTGATTTTGTAACCTGAGACTTTGCTGAATTTATTTATCAATCCTAGGAGTCTTTTGGGGGATTCCTTAGGGTTTTCTAGATATAAGATAATACTGTCACCAAACAGGGTTAGTTTGACCTCTTCTTTCTCAATTTGGATGCCCTTTATTTCTTTTTGTTTCTTGATTGCTCTGGATAGGACTTTCATTATTATGCTGAATGGAAATGGTGACACTGGGCACCGTTGTCTTGTTCCAGATCTTAGGGGAAACGCTTTCAATTTTTCAGTATGATAGTGGCCATAGGTTTGTCATATATGGCTTTTATAATTGTGAGTTATGGCCCTTTTATGCCTGGTTTATTGAAGGTTTTTGTAATGAACTGGTACTGGATTTTATCTAATGTGTTTTTCTGCATATATTGAGATGATCATATGTTCTTTGTTGTTGCTTCTGTTTATGTGGTAAATCGCATTTATTGATTTGCATATGTTGAATCATCCTTTTATCCCCGGGATGAAGCTTACTTGATTATCGTGAATTATCTTTTTGATGTGCTGTTGAATCCAGTTTGCTAGTATTTTGTTGAGAATTTTTCCATCTCTGTTCATAAAGGATATTGGTTAGTAGTTTTGTTGTTGTGTCCTTTCCTAGCTTTGGTATCAAGGTGATATTGGCTTCATACAATGAGTTAGGGAGGATTTTCTCCTTCTCAATATTATGGAATAATTTATAAAGGATAGGTGCCAGTTCTTTGTAGGTCTGGTAGAATTCAGCTGTGAATCCGTCTGGTCCAGGGCTTTTTTCGTTAGGAGATTTTTTATTACTGCTTCAGTCTCACTGCTCATTATTAGTCTTTTCAGGATTTCTATTTCTCCCTAATTCAAGCTTGGGAGGTCTTGTGTTTCCAGGAATTTATCAATTTCCTCTAGGGATTCTAGTCTGTGTGCATATAGGTTTTTATAGTGTTCCCATGTGATATTTTGCATCTTTGTGGTATCAGTTGTAGTGTATCCTTTTTCATTTATGATTGAGTTTATTTGAGTCCTTCTTCTTCTATTCCTCGTTAATCTGGTTAGTATCCCTCAATTTTGTTTATCTTTTCAAGAAACCAACTTTTTGTTTCATTGATCCTTTGTATTGTTTTTTTTTGTTTCAATTTTGCTCATTTCTGCCTGATCTTTTGTATCTATTTTCTGATGGTTATGGTTTTGTTTTGTTCTTGTTTTTCTAGTTCCCAGAGGTGTAACATTAGATTGTTAATTTGTGATTTTTCTGTCTTTTTGACATATATTTAGCGCTATAACTTTGCTCTTAGCACTGGTTTTTCTGTATCCCTGAGATTTTGCTAGCATTGCTATTCTCATTCATTTCAAAGAATTTTTTTATTTCTCACTTGATTTCATTATTGACCCAAAGCCCATTCAGCAACACTTTTTAAATGTACACATATTTGTATAGTTTTGAGAGTTCCTTATGGAATTGATTTAGAGTTTTATTCCACTGTGGTCTGAGAGAATACCTGGTTTGATTTCAATTGTTTAAAATTTTATGAGACTTGTTTAGTGGCCTAACATATGGTCTGACTTGCAAAATGTTCCATGTGCTCATGAGCAGAATGTATATTCTATAGTTTTGGGGTACAATGTTCTGTAAATGTCTGTTAGGTCCATATGTTCTCGCATCTCATTTAAGTCCAGTGTTTATTTTTTTTGTTTTCTGCCTTGATGATCTGTCTAGTTCTGTCAGGGTAATGTTGAAGTACTCTACTATTATGATGTTGCTATTTACTTCATTTCTTAGGTCTAGTAGTATTGCTTTTATGAACCTGGGAGTTCCAGTATTGGGTGCATGTATATTTAAGATTTATATATATATTTTTATATCTTTTCACTGTTTTTTCTTATTTAATGTCTGTTTCATTTTCATCTGATATAAGAATAGCTACTCCTGCTCTAATTTGTTTTCCATTGAGTGGAATATTTTTTTAATGCCTTTGCTTTGAGTCTATGTGACTCTGTATGAGTTAAACGGGTTAGTGGAGACAGCAGATATATGGGTTGTTTGTGTGTGTGTGTGTGTTTTATCCATTATGTCAATCTATAATCAGGGGTGAGGAACCTGTGGCCTTCTAGGTCTTTAAGTGCAGCCTTTTGACTAAATCCAAATTTTACAGAACAAATTATTTTATTCTTATTAATGCATTTTTTTCATCTTTTATATTTTTATTTTATTTTAAAAATGAACATATTTAAAATACCAAAGAATAAAATAAGTTTGAAAGTAGTAATCTGCCCACACTGACTGGCACAATTAGAACATTAGTAAGCCATAAGGGCTAAATTGATGGTTACTACACTCATGACTTAGTTCTTAACTTCCCCTGTCTGACTGGCACCACTACTGCACTAGGCTGATTGGAACAATTTCTGGAGGTTGAGTACACCAGTTTGTTATCAGCTTTTGACAATGGTGCACTGTGTTTCTGTTTGAAGTGGAATTTGTGAATAAGTGTACAGCTCAACAGTATTTTTTAATTCTGTCTGCTTAACAGCCCATCATGTCAAAGACCAAGAGAACACTGAAGGAAGGAAACAGATATTTTAACGAGGGTTGGGAATTGCAATATTATTTTGTTTCTGCTAAAGATAAGATGATTTGCTTGCTTTGTGATACTGCAATATCAACATTATAGAAATTCAATGCTCATCAGCATTGTAACATTCATAAGGGCCAAAAATATTTTAAATTTGAGGGAGATGAATGAAAGGTTGTTTTGCAGAAATTAAAAGATGAAAAGCAAAAACAAAGACAATTCTTTCAAGAAGTCATAAGACCTGGAAATAAAGTCACTGAAGCAACCTATAAAGTAGCTTATATACTTGGGGGTGGGAAAGGGAAGCCATTCAGTGATGTAGAAATTGTGAAAGAATGCATTGTCGAAGTTGTAGGATGCTTAGACCCTGATAATGTTTCAAAGTACAAACAACTGCCTCTTTCAAGGAGAGCCAAAACTGATCAGCAGCATGGATTAGCCTTCAGCTTAACAGAACAACTTCATGCAATATTTCAAAAGGAAAATATATATTATTCAATTGCTTTAGATGAATCAACTGATGCTATTGACTCAGCTGAGGTTTTATTCTTCATTCGGGTCATAACAGAAGATTTTCTTTGCTACACAGACTTACTCACTGTGAGCACTCTTGAAAACAAAACACGGGGAATAGATATCTTCAAGAACTTTCAAGATAAATGTCATTAAATTGGACTGAATTTGGTAAATTTAGTGAGTGTATTTACAGCTGTTGCACCTTCCATGACAGGAAAACATGAAGAGTTTATTGAACAGATTAAAAAAATATTAAATGATCTAGATGCTCTCATTTCTTTTCATTGTACTGTGTTTCCCTGAAAATAAGACCTACCCATAAAATAAGCCCTAGCAAGATTTCTAAGCGTTTGTGCAATATAAGCCCTACCCCGAAAATAAGACCTAGTGATGGGCGTGGCTACGCAGTGTATCTGCACAACCCATGCATTTTGTCACGGAGCGGTAAAGAAGACGAGCAGCCTTTCCCATCTGCCCCATCGTGACAGCTACTATCCCAGACGTGACCGGAAAGGTGCGGGCAGTCCCACCAACAAGGTCGGCTCTCCCTGTCAGGTCCCAGCCATCCTGTGCATGCTGCAAGCTGAGGCGTTGAGGGGAAAATAACACATCTCCTGAAAATAAGCCCTAGGGTGTCTTCTTGAGGAAAAATAAATGTAACACCCTGTCTTATTTTTGAGGAAACACAATATCTTGCATCAGCAAAATCTCTGTGCTAAAGCTCCTATTTTAAATGACACTTTACAACAAGTTTTAAGTACTGTTAACTATACTTACATAGTGCAAATGCAACACACCACTATCAGTTTCATAACATGCTAAACTTGAATGATGAAGTACTCAGTGTGGATTTGCTGTATCATTCTAAAGTGCATTGGCTATCACAGGGATGGCCAAAATTAGCCGAAATTTTATCTCTGTGAGAACAGATAGTTAAATTTTATGAATATCAGAATCAGCAATGTGAAGTATTGAGAGTATGTTTCTATAGGAATGCAGAATTTCTGTGTGACATTGTGTCTAATCAAAAGGACTTGAACATTTCTTTGCAAGGTAAAACTAAGTCTATATATGTATGTGGCAAAAAATCTAAGCATTTTAAAAAAGCTATCTTTTTTGAAAACAATTCTTCTTAAAAAGGATATTTTGGATGAACATTTTCCCCAGTTAGCAGAGGTCATTGATGAGCAGGATGATATATGTGAATCATTTGAAGAATATGCAGCTGTTATAGACCTATTCATTGGCGAATACAATGAAAGTTTCATTGACTTTGACAATCATGACATCACACTCAAATTAGCATTTCAGCCTCACCTAGTTGATATCACCAAGGTATTAAAGAACTACAGATGGAATTGATTGAGCTCTCAGTAGGTGACATTTTAAAGTCATTGTTTGATGCTAAGAAAGATCCAACTAAAATATGGAAAAATGCAGTAGAATACCCATGCCTTTGGAAACATGCCCCCAAAATGCTTTCTTGCTTTTGAACCATTTATTGGTGTGAATCTATATTCTCCTACCTAACACAAATCAAGACACCCTTAAGGTCACAAATGTCTGATACCCATCTAGAGTATCAACTGAAAGTGCAGACCTCCATGCTGCAACCAAATTTTCAACAAGAGCTGACACAAGGAAGTCATTAAAAGTTAGTTAACTTTAAAATTGGCAAATAGCTTTCATTTTTTAAGTACATAGTAGTTAGATTTTTACAAAATAGTATATATTTTAAGTAGATATAATTGAAGTTTCTTGAATGAGGCCTTATTTGATTACAGCTAAATTAATGCAGCCTTCCAACATGAAAAGGTTCCCCACTCCTGATCTATATATTTTAAGTGGGGTATTTAGATCATTTAAACTCAAATTCAATGTTAATATTGATAAGTGAGGTACTGTTCTTGTCATCATGTTGTTAACAATTTGCTTTGTTTTTCCATTGTTTTATTGTTTTATAGGAGCTGTGTGTTTTTACCCTCAAGTGTCTTTACACTTGTGAGTGATGGCTATACTTTTTGGTATTTAGAGCACTTTTGAACATTTCTTATAGGGCAGGCCTAGTGGTGATAAATTCCCTTAGTGTTTGCTTGTCTAGGAAATATTTTATTTCTCCTTCACTTACGAAACTTAGTTTTGCAGGATATAAAATTTATGGCTGACAATTATTCTGTTTAAGCATATTAAAGATGGAACCCCAATCCCTTCTGGCTTGTAAGGTTTCTGCTTAGAATTCTACTGTCAGTCTGATGGGTTTTCCTTTGTAAGTTGCTTCATGCTTTTGTCTCACCGCTTGTAGGATTTTCTCCTTCACTTTGTGACTGTGTGCCTTTGTCATGTACTATTAGCAATAAATCTTTCAGAAGTTCACTGACCTTCTTGTACATGGATGTCTAAATCTCTAGCAAGACCAGGGAAGTTTTCTTTCATTATTCCCTTAAATAGGTTTTCCATGCTTTTTACTTTGTCTTCTCCCTCAGGAATACCTATAAACCTTATTTTGGGCTTTTTACATGTTCCCATATTTCTGAGAGACTTTCTTCATTTCTCTTGATTATTTTTTATTTATTTTTGAGTACCTGGGATAATTCAAAAGCCTTGTCTTAAACCTTTGAAAATCTTTCTTTTGCTTGGTCTAGTCTGTTGTTAAAACTTTCCACTGTATCTTGAAATTCCCTAACTGACTTCTTCATTTCCAGGAGTTCTGTTATGTTTTTTTTAAAACCATCTCTCTTTTAGTGAATTTTTCATTCATGTCCTGAATTATTTTTTTTTTGTTTCTTTTGTGCTGGTTTTCAACTTTCTCATCGATCCCATTGAGCTTACTCAAGATTCATATTTTGCATTCTGTATTTGACGTTTCAGAAATTTCCTTTTGGTTAGAGTCCATTGCTGGAGAGCTATAGTTTATCCTTTGGGGTGTCAAAGGAATCTTTTTTTCCATATTGCTAGCATTTTTATGCTTATTTTTCTCATCTGGAATCTCTTCCCTCAGCTCATATCAATAGCTTTGTGGTTTGCCTGTTCTCCTTTGCTGGGAACTCTCCTGTTTCAGAAGAAAAGTGGATGAGTGTGAGCTTGTGACAGGAGAGGCAGGCCTCTCTTGATGAGATTAGCAGAGGCAGACAGCTGTGGGACACACAAACCACTCATACCTCCCTCTCTCAGCAGTGACAGTGGTCACTGTCCTTTGGGGGCCCAAAAGTGCTGAGATACCAGCTTCCACCCTGGCCCAACTGTAGCAGAAGTGGTGGAGGCAACTCAACCTGCCATGTGCAGGGCTACCAGATAGACTGCTATGGACGAAATGCTCTGGCAGGGGAGATGTGGTTGTGCTAGGGACTTGCCTGTAGAGATATTAGGCTCCTCCCAGAAGAGACAGGCAGCTCAGGGAAGGCACTACTAGCCCCACCCTCAAGCTGCATGGAATCCAATTACCCAAGGCTACTGTGTTCTGAGTAGGTGTTGGGTAGTGTTGGCTATGGATCCAGTGATGTAGAGAACCAGGGGATGAGATTCCTGGGTCGAGACTGCCATGCCAAAGGCTTGTGCTTGAGAGCAGAGGTGTCTATATCTGTGGCATTGGATGGTTGGGGGAGGGGAGGTTCCCATCTCTAAGTCCTTTCCTGGGCTACAGTGATGTTTCTGTCCTAGTGTGGGGATACTCTCTCACACTGTAGACTCCTCTTTGTGCCCACTTTTCCATTAGGAGGGGCACAGACAACTTTAGATCATGATCCATGTGCCCTCTGGTACAGGAGAGTGAGCTCTTCATACCCCTCTGTCCTAAGAAGCATTCATAGCACTTCCTAGTACCCTTGGGACAGCCCATGCTGTAGGTCAAAATTCCAGGAATACTGCTGCTTTCCCTTGTCTCCTCAATTCCCTACAGTTGTCACAGTCCAAGCAGTTGCTGGGGGATGGTCGTGTGGAGGGACAGGCTGGTTCACAGGCCAGTGCTGAAAGCTCAGGAGGGAGCAGAGTGGGCCCCTCTGAGAAGTGGCAGTAGAGGTGGGGGGCCATGGTGGTCCCACCTGGGTCCCATACCAGCAGCAGCAGTGGTGGCATGATCGGCAACCCTCAGGAGTAGTAGCAAGGGTGGGTGGGCATGGGGGTTCATCCATGCCTGAGTTCTGCAGCAGCACCAGCAGCAGCAGGGGAGGAGTGGCATTTGTCCTTGGGGTGCATGAGAGTGCCTGGCCTCCCTAATCTCTTCCTGGCCTCGCAGCAGTGATAAGGAAGCTGTTCTGGCAGCACTGGCCCCTGTGCAGACACAGTACTCTAGGCTGTCAGAATAGTGCCAGATGCAGCACTCATAGCTTGTAAGCCTGCGGGACCCCACTGAACCCCCTCTCTGGAGCAGTGCTGCTGTGCAGCCTTTAGGCATCTCCCTGTGTTAGTCTGGTGGCCCTTGAGGGTGGAGGGGCCCTGTTGTACCTAGGAATGCAAAGTCCATGGTGGAAGTGTAAAATCTTAGGGTCTATTTCTTCCTCTTGGCCCACATGTGGATGCCAATCCTGGCTATTGCCAAGCTGGTTGAGTGAGTCACTCTATATCCCTCTTCTTTACTTTTAGTGCCTCCCATCACATGTCTGTTGAATCCTGGTACATTCTTATAGACAATCCATCTGAAGGTGAATATCTACTCATCCATTTAGCTTCTCTCTGTGGGAGCAATGTGGGATAGCTACTTCCAGTCTGCCACCTTGGTTCCTCCTTATATTCTTATTTTTAATTCATATTTTCCCTTCTACCTGTAAACATCGGAAATATTTAGCCCAAAATAAAAGTTTACACAAAATTTTAAATGGTTTAGTTTACTTGATTTTCACAATGATCCTATGAGGTAAGCCAGGAAGTAATTATTAATATTTCTATTCATCTGATTTAGTAGATGATGGAATTAAGACTCAGAGAAGACATTTTACTTCTTCATTTGAACGCCTCTAAGAAGAAATAAAACTAACACCTCACATATAGCTTCTCTGGTGACATCTCTAGTCCTGTCAGTCTAGGCTGCCTTCTCAAAAGCATATATATGTATGTGTGTGTATATATATATATAATTTTGGATTATATATAATCCAGGGTTTATGTTTAGAAGCAAAGTGATACACATGTACACCTTTGCAGGTCACAACAAACTTTTAAGATATACAGTCTAGTCATATTAAATGTACCAAAGATTGATTCAACTGACAAATATTGTGGTTGAAAGCAAAACAGCCAACAGTGAGTCAATATTTATTGATGTATTTATTATCATTACACATCATCTAACCCCATTCTTTCCTTCAATTCACATTTATTGAACATCTATTATGTACTACACATTATTCTAGGGGCTGGGGAAGCAGTAGTAACCAAACTGATAATCTCCCTGCCCACAGGAAGCTTATATTCCAGTGGGTTGAAAAGAGAATAAATTTTAAAAATATATAAAATGTCAGTCTGTGATATATACAATGTAGAAAGACAAATCAATAATGGAAAGAAAAACACAACCCAAGAGTCTGCTGCCTCCAGGAGACACATCTAAACCACAAGGATGCAAAATGGCTCAAAGTGAAAGGATGGAAAAAATATTCCACACTAATGCAAGTGAAAAGAGAGCAGGTATTGCCATTCTCATACCAGAAAAAATTTACTTTAAATCAACAATGGCAAAGAAAGACAAAAACTGTAATAAATAATGGTAAAGAGAGTAATTCAACAAGAAGATATAACAATCCTAAATATATATGCACCTAACACAGGAGCTCTCAAATACATAAAATAAATTCTACTAGAGCTAGGCAAGTAAATAAATAATATTATCATAATTGCTGTGGACTTCAACACCCCACTATCAAAGCTAGAAAGATCATCAAAGCAGGAAATAAGTAAAGATACACTGGACTTAAATGGTACTCTAGAACAACTGGACCTAACAGATATTTACAGAACATTCTACCCCAAAACTACTGAATACACATACATTCTTCTCACCAGCACATGGTACACTCCGAAAGATTGTTCATATCTTAAGCTGTAAAACATGTCTTAACAAATTTTAAAAAATCAAAATCATAACATGTATTGTCACAGACCATAGTGGATTAAAACTAGAAATCAATTCTAAGATTAACACTCAATTCTACACAAAAATCATAGAAAATAAGCAACCTGCCACTGAATGATTATTGGGTCATTAATAGAATTTAGATAGGAATCAAAAGATTCCTTAAATTGAGCAACAAAGTAGACATAAGCTATCAAAATCTATGGGACACAGCAAAAGCATACCTAAGGGAAAAATTAATAGCTTTAAATGTCCACATCCAAAAATAAGAAATATCATAAATTAACAACCTAATATCACTTCTCAAGGAACTAGAAAAAGATGAGCAAATCAAACCCAAAGCCAGCAGAGGAAAACAAATAATAAAGGTCAGAGAAGAACTAAATGAAATGGAAAACAAAAAAATAATACAAATAGTGAAACAAAAAGTTGCTTCTATGAAAAGATAAAAAAGATTGATAGATTTGTTGCTGGATTAACCAGAAAGAGAAGAAATTAAAAAAGAGATATCACAACTGATAGCACAGAAATGCAATCTCCATCAAACTACTAATGGCATATTTCACAGATCTAGAAAAAACAATTCTAAGCTTTGTTTGGAATGTGAAAAGAGCTCAAATAGCCAAAGTAATCTTAAACAAAAAGAAAAATCTGGAGGCATCACATTGCTAGACGTCAAACTGTACTACAAGGCTATACTAACCAAAACAGCATGCTATTAGTACAAAAATAGAGACATATACCACAACAGAACAGAGAACACATATATAAAACTATCTACCTACAACCAACTGATCTTTAACAAAGCAGACAACAATGTACACTGGGGAAAAGAAGCCTTATTCAATAAATGGTGCTGGGAAAATTGGATAGCCACATACAGAAGGATGAAACAGGACCCCTATTTCTCGCTACTCACAAAAATTAATTAAAGGTGAATGAAAAACTTAAATGAAAAGCATGAAACCATAATAATTCTAGAAGAAAGTGTAGGAAAAACTATTCTAGACATTGGCCTAGACAAAGAATTTATGACTAAGACCCCAATGGCAATTACAGCATCAACAAAAATAAATAAATGGGGCTTGATTAAATTAAAAGCTTCTGCACAGCTAAGGAAATAATCAACAGAGCAAATAGCTTACAGAATGGGAGAAAATATTTGCAATCTACACATCCAATAAAGGGCTAATAACTAGAATCTCCAAAGAATTGAAACAAATCAGCAATGAAAAATTAACAACTCCATTATAAAGTGAGCAAAAGACATGAACATATGTTTTTCAAAAGAAGATAGTCAAATCACCAACAAACATGAAAAAATGGTCAACATCACTAATCATTAGGGAAATTAAAATTAAAAACACAATGAGATATCACCTTACTCTTGTCGGAATGGATTTTATCTAAAAAATCTAAAACCAATAGATATTGGCATGGATGCAGGCAGAAAGGAATGCTTATACACTGTGGGTTGGACTGCAAATTAGTACAGCCCCTATGGAAAGCAGTATGGAAATTTCCCAAAGAACTAAAAAGTGGACCTACCATTATATCCAGCATCCCACTACTGGGTATCCACCCAGAAGAAAATAAGTCTTTTTATCAAAAAGACACCTGCACTAAAATATTTATTGCAGCACAATTCACAATTGCAAAGATGTGGAATCAACCCAAGTGCCCATCAATTCATGAGCGGATTAACAATATGTTGTGTGTGTATATATATATATATATATATACTATGGAGTACTACTCTGCCATATGAAAGGATGAATTAATGTCTTTTGCAGCAACTTGGAAGGAAGTTGCAACCATTATCCTAAGTGAAGTATCTCAAGAATGGAAAGCCAAACACCACATGTACTATCTAATAAATTGCAACTGACTATTGGGCACACAAGTACACAGAAGAAAGTAAAAGTCATTGGAAACCCAGCAGGAGAGAGGTGGAGGAGAGAACAAAAAGCCACCTAATGGCTACAATGAACACTATTTGGGTGATGGGCACATTTATAGCCCTGACTCAAGCCATGCATCAAAAACATCTGTACCCCCTTAATATTTTGAAATTAAAAAAAGAAAGACAAAGCAAAGTAAGGGAAACAAGATATATTAGGAAGAGGTTGTAAGGTTTGTTTTGTTGTTGTTGTTTTGTTTTTGCTTTTGCAGAGGCCTTAAGAACGCTGAAAGTGAGCTACGATGATATCTGGGGAAAGAGCATATACAGGAAAGATTAAGTTAAAAGTTCCTGAGGCAAGACTATTTTCGTGTATTCGAGTAACAGCAAAGCAGGTATGTGACTGGAGAAGAGTAGAGGAGGAAAGAGGGGTTATGGAGCCAGGTTATTTAGAGGCTGAAAGTGAGATCAAAAGCCTTTTAGTTCTAAAGAGGAGTGATGTGATCATTTTGAACAGTTTACTCTGACTCAGAAGACACTATAGTGGGGCCAGGGCAGGAGCAGTAAGACCAGGTAGGAGACCAGTGCAATTCAGATGTATTAATGGTACCAAATGGCAGGGGGGAATATTCCCTGCTTTACCTTATTGTTATAGCCTTAAAATTCACTTTTTCTCAAAATGGTTTTGATTTTTTTACAGGGGTTACAGTTAATTAGATTTATGACACCACGTGAATAGAACGTACTGACTTTGATACATCAGAAAGGAATTTGCTTAGGAAACATTTCCTTGACATTTCTTGTAGAAAATAACTTCCCATTTGCCCAGGATGGGCTGAGACCGTGACAGAATGAGTCAGTAAGAACTCTCTGAGGTGTATTTTTCAAATAAGAATTTATTTGATTGTTTACCAAGTAGACAATATGTGGGGTGAAAGATAGAGTTTGCATGTTTGAATTTATTTTATAATAACATTTGGGATTGTGATTAAGGAGAGATGTACTGAAGTAAATTCCTATCTGCTTACGAATTGACAGAACTTGATTTAGGTTTGTCAGTTTCTCAGATATTCCTGAAATATGTATTAGTCCACTAATAAATATTTGCAGAATATCTTCCAGAAATTCAGTAACATTCTGCAGGGTGTCTTCATTTTTATAAAGCGACAATATAATACATGATTTTTCAACCTTAAGATAGTCTTCAAATTTCATTTTATGTTAAGTAAAAATCTATCCCAAGGTCTTTTTAATCTTTTTATAGTTTTGCTAAGATACAAAATGTAATTTCTCTGGTTTTTCTACTTTATTAAGTTTGAAAAGGTTTAACTGCAAGCTTTGGAAGAAAAACAATTTTTAAAAAGTTTTAATGCTCTAATAAATGAAAATAAATGTTGAGATCTCCTTTGTCACCTTTAGATTTCTTATTGCCCTCATAACATTCCACTTTTTGCTGCATCCTAAATTAAAAGACCCATAATCTTGGATCTTAGTAGATTCATGTAATTTATTGGACTTTTTGTGTGGTACTTGTTCCTTAAGAAAAAACTTGCTCTTTATTGTTCATCTTATTTCACATTAATAAGTACTTGAGAAGCAGCATTTTTTCTTTTTTCTTTTCTTTTCTGACAGCTTCTACCTTCTCATCCTGTTTGACTTCTCCTTATTGTTATTATTATTATTTTTAAAAGTCTAGATCCTACCCTCAGCTTTTACATAGACTTAACAATAATAATGACTAAGATGAAAGTGTCATTGACATCTTGATGGCCACAATATAAGTAAATAGCCTAAATTAAAAGCCATCATCTTCCCGGCTTCCAATTCTTTGATCTAACACCCAGGTACTTTTCTTTCTATGTAAATATACGAAATCAATCTTCATTTTCATACTCTTTCTAAGATCATAGAAACTTAAGTATTTATTCCATAAATACTTATTTGATATAGCATATATACAGCATATAGACCTAGTGGTATCATCAGAAAAGGTAAAGGAATATGCATTGTGTCCTAAGATCAGGTAAAAATTTGAGCTAGAATGAGGCTTCTAGATTATTTCTACCAATTCTTTTATTTTATTTGTAAGGTAATCAAAGGTTTGAGAAGTTAAGTGGTACACTTCAAGATACACAACAAAGTGTAAGAATTAAATTGGATCATTGTTTTGTTTTTTTTTTTACTTTTTTTTTATTTCAGCATATTATGGGGGTACAAATGTTACGGTTATGTATATT
>VBSM01001483.1:20575962-20621852 GCA_008086735.1 Cheirogaleus medius
TAGCCAGATGTGGTGGTGCACACCTGTAGTCCCAGCTACTCGGGAGGCTGAGGCTAGAGGATCACTTGAGCCCAGGAGTTTGAGGTTGCTGTGAACTAAGCTGATGCCACGGCACTCACTCTAGCCTGGGCAACAAACCAAGACTCTGTCTCAAAAAAATAAAAATAAAAATAATAAAATAAAAATTAAAAATAAAAATAAAAAATTATATAGAAACAAATTATATCAGAAGAATGGAAACTTTTAATTTATTCAGAGATTTTTTTTACTTCTTTTATCATTGAGACATAACAAATTTTATTTTATATATATACTAAAATGATCACTTTTCAGCTCTTAAATTTTGTATAAAATACAAACATCCTTCGTCCTTGCATTTTTCCTTTTCCTAAGCTTCAAACATCCCCATTGCCCCTCCCCCCTTTACCTTCTTGCTTTGGAAAACAAACCAATACAAAATTCCCAGATTGGTCAAACAGTCTCACTGATTGACAAAAACATGATTAAATACTAGTTTTGAAGATCTTTAAGAGCACATAGGATGAAACAATGGATCACTAGGTAAATAATGTATATTTTTATTACATCTATTCATTATCTATTTCTGTATATATGAACACACACCCACACATACTTATACAGAGAGAGAGGGATTTTTCTTACAACTTTGAACTTTATTCATATTATAAAGGGAGCTATGGTAATAAATCTACATTGCCATATTATATTTACTGTATGATTTGTTAAAGTTGTTCTATTGGACATTTAATAAAAAGTGAATTAATTTCTGACATCTGTATTTTTTTTTTACTTCTCTCTTCTTGGGACTTATAGCAAGAGAGGCAAATCAAGGAAAGGGATTTAGAATGAAGTTATACAATTTGCTTCTGCCAAAGAAAAGTACTTCATTGTGTACAGATGAGACTTTGTTTCTCTTTTTAATTGTATTTCCTTCAGGCAATGTAAAACTTCAGGGGCATCATATATTAGTATGAAAGGGAGTAAAGCAAAATCAACAGCTTGAACTTGATCCTATCAAATTGCAGAATGCCACTAATACAGTTATAAGAAAAAAAAAGTAAAGTTACAAGTTTTCCCGAAATATCTTACCTTTTACAGCTACAAAATAATTCATTTTCTACTAACCCATAGCAGAAATAGGAAATCTTTCTCTGCATACTTGCTGGTTTACTATCTAAATAACATCTTTTAGCAGTTCTACAGATGACCTCATTTTGAGAACTGACTTGGGATATTAAACTGTAGAAACTGCAAACAACTACACACATCCCAAATGATACATACAAATGTGTGATGAGTGGTTGAGTGAAAAGGGAAATGACACACTGTTTTTGAACATGTCTATATCACTGCACACATTGTGATTTCTATCATTACAGTGTTTCTAACTATTGGTCAATGGAAAAGCAATTGCTTTGGCAGTTTAAATTCAGTAAATATATAAACATTTTAACAAATTATAAGACAGGCAAGTCATCACCATCTTTTGCCATTCTGATGACAAATGGTTGGTTTGTTAATCAGTTCTTACTGTAAAATACAGCAAGATATGAGCATCAGAAGAATTACTTTCTTGTTTCTTTGCCAGGACTGCTGTACGCCTGGAAAAGAAGTAAGAATTAGAGCATGATGTTATGTAACTGTGGAACATCAAATAACTTCCCTAGTAATATGTAGATCCCTGAATGTCGATGTGGCCCCTCATTAAACCTAATGTATAAAATGCATTAAGTCCATGGTTTCTTTGTTTCTTGAAACCTAACAGATTCCCCAATTCTTGTGGGAAGCACAGATCTCCAAACACCAGGTTTACCTTCAGAAAGAATTATGCATGTATAGAAGGGGGTGTCTGTATCTCTTAAAATTGCACTGTTTGTTTGTAGGCCCATTCATAAACATGAATGAAGACCAATCTGAGCTTGCTTGGAATCTCTAGATCACCCCCTTGTATTCTGCCCTAATCCAAGCATCTCTAGCCGTTTTTGCTAGTTAACTACTACTTAGTTTTGTTTTTAAAATTCTTGATAGGAAAACAGTCAAATTCATGGATGTGTCTATCCAATTTGCTCCTGGAAATAATAAATTTAAATTATTTTCCTCTCAATGTATCTGCAAAATAACTGAAGTGGTAAATGTCATGCAGCTATATTCAATAAAAATCAAGCAATAAACCTTACCATTTTCATTCAGATTCTATAAATCATTAATGATTTTCACATTTATTCTATTCCCAGAGACATGGCCCTGGTTATCTCCACATTGAAATGTTTCTTGCAGATTTTCCAACAGTAAGCTTTACTTCAGCTCCTTGTCAGAAACAATCAAGTTCCTTTCCCATTCTGCCTTTAAAAGTATTTTTGGAGACCACAGGAACACAAGGATACATTTTTGTCTGCAGCTGTCTTATCTCATAGAAGATGCAATTTGGACATGTAATATTGGGAATTCAGAGTCATTTATTGGTTTGTGGAAAGATTCCAATTTGGATTTGTAAGGGATGCTCTTCTAAATTCAGTTTTATATGGCTCATGATTACTTTGGAATGCCTTTATTTACCCTTTGTTCATCAACTATTATTCCTCACCCCCACAAGTCTTATATTTTGTCTAAATTCTTGCTACTTGAACTGTGGTCCTCAGACGAGCAGCATCACCATTTTTCTGGACGTAGTTAGAAATGTAGAATCTCAGATCCCATCCTAGACAGAGAATCAAAATCTGTATTTTCAAAAGACCCTCTCCCCAGGCGATCCACAGGCACATTAAAGTTTGAGAAGCACTGTTCAAAAATATTTTCTGAAATGAAAAAGAAAATTCCATTTGGTCGTCCTAGTTTGCAAATGATATATTCACTGCTTTTCTCTTACCTACCCCACAATGGACTTATGCATCTTTGCCTGCTCAAGGTGTCTCAAGAACATGCCGTTTTCTTGTGCACACAGATTAAAAAGAGAACATTTACATGAAAATATTTTTTCTGCATTTACATATGACATTTTATTTTCTGAGCTGCACTATTCAATACAGCAGGCACTAGCCACATGTGGCAAATTAGAGTTAAATTAACTAAAATCAAATAAAATTAAAAATTCAGTTCCTCAGTCACTCTAGTCATATTTATAGTACAGTTTGTGTATTGGCTAGTGCACATATTGACCATTTACATCATCACAGAAAGTTATATTGGACAGCAATTTTCTAGAGACTACTATATTCTAAATTAGGCTTTGAGAATGTCAATTGCAACTTCTTCCAGATAATACTGGCAGCTTCAGTGAACCAGGATAACCAGTTTAAAAAGAAACTCAGGGGGTTATTCCCAGTGCACTTGGTCTATTTCTGAAATATCAAGCTATTTTATGTAGCTTAGAAGTGTGGGAGGAAAGGTAGTAGAAAATGCCTCCTCTTTTCATATTCCTCTACCATTATGAAGAGAACATGGCAAGAACATCCTCCTGGTATGGGGAGACTTGGAAATGGCAGTATAGACTCCAGTTCCCAATCAATCACTGAATATGTGATACTGAGTAAGTCACTTGTCCTGTCTGAGCTTGTGTTTGTTCATTTGTACAATAAGGATATTGTGTTCAGTGGTCCTTAGTTTTCTATTTCTGTAATTCCTAATCCTATGAATTATTAATAGATACCTCTAGTGCTGCTACCTGAAATCAACCCATAATTTTCCTAAATACCATTTAATGAAGGATGTACATTTGCTGTGTATTGAACACAAGGGCTATGGTTACAGATAATTTTTTAAAGAGTACCTGCTCTTAAGGAAATATTAATCTAGAGGAGTGGTCTATAAAGCGAAGCCCCTTATACATCAGGAGCGACCCAACTGAATCACGGAACTGAAGGAATGGTATGTTATTTTGAGTTCCCCCATGACTATGATGCAGGACAGGAGGTTCCCTGCCCAGGATCCCAGCTGGAGCTGGGAGCGTGGCCCTCCTATGGGAGGATGGGTGCCCCACGAGTGTGCGGCTAGAACCCACACACACTGCACTCTACCCTGAATCTGACCCTGTAGGAACTGCCCCCTCCCCAGACTAATTTACAAATATCTCCTCTGTGTCCCTGCAATTGAGAACTGGATGTATGAGATCTGGCCTGCTGGGCCCCGGAGATCAATCCCTGTCCATGCTAGGGAGAAGAATGAAGTCACCCACGGGTGCCCAAGGTGGTTCAATATCCCTCCGCCTCAAGGTTTGCCCTACTCTGCTGGAGTCACCAGGCAAGCAGCACCAGGAAGGGCCAGCAGGTAGGGAGCTCACAGTCCAAGCACCCCTCAGTCCACTGCAGGACCCCAAAAGGAAATGTCTGAGCCCCGTTTCCTGTGGATGTCTCCATGTGGTGGCTCAATTGTCTCCCTCTGCAGCCATGGGTGGGGGAGAGGAAGAGGCAAAAAAGAGTCTAGGTGGAGGAAAGTCCACCCTCTGGTCATCTCCATCCCTCTCTCCAGGAGGCAGTCTGCCCAGAATAACGGAGCCCTGGAGTCGCACGGATAGCTCGGGACCCACTGGACCCCTGTGGCTCCTGTAGTCTGGGCCATAATTGGGAAATGTCTGTGTGGGGACAAGCAAGATGGATCCTGAGGGGTAGAGGCCCCCTGGGGAGGACAAAGGTGCTTGGTGGGTAGAGAAGCAACATGGCACCTGCCGACCAGCTCGGGTCTGTGGGGCAGGAGGGGGGGGGGTGCTGGGAGCCTGCTGCCCTGTCCACAGGAAGCCCTCTGCCCACTGGCACCAGCAGTCTCTGGGCTGGTATTGGCAGATCTGTCCAGCAGCTCAGGAGCCCACCGAGATGCAAGGGAGGGGAATTTTCTCCCTGGTCTCAAAGGCTCTTAGGGCTTAACCCCCACTGATGCCTTTCTCCTTCCTGTTCTGCTCAGCAACCTCTTCCTGTGGAGTCTCCTGTAGGCACCCTTCCTTCTGACCCTCATCCAATCTATGATTGTCTGTCTGTTTTTTTCTCTTTCATCTAAAATTTCTCCTTTTGGCAGAGAGGATCTGGCTGGTGGTGTCTTTCTTCTGCCATCTTGCTGCCTGTTATCAAGAATGGTATGTTAAAATTTCTATTTTCATTGTTTATTCTAAAACATTGTTTGAAAGAACTTAATATATGGATTATCAGAGATATGCATATGTATGAGTAAAGTATTGTCAGCAAACATTTATCAATAAGTATACATGCATACATAATGCTTACATTTATTGGAAGTGCATGTTCAGATATGTTTAAAGTTTTAGAATGGACACTTATAGAAGTTTGTACAGTACTTTTTTGCAGGAGAGATAGGAAGACAGTAATAGTGTGAGAGAACTGCTTTAAAAAGAATATAGGATTCAAAGTGACTACAATCAATAATAATTTGATTATTGACTATAATTGACTATATTGACTACTATTGACTATAATCAATAATAATTGGGTACACTTTAAAATAACTAAAAGAGTTAATAAATTGGAATGTCCCTAACACAAAGAAATGATAAATGCCTGAGGTGGTGGATACCTCGATTACTTTGGTTTGATTAATTCACATTGTATGCCTATATCAAAACATCACATGTACCCTATAAATATATACAATTATTATGCACCTGTAATTATTAAAAATATTTTTTAAAAGAATATAGGATTCAATAAGTGCACAAAAGAGGGCACATAACCCTGAGTGTGGATCAGGGGGCAGAGCATCTTTTTTAGAAGATGTAGTCCTTGAATTCAGTCATCAAAGTGAAAAGCAAAGGCGATCTAGGCAGAACCAATAGCATGTGTAATGACATATATGCATTAACCAGAATAAAAAATGTAGGAACTGCAACTGGTCCAATGTGGCCCACAGCTACATTATGTCAGGGAGAGGTAAAAGACAAGGCCAGACAGGAGGACAGAAGTCATAAACACCAACCTATATCTATCTACATCTACATCTATATCTGCCTATATGTGATTTTCCAGAATAAGGTTTCCATTTTAATAAGTTTCTCAAAGCATTTCAGCTATAATTCCCTTTTTTAAAATAAACATTAAATGTTCTTTAAATATTTCTTTTACAAATTGGGGTAAGATATCTTTCTTTTTAATAATTTGTATCATTTCCAAATTATCATAGAGGAAAAAGGGGAGCACTTTGATAATTTGCTAATTTTGCAGGTTTCCATGTTTTATTGAGCTAGCTTAAGCTTAGTGCAAACACTGAAGAAAACTTAAGATCTCTGAAAGTCTTTAAGACTTCTGAATGCTTTCAGAGATTTGATCTATTCTAAGCAATAGATATCATCGTTGATCTTTCTAAGTTCCAGTGTTTAACATTATTCTTATTTTTATTCCCTTTTTATTATTTTTTCAATCCTAATACTTAGAGAAAGATAAATAACATGGGACTGTGACATGACCTTGATTTTTCTCAGGAGAAAAAGGGAAAAATATGATTTTTCTAAAACATGTGATGTTACTTATCATCAAGGAAAATGGTTGAATGTTTACGACACTGATAAATATTCCAACATATATACCAATAATGGATAACTATTTTCCAGCATAATTTTATTAATTTAATTAACTAATGTACATTTATTAATTTACCAATTACCTCTGATTAAATATAGATGCTATTTTTATGCTAGAGTTATTTAAGGAAAATAATGTGAAAATCAAGGAGAATTCAAAAAAGATTTATGATAAAATTATCTCATACGGAATAAATATTTTCATAGTAATGTATTGCCTACCCACCTGAACTACCTGAGTTTATCCGGGGCATAAAGGCACTAAAAGGTTAACTTTCTTCTGCCAGGTTCTAAATAGTAAAAGAAACACCATTATATTTTCCCTTCTTTCGCTTTCACTGCTTGCAGACCTCTAAGCTTGGAAACATAACTAGAAAGTACCCTAACCTTTTTACTGGATAATCAGTAACATCAATTCACTCCTGGGTTTGTATTGAAAAGGAATTATGTATACCTAAGACCCTATTGGGAAAATACCCAGTATTGATTATTTCTAATTTTCAGGTAGATTAAAAATATTAGTAAACTCTAGCTATCCCTTACAATAATGTTATTCCATAAGTTCTGCTTTAACTTTAAGGAAGATATTTTTACTGTAGGCTACAAGTTAAAAAGTTGTATCAATTATGGATTTGCATATCAGCAGAAGATTCTTTTTAAAATCTTTTTTAAATCCTTTATTCCCTGTGAAAGTATTTTATTCTGAGTTTTATCACCTTACTTGACCATGAAAAACAAACTTTTGTGACATTTTCCATTAATAACATTTAAATGACAGTAAGTAAAGCAAAATTTCCCTCAAGAAATTATTAAAGAACAGCGGAACAGCGTCAACTCTACTATTTCTACTTTGATTCCAGGAATAGCAAAACTCTGAAAATGCTGAGAAGAGAGAAATTCTTTACTCTTTGTTTTTTATGGCATATTTCTTTGTTCTCCATTCTACATAATTTTTTTTGTAATATCAAAGCATTTTCAACAATGAAGCAGGAGAATGAAATGCTTCTTAAGAGATTTTTCACTCTCTGTTAACAATAGATAGATATTTGAGAAAATAAAATTTTATCAAATCTACTTCTAAATTGATGACACATGACTTAGATTATAAGCTCTAGAGAGGAAGATTTGATCAACTGTGATGTATTTACAACAATGTGATAAGTATAAATAAATAAAGTATTTTTAATTCACATAATATCTTAGGATGTTAAGGAATTAAATTTGTGTTTAATATAAAATATTTATTACATACTCTGCGCCAGTCACCTACTAGATCATTACTTAAAAAATCTTTTTCAAGGACTCTGAAAAACTTACGTTAAATATTTTTAGCAATTAAAAGAACTGAGGTTCAGAAAACAATACAGAGCACAATATTGAACAAATACGTGGTAAAACATTATGTGGATTTCAAATCCAGGATTTCTGAGATCTATAGTCAAAGCTGCCTCTGTTTATTTGAATGGATATTTAAATTTTAACTTCTCTTCCTTCTCTGATGATTAAGTTGGTTATAATTTGTGAATGCCATGTATACATACATGCATAAGAAAATAAATGACTCTATCAAAAAATAATATATTGGTCAAGGTGATAAACTACTTGAATTAAATGAGAACAGCTATGTTTTAACTTTGAGTGTCTTGTGACTTGCTATATAACCTTGAGAAAGGCCCTTTACTTGCTCCATGCCTCAGTTTCCTCATTTCTATTTTTATCCTTTAGTTCTCTGTTAAAATGATTCTGCAGCATAATTGATAAATCTCAGCTGCTTACAACAATAGACATTCAAGTTTTTTCCCTCACTGACAGGTTTACAGGTCAACTAGAGTAGCTTTGTTTCAGGCTGGGGATTTAGGTCTAGGTCTTTTCCATATGTCTTTCATTTGGAAAGGAACAATTGCATTTATAGTGCATTCACAGAAGGACAAGAGGCAAAGCCCAACCACACCACACAGTTAAAGCCTCCACTCACATCATATCTGCTAACTAGTCATTGTCCACAACTAATAATGTGGTAAAGCTCAAAGTCAATGGGGCAGGCAGGAAAAGTCCACCGATTCTATTAATAGACACTACCAAGTTTCATGGCAAAAGGAACGTGTGCAGAATTTGGTTATAGGGAAGGAGTGAAAATTTAGAAACAATAATTGAGTCTACTTTATTCCTCTTCAATCACTGGAAAGGTAGCTGTGCTTTGATATATGAAACTATTTCAACCAACTCTATTTCAAGGGGCTGTATATTTACATGTAGCTTTAGAAATGATGTGCTTCTGTAAGTACCCTTTAGTAGAACTATGGTATATTATTTACAGGCTAATAAATTCACATTAGAAAAATGTTTGCTTTCAGAGGATTACATTTTAAATAGATACTATGATGCTCTGATAGCATTAATTATTCATTTCATTGACATTGTTGTTTTGTTTACATTATTTCAAGAAATAAAAATTTTACAGAAGCAATTAAATGCATAGACATATGATTTTTAATTTAGTTTTACATATTTCCTTTGCTAAATAGGGCATGCAGTTTACTGGACAGTGCACAAAGCACAGCTCTCCCTATTGGTACCAAGTTGGCAGGCAATTTGATTTTAATCCTGTCTAAAGATTACTTGTGCATTCTCATACTTTTCAACTCTGATCTTTAATGGTCATCTGTTATGCTGTGATTACATGGATGAACTGCGAAGTGATCATTTGACTAAATTGCCAAGTTAAGGACACAGTATCTGTACAAAAGAAAAATGCTGCAATTCAGAGTAGAATAGGCTAGTGATTTACAATGAAGTTTGGCACTTTAAAAATAATACAAATATGCCACTTAAAAACATTCTGCCCATGAAAATGTTCTAAGGGGTAATTCTCTGTGTTGTCGACAATCCTAACAAAATTGAAAGATTCAAGATGGGTTTAAAGACAGAAATAGCTTTTTTATGGTTAGTAATGGTAAAGCTAGAAAGTGTCCAGAGGTGACATCACACTTCTATGGGAACTGATGGAGTTGAGTTTTGTGTAGCGCTTTTTGTTTTGTTTTGTTTGTACTCTCTGAACAGAAAAAAAACCCCTGCCTATTATAAGCTTTTCCCAAAAATACTATATTTCCTGGCTTAAAGTAAGATCACTTCCTTTAGTGTTTTCTTCCATGCAAAAATGATCAAATAAATTTTGACAGTAATCCATTGGTTTGTCAATGATAGATACAGGAGGTTGAGTCTGGAAAAGCCAAAATCCAAGATGAGCAAAATTGCTATCCCATCTCCTTTATAATTATGCTTCATCTGGAATTTCAACAATGGTTGCATACTTCTGAATATCATCTTGTGTTAGCTATCCCAATTTCCAGTTTTCACTTACATGACTTCACATACAAAACCTAACACCTATGTTCCTCTCAGAGACTTGAGGGCAGTTAATTTCACTATGGCTTTAATCTTTTTCTCATTATTAGCTACCACTTAGTGAGAATTTTCCAGGTTAGCAAAGTACTATACATACATCATGCCATCTCTACTATCTACTAATTAACTGACTTCTGCTTCATTTTCTTCTGAAAATTGGAAATAATCATAGTACCCACCTCTTGGGACTATTTTAAGGATTAGGTAAAAGGATGGATGCAAATTGTTTCTATGGTTTGAATATAGTTTGTCCCCACCAAAACTCATATTGAAATTTGATTCCCAACGTGGCAGTATTGGGAGGTAGGGCCTAGTGGGAGGTGCTTTGGTTATGGGAGCACATCCTTCATATAAATAGATTAAGGTACTCTAATGCCCTTCTGCCGGGGTGAGTGAGTTCTCACGGGAATGGATTAGTCCCCAGAAAGTGGGTTGTTGAAAAGAGTCTAGTTTCCTTGGTTTCTCTCTCTTGCTTCCTCTTTCACCATGTGATACCTTTGTACATGCTGGATCCCCTTCTGCTTTCCACCATGAGTTGAAGCAGCCTCAGGCCCTCACCACATACAGACTCCCAATCTTGAGCATTACAGCCACCAGAATCTTGACCCAAATACACCTCTTTGTAAAATAAACTACCCAGTCTCAGCTATTCTGTTATAGCAACACAAAATAGACCAAGACAACTGCTTAGAAAAAAGTGCCCAAAATATAGTAAACAAGGAAAAAATGTATTTCCATCCACCTATTCAACAAATATATAACAAACATTTACTACATGCCCAAGCACTGTTCTAGGCACTGGGAATTTAGTTTTGAACAAGACAGACAAGAATCCTATTCTCATGGAGTTGACAATTCAGTGAGAGATTATAAACAATAAAAAGGTAAAATAAACAAGATAGGTGCTAGTAATAAAACCATTTTATAAATAAGAAAATAGAATCTTAGAGAAGATATATAACTTAGTGAAGATCAGAGAGTTAAAAGGTGGTAGAGCCCAGATTAGAACCTAGGATTATGGTACCCCCAAATCCAAGCTTTAAACCTGCCATCATCCCAATGCTGTTATGCTAACTTTGATTTCCCACCACAGCCTTTCTCTTTTACCCTTTCTACTCCATCTTCTTAAATCACTATTACATGTATTTACCTTTATTGAAACTTGATTCTCCTTTGAAGTGATTACATCAGTTATTACAGTGGTTCTCAAACTTCACTGCATATTGGAATCATTTGAGGGTCTCTACTGCAATGCTGATGCCTGAGTTGCCTGCATAGATTCTGCTTTAATTATTCTAGAGTGTGGACCAAGTGATTATAACATGCAGCCATTTAGAATGATGGCTGCTAATACTTCTACTCTGCATGTATCCAAGAAGGTTATCATTGGATTGCTTACTTTTGAACTTTACCTTATTTTTTCTTGGGAAACTTTCCTGAATTCTTTGAAAATTCCTATCATTAGGGATCACTCCTGCATTTCTCTTGATACAGGTGAATTTCTCTCTCTTCCAGATGGTCACTTGCAACTTTTCTCAAAGCCCCAGGTGTTCAAAGTACTTCCAGTAATGTGATGATGGTGTTCACTTCCCTTAAATGGCCCTGTTAGATAATTTCTTCATCTCTTCATTTTATTCCAATCTTTTTACTACATTAAAAAATCCTACTTGTAATTTTTTCCATTTAGCACCCCATAACTCTGGCCCAATCACAGCCAGATTTCTGAGAAGTGTCTCTCCATTATGTCTAAATTTACTCATCTGCAAGTCATCTTCAGTAGTTGCATTTCTATCCATTCTGTGTCTTCATTTTTTACCATAATGTAGAATGCACAACTCGAGGGTATGAGCACAATACAATTTTATTTTAGTTTCACCTGGCCCATTTTATTCAGTGGGATAATGTAGCACTACTCATGAATAGGACCCAACACAAATTCATGCTGGCTCTTTCTCATATCTAGTCCACAAAACACATTTGAACATTTCATGATCCTGAAGATTGTAGGCTGATCCCAATGCAGTCACCTAAATCCTGTGATTATAGATATTTGAAGTTTTCTCAAACAGGAGTCAAACACGGGTGCTCCATGTCTCATGAATGCAGACATAACCATTTCTGAGAGTCCATGTGGAAATCTCCTTTACTAGATTGATGACTAATGAGAGAAAGGTGGGGAATCATAAATCTCCAAAGAAATATTTTCTCCCTCCAATATTTGACTCATTTTTGTAATGGAACAGAATAGAGTGCATTCCACATATAAGATGAAATATATTCTCACATTGTTCCATTTATTCCTTCCCCTGAATCAACTAAGATCAATCTTAACATCACTATAAGTGATACAACTGGACATTATGGGCCTTATGATGTGATGAAATGAAGAATTCTTGATTTAAAGAAATGAACCCAAATTAAATCAGCTTCTAGATTTAATTTTGAGTTTTACAGGAAATACACAACATAAAGGAACAAGGTAAATAATACGACTAGAAGTAAAAAAGAAGGAAGGACAAATGACCTGGTTTCTCCAAAAAATCAATGACAAAGAAAAGAAGTGGAGGTGGGGATATCTGATAAAATAAAAGAGACTTAAGGGACAAAAGAACCAAACATGATAAATGGATCTTGTCTGGAACCTACAAACCAGTTAACTTTAAAAATTATCTTTGAGAGAATAAGTACATTTGATTATTGTTTGGTTATTTCATGGCATTAAGAAATTATTATAAATTCTGATAGGTATGAAAATAGCAGAATTTTCATCTTAAAAATTAAAATATCTTTATCATTTATACATGTATAATAAAGTATTTAGATGTAAAATGTTGTAATTTCTGGAACTGATTTAAAATTTTCCTCCTAAAGTTTTGGAGATCAAAAATTGGACAATTGTTGATTTGGGGACTAGGTGTGTTATACTAGTTTCTCTAACTTTGTGTCTACTTAAAATTTCCTATTATAAATATGTAATATCAGCTTCTTTCTATTTCAGGTTTTTTTGTTGTTGTTGACTTTTCTTGATTCTCTCATAGTTCAGAGATTTGAACGTTTAAAACTCCCCCCAGGTGAGTCTGCCCACTGGCTAGATGTAATTACCAATGCAGGGTATGATTCCCAGCTGTGTGTTCAGCAGCAGTTTCTCACTAGCTCAGGTGTCACATATTTATCTGAAATTAGACCTACTTAAATCTTCAGGATTGGAAAAAGATCTCTGGATATGTGGATATGCAAATCACCCTACTTTTATTTTTGAGGAATTAGGAAAATTTTGGCTATTTTGGGGTTGTTGTGGCACTGTTGTTTTTAACCTTTAATTGATACAGATAATGAACAAATCATCGGTTTATAAGTAAATGTTTCAGTAGTATTTGGAAATGAAACAGGCTTGGTCTTTCTTTTTAGAATAGATCTCCTAAAAGGAATTATCATATTGGTTATCCCAAGCCTGCAAAGATTGCTAAAGCCTAATCAGAAAGTGGCATCCCATTAGTCATTTGACTGCATGTCTTAGCATAATCTTAAAAACTCACCAGATTTTACAGAGGGTAAACTTTGTCCATTTTCCTATATGATAACAAGATGTCGTCTTGGAAATACAAGATGTTGAAAGTCCAAGGGAGTATCTGCAAGTGTCTAACAAATTTGCCTTACCATAAGATTCATCTAGGGTATTTGTTAAAAACTCAAGCTCTGAGTTCCTCTCCTAGAGATCCCTAAATATTTTTTTTTTTTTTTGAGACAGAGTCCCACTGTGGTGCCCCAGCTAGAGTGCCGTGGCGTCAGCCTAGCTCACAGCAACCTCAAACTCCTGAGCTCAAGCGATCCTCCTGCCTCCCAAGTAGCTGGGACTACAGGCATGTGCCACCATGCCTGGCTAATTTTATATATATACATATATATATATATTTGGTTGCCCAGCTAATTTCTTTTTTTTTTTAGCAAAGACGGGATCTTGCTCTTGCTCAGGCTGGTCTCGAACTCCTGAGCTCAAAGGATCCTCCCGCCTTGGCCTCCCAAAGTGCTAGGATTACAGGTGGGAGCCACCACACCCTGCCCCCTAAAGATTTTTATTCAATAGGCTCTGAGTGGGCCCCTTAATGTATTTTTAAAAAGCTCTCCAGTTGATTCTTATGAAAACCCAAGTTTGAGAAACACTACTCTAATGTATTTCACTCAAACTAGGTTTGGGACACGAAGGAACTGCCACCAGTGAGCTCTGCTCTTGGGAGGTGATTTGTGTAAAAAGTCTACAAAATATCGAACTACAAAGAAGTAGCTAGAATAGTTATATCCCTACCCAGGTTGGCTCAGTCTGACAGACTCAGGTTTCAGTTCTCAATTCTTGATATTTCAATCACCTGAAAAGCTAAAACAAATGCCAATGCGTAAGACCAAACACCAGAAGGTATTATTGAATTGGCATGCAGTAGGGACTCAATATTTTTATTTTTTATGCCCCCATGTGGTTCTAAAATAAAAATATATTTGAGAAGCAGTGAAGCTGCGTTACACAATAGTCAGTTGCAAATTTAGTTAATGTGCTTCTTAAAGAGTGTGGGTTTAACAGCAATTTCACCATCACATATGATGTAAAAGAGAATAGCTCAAATTCCAATCCTATTCTTCCCTCAAGATTTAGGTAAATTTTCATCTGTGATGTGTGGTGTGGATAGAATAGGTTTGGACTTAATTTCTCCTTGATCATCTTTGACTAAATTTCCCTGTGGTAAATTTTTGTTCTCTATGCTCTTCCTTAATATTTTTTCCTTTCTGTCTGTCTAGGTAGCCAAATTAAATGTAAAATTCAGCCTCTTTCCTCACTTTCCTCAATAAAACTTTATTAAACTAAAGCATACTGGACTAAGATAAGAGGAGGTTAAAAGAATAGTTTGTTGTCTAACAACATATGTGTGTGTGTATATATATATATATATATAGTTTACTGAATGGTCCTAAAACACTTAGCTACTCTGCTATATTACCTGGATATTTCAACTCTTCCCCTATCTTGGGAGTAGAAAATTAAACATGGAAAACCAAATCCGGAGTTGCCCTGTTGCTTTAAATATAATGATTAGCTCAAAACACCATTCTATGGTATGTAGAAAGTCTGAATATTTCCATAATGCTCCCCACGTCCAGTCTACTCTTATGTACTTCTGACCATACATTCCATTTTCTTTCCAATTGGTTCAGGTGATGATAATCTAAAAAGTCATTCATGCTTTCCCTGTTCTGCATCATGCTGAATTAGACATAGAACTCAATTCATTTCCTTTGTCAGCACAAAGGACCATTGGATAGCAAAATTTATTGAAATATGGAGCAGATGGGGGGATTTGCAGAGCCACAGTGCAAAAGTAAAATATTGGAATATCTGTTCTATAGAAAAGTCTTTCCATAATTTCTCCAACTCAAACTTCAATTTTCCAAGTTTGTAGCAGATAGAATACTACAAACATTGTCCCTGTCATGAATAAGTTTAACCCAAATATACTTTATTTTATATTATGTATATATATGCACATATATGTTTATATAGGGTGTCCCAAATTTGCCATACATAGGGGAAATGGGAAATTGTAGCTAAATGTACTGTTATTTACAAAATATTCATAACAAAATTTTACAAAATTTTTCCTTTGTATGGAGACTTTTGGGACACTCTGTATATTATGAAAATTGCTACCTAGCAAACATTGTATCAAGTTTTAAAACTCAACATTTTTTATAATGCATAGATTCCAAAGACTGGAGTGCCTTTTGTCTATTGAATACTTGGGCTTGTACATACAAGATTGAAGAATCCTGGAAAAAGTAGAAATTAATGTGTATGAACAAAATGAGAAAAGAAATTCTTTGACATTAAATAAGAATTTTAATTAAGTACAAACCTTGAGATAAGAGAGTTTACAAAATGTAAACTCAAATAGCCAATAAACATATGAAAAGATGTTCAAACACCCTTGTTACTAGGAAAATGCAAATTAAATGCAAATAAAACACAAACTAAAATCAAAGTGAAATACTATTTCATACCTGTTAAGATTAGAAAAAAATATTAATATAATAAGTTTCATCAAAGATGTGAAGAGCACAACTGAGTTGATTTGAATTTCTCTCTAAATGAAGAACCTCAAAAATCACTCACTGGATTAATTCTGCATCAAGGTAAGAAAGCCTCTGAATTCAATAGCCACTACCCAATTTATTTCTTACATAGCAATTATTGAATATCATAAGTATCTTATTTCTTTGTTTCTTTGATTATTGACAATTTTCCCCTCAGGTATGTAAATCCCATGAAGTCAGAAATAATATCCACAGGATCATGGCTACATTCCTATCACTTAGCAGAGAGATCTCCACATGGTTACTATTCGGTAATATTTTTGAATAGATAAATTAATGCAATTTTTAAACATTTTAAAATTCTCATTTTTTATTTCAGCATATTATGGGGGTACAAATGTTTAGGTTATGTATATTGCCTTGCTCCCCTTTCCCCCCCCCCCGAGTCAGAGCTTCAAGCATGTCTATCTTCCTTTTAAAATTCTTTATCGGATGTATAGAAAGCAAATATTTTCTCCCATTCTGTAGGTTGTCTATTCACTTTAATGATAGTTTCCTTGGCTGTGTAGAAGCTTTTATATATATGTATACCATGGAATACTAGTCAACTACAAAAAACAATGGTGATCCAGCACCTCTTATATTATCCTGGATAGAGATTGACCCCATTCTTGGAAGTGAGGTATCACAAGGAGGGAAAAACATGCACCACATGTATTCGCCACCAAACTGGTACTAACTGACCAACACTAAGGTGTTCACATGGTAGTAATTCTCATTGAGTGCCAGTTGGGGGGTAGGGGGGTAAACCCACAACTAATGGAAGCATAACACACTGTATCAGGGAGGGACATGCTTGTAGCCCTGGCTTGGGCAGTGCAAACGCATTACATGTAACCAAAATGTTTGTACCCCAATAACATCCTGAATAAAGAAAAAAATTATTTTTCATTATTTTATTATAAATTGACAATTTATAATTATTAATATATACATTTATGGGGCACACAGTAATGTTATGATTTGTGAATACAATGTGAATTAAATGAAACTAGTTAACATACGTTACCTCAAATACTTAACATTTCTTGTGGTGAGATCATTTGAAATTTACTCTCTTAGCTGTTTTGAAATGTACAATGCTATATTATTAACTAAATTCACCATTCTCTGCAATAGATTTCAAAAAATAACATATTCCTACTGTCTAACTGAAATTTTATACTCTTTGACTATCATCCTCTGATTCTCCCATCTCCCAGCCTCCGTAACCACTATTTTACTCTCTGCTTTTATGATTTTGATTGTTGTAAATTCCACATATAAGTCAGAACATGTGGTATTTGTTTTTCTGTGTCTGGCTTATTTCAGTGGTGTTTTAGTTTGATGTAATATCTCATTTGTCTTTTCTTTTGTTGCCTGCACTTTTGAGGTCAAATCCAAAATATCATTCCCCAGACCAGTGTCCTTTGGTTTTTCCCCTATGTTTTTTTCAAGTAGTTTTACAGTTTCCTGTCTTACATTTAAGTCCTTAATCCATTTGAAGTTGATTTTTGTGTATAGTTTGAGATAGAGATCCAATTTCATTCTCTGTGTGTGTATATCTAGTTTTTAGCACCATTTATTGAAGAGACTATCCTTTTCCCATTGTGTATTCTTGGTATTTTTGTCAAAAATCAATTGACTGTACATATGTGGGTTTAGTTCTGGGGTCTCTATTCCAGTCTATTGGTCAATGTGTCTGATTTTTTTTTGCTAGTATCATGCTATTTTAATTACTACAGCTTTGTAGTATAATCTGAAAACAAGTAATGTGATACCTCCAGCTTTACTGTTTTTCTTCATAAATCCCTTGGATATTTGGGGGTTTTTTGGTTTCATATGAATTTTAGGATTGCTTTTCTATTTCTGTGAAAAATGGCATTGGAATTTTGATAGGGATTGCATTGATCTCTTTGAGTGGTATGAATATTTTAACAATATTAATTCTTCCAATCCATGAACACAGAATCTCTTCCCATTTATTCATGGAGTCTGTAGGGTTTCCTATACATAAGATCAGGTTGCCAGAAAACAGTGACAATTTCACTTCTTCTTTTCCTATTTGGATACCTTGCATTTCTTTCTCTTCCCTAACTGCTCTGGCATGGACATCCAATACTATGTTGAACAGAAGTGGTGAGAATCAACATTCTTGTCTTATTCCAGACCTTGGAGGAAAGAATTTCAGGTTTTTACCATTGAATGTAATGATAGCTGTGGGATTCTCATATATATCTTCATAGTGTTGAAGTATATTCCTTTTCTACTGAATGTGGTGAGAGTTTTTGTCATGAAAAGATGTTGAATTCTGTCAAATATTTTTTTCTGCATATGATGAGATAATCATGTGGCTTTCCCTTTCATTCTGTTAATGTGATGTGTCACATTTATTGATTTGTCTATGTTGAACCATCTTTGCATCCCAGAGATACATCCAGCCTGGTCAAGGTGAATGAACTTTTTATGTGTGGTTGGTCTAGCCCCTTCACTTCTCTGAAATGTGTGGAGGTGGGAATCTCCATGCTTGGGTGGTGTCTTGGTGTAGACTCTGTGGCTAGACATGAATATTAGCTATCTAGGAACTCAAGCTAAGTTGAACTTCCCACCATGCTTCTGAAAGCAACCAGATCAGCTTTGTGGGTAGGCTATGTGGTTGGCTTTTATCTCCAATCCCCCACGACAGCTTGCAGAAACACAAAGGCAACACCAAGATCCATATGCTGGTCACTATGATCTCTACCTCCTTTATTTGTTTCTATCTGACCCCATGTGGTCTTGCCATGCCATTTCTCCTAGTGTTCCCTGTGAGGTGAGACCAGAGTGGGCTTCCCGGGAAGCATCTCAGAATGCTAGGGAAACTAGACTGAATGACTGCCTCTGATTCCCTTTTCTCCCTGTAGAAACCACAGCCCCAGGGAAATTCTCTCTGCCTGGTGCTGTGCCAACTTAGGGGAGGAAAAGGGTAGTACAGTCAAAATAAGACCATTCTTTTTACCCTTAAAATTTGGCTTTCATTCAGTTCTGCAAGCCATGCTGGAGCCTCAAGCTTATTTCTAAGTGATAGTGTTTTCCAAAGGATGTTCTGGTCTGTGGCTAGTTGGTAGTGGAAGTTTCTGTTGGGGAAAGTGGAGTCTGAGACTTCCTATTTTGCCATCTTGCTGACATCCTGAATATAATTTTGACACGATTATATTATTTGTGGAAAAGACGAGGCTATGCTGAAGTCTGTTTTAAAGCTAGTTGAAGAAATAGTTTACATTTCTCTTTCAACATGTACATCAGAGTTTTTAACCAAAAATACAGCTCAATAAAATTCAGTTCAATTAATAAAATCTCTGACTTTTGTCAGCCACATAACTTTAACTATTTGAGGAACCACATTCCTCACTCCTAACAATTTGTCCTGATCTCATTTAAGAAACCACCAACATTAGGTCTCCCGATAAAAGTGTGTTTTGTATTCAATGGCAGCCAGCAGTCCACCACAATGTCTTGTTAGTCTTATATAGAAACAAAATAAAGAAGACATCTACTATATGTAATTTGCATATATTATTCTTGCTAACTCAATTAGCTGATCCTGGGGGCCCAATAAGTATTTAATTTCTAGCTTTACCCTAATTATTCCCCCAAGTTTTCATCCCCACCATGCCTCAGAAGTAAAAATGAGTCTTCAGAGTCTTCTCCTTGTGGACTTTGATATTATCTGTTTTTTCCCATCACTGCATCACAGCACCTGGGACGGTACCTGAAACATTATAAGAATGTAATAAACATTTGTTAAATGAAGGAAATGCATTAATTTAAGACATTAAGAGCTGAATAGTCTCTGAAGGATTCAAAGACCAAGTCATAATTGTTTAGAATTGGATATATTTGTTTCTCTGGGACCTTTCTTTATACACTTAAAATAGTATATACCAATGCAAGGTCTCATCAGAGACATGTTATGCTGAAAAATAAAAAATAACAATTTAATGTTTATTTTATAATTTGTCTTAGAATTAATTAACACCATCTATGGTCCCTGACTGTTTTTCATTGGGACTTTGCAGCCTCCCTTGTGGATTTTATGAAACTAATATTTTGAGTGGTGAGTTTTGATGCTTTCCTTTCCTAACATACAATTTCTTCATGTTTTATGTTTGATAGGAGTCTTATTTTGAGTGGGATTTTTTCCTTCTTTTTCTCTCTTTCCTTCTAAGCATTTGTAGTTCTCATCTCAGAGCCACCTCAGGAATCTTCCATCATGTTGATGATTCAGTATTTCTGCCTCCAAAGGGATAGTAGGTAACACAGATCTCATCACAGAGTCAGAGGAAAATGTTGCCAGTTTCTGGAGTTAAAGTTATATATATACTTCCTCCCAAAGCCTTAGACTGACAACTTATTACTCAATATTATATTATAAAATATTTCAAGCATGCAGAAAATTTGAAAGAATTTTATAGTGAACACCATATACTCAATACCAATATTCTACAGTTAACATTTTCATACTTGCTTTATCATATCAACATACATATCAATGTATCCATCCATCCCTCTACCCATGCATCAAGCCATCTTATTTTTTGTAGGCATTTTAAAGTAAGTTGCATACATCAGTATGCTTCAGTCCTAAACATTTCAGCATGCAAATAAGCTAGTCTTCAGTTTTTGTTTACAGTTCTTTTACTTTTTCTCCTAAAATTTGAGGTGAAGTTTGCTTAAAATAATATGTACAAATTTTATACATGTAATTTGATGAGGTTTGACAAACACCCAAACTCTTACCACAATATAGAATATTACCATCATCCCAGAAAAGTTTTCTTATGCCCTTTTCTAGTCAGTCCACACCCTGATCCCTCCTCTCAGTGATAACTAATTATTCTGACTTTTTTCCGCTATAAATTAGTTTGTCTCTGCTTGTTCTATAACTTCCTGTGAGTGGCATTATATACTAGGTACTCTTTTGGGTAAGACTTCTTTCACTTGGCATAAATTTTTTGACATACATACATATTACTCTGTGTGCAAATAGCTTACTAATTTGTGATGCTAAGTAGTATTCCATTATATGAATATACTACACTTTGTTTATTCTCTTATTGACAGACACTCGAGCTATGTTTCCAGTTAGGGCTACTATGAATAAAGCTCTATGACTATCCTTTTACAACATTTTGTGTAAACATATATGTTTGCATATGTCTTGGGTAAATACCTAGAAGTGTACTTGCTGATTGCAGTCCAGGTATAGCTTTATGAAACTGTCTAACCATTTTTTCTAATGTCAACCTAACAATGTATGCGAGTTCTAGTTGTTTTACACCCTTGTCAACATTTGGTATTATCGTTTTTTGTTTTTTTTTTTTACAGATCTGGTGGGTGTACTGTTATCTCATTATGATGTTAATTTTTATTTGCCAGATGATTAATGATTTTCACCTTTTTTCATCTACCTTTTGGCCATTCCTAGGATAAGTAACAATTGTTTATTAGAAATTCTTTTTTTAAAGAGTTGATTTCACCTTGCTAGATTGCTAAAGATTCTTACAACCATATTCACTAGAGATATATATTTTTTCTTATTACCTTTGTTAGGTTTTGATTCATCTAGGTGGAACATATTTTGATACCATTATCTCACAAGACATGAAAACATACTCAACAGTTCTTGTTTCCAAACTTATGGACCAGCAGTAACATGTCTTAAGCTTAGTATCTGTGTTTTGTCTTTGGTCCATGAAGATATTTATCTTTATTTTGAGTCTGCTATTTTTTATTTTCTATTTTTGTATTATCTATAATTCTATGTGTTTAAAGTATTAAGAATGACAGAATATCATTTTTCTATGTCATATTGACCAGAATTGACATATTTACAATTATAGCATTAATTTTTGGTTTGATGATACCCTACTTTTTTTAGTTAGTGTTTTATAAGATTTAAAGGTTCTTTTGATGGCAAATACAACACAGAGACACTTGAACAATTCTGAAAGGCAGACTCTTTGTTAATTATAGATTCAAATGAGAGAAGGCTACTAATCAGGGCCACACAGGGTTGCATCAGGGGACAGGATAACAGCAAGCTGAATGTAAAGGGAAGGTTATGTATGGCAAGAGGGGTGGGGTTAGCTAGATTTTGCAGGCTCCCTGTGGATTGGCTAATTTGAGTATTTCAAAGGCTCCAGGGTGTGGGTGTTGTCCCTAGTTGTCTGGTACCTAGCCCAAGGGTTATTGAGGCTAGTGTACAATGGCCCAAAGTGTGAAAGCTAATAAGGGAAGTGATTAGAATGTGAACTTAATCAGCTACTCAAGAAGGGAAACCGACTTGCCTCTAGCCAGGGTCTAAAACTGAACCAAGACAACAGTTTTTTAAAAATATATTACAGTTAGTCAAACTAGATGTCCACATACTAGTTCACCATTCATGGCTGATTTCCTGAACCACTACATGACATAGTTTGAAGATCAATGATGCAAGTCATTGAATTTAGATTTAAGATATAAAATTAAGACTACAAGTAGATAAATTGGACTACATTAAAATTAGAAAACTTCAATGCATCAAAGGACATAATCAACAGAGTGAAAAGGCAACAAACAGAATGGGAAAAATATTTGAAAATCTGATAGGGGATTAATATCCAGAATATATAAAGAACTCCTGCAACTTAACAACAAAAAGCAAACAACTCAATTAAAAAATGAGCAAAAGACTTGGATAGACATGTCTCCAAGAGTATACAAATGGATAACAAGCATATAAAAACATGCTCGATATCACTTATCAGTGGAGAAATGCAAATCAAAATCACAGTAAGACATTACCTAACATCCATTAGGATGGCTACTATCAACACAGGAAAATAAATTGCTCATGAGGATATAGAGAAATTGGAACCCTTGTGTACCATTGGTAGGATTGTAAAATGGTGCAGTCACTATGAAAGACAGCATGGCGGTTCCTCAAAAAATAAATAAATAAAACTATCATACCATCCAGGAATACCACTTCTGGGTATATACCAAAAGAATTGAAAGCAGAGTCTCAAAGAGAGATTTGTACACCTTTGTTCACAGAAGCATTGTTTGACATTAGTCAAAATGAGGAACAACCCAAGTGTCTATCAATAGATAAATGGATAGACAAAACGTGGTATAGACATACAATGGAATATTATTCATCCTTAAAAAGTAAGAACATTCTGACGTGCTACAACATGGACAAAACTTGAAGACATTATGCTAAGTGAAATAAGCCAGTCCAAAAAGACAAATACAGTCATTCCTCAGTATCTGTGGGGGATTGATTTCAGGAGCCCGCATGGATACCAAAATCCACAGATGCACAAGTTCTTCATATAAAATGGTATCGTATTTTCATATAACCTACTCAGATCCTCCTGTATACTTTAAATCATTTCTAGATTATTTGTAATACCTAATACAATGTCAACGCTAGGTCAATAGTTATTACACTCTATTGTTTAGGGAATAATGACAAGAAAGAAAAGTCTGGAGGCCGGGTGTGGTGGCTCACACCTGTAATCCTAACACACTGGGAGGCCAAGGTGGGAGGATTCCTTGAGGTCAGGAGTTCAAGACCAGCCTGAGCAAGATTGAGACCCCGTCTCTATTAAAAATAAAAAAATTAGCCAGGCATAGTGGTGCATGTCTATAGTCCCAGCTACTCAGGATGCTGAGGCAGGAGGATTGCTTGAGCCTAGGAGAGTGAGGTTGCTGTGAGCTAGTAGGCTGACACCACAGCACTCTAGCCCGGGTGACAGAGTGAGACAATCTCAAAAAAAAAAAAAAAGGAGAGAAAAAGAAAAAGAATTTAAAATGTCTGAAAAATCTGTGCATAATTCATTACAGATATAACCATTTTTTTATTCAAATAGTTTCGATCCATGGTTGGTTGAATCCGTAGATGCAGAGCCCAAAGATACAGAGGACTGACTGTACTGTATAATTCCACTTATATGATGTACCCATGTAGTCAAATTCATAGAGATAACAAAGTAGAATGGTGGTTGCCAAGGACTGGGGGAGAGGGAGGAATTGGAAGTTATTGTTTAATGGGTATAGAGTTTCAGTTTTGCAATATGAAAAGAGTTCTGAAAATTGGATACACAACAACTGAATGTAATTAACACTACTGAACTGTATATTTAAAAATTCTTAAGATAGTAAAATTTATGTTGTTTATATTTTTAAACAATTTAAAAAACTATTTTAAAGACTGTCATTGTCTTTATTGTAAGAAATTAGTTATAGGTTGAGCATCTCTAATGAAAAAACATGAAATTCAAAATGCTTCAAAATCTCAAATTTTTCAGCACTGACATGAAGCCACAAGTGGAACATTCCACAAATAAGTACTTAACACAAACTGGTTCATGCGCAAAATTGTTAAAAATATTGTATAAAATTACCTTCAGGCTATGTGTATAAGGTGTATATGAAACATAAATTTCATGTTTAGGCTTGGGTCCCATCCTCAACATATCTCATTATGTATGTGCTAATATTCCAAAATCTGAAAAATTCCAAAATCCAAAACACTTCTGGTCCCAAGCATTTCAGATAAGGGATACTCAACTTGTATTTTTAAGGTAGTTATATTTTAACTATTTTTAACTATCTATCTATCTATCTATATCTCATTACTACTTATATACTATGTACCATAAATGCATGAATTTTATAAAACATTAATAGTTGTATTAAATATTTGTACTGCTCTCATTAAAGAAATGTCTAAATTAAGGATTAAATAATTAGTTTTAAAGCATAGTGTGAAGATACACTTAACTTCAGCTTTTTTGTAATCCCAGTGATTCTAAAAACATCCTAGTGAATAATTATGCAATGAAACAGTTCTGAAGACTAATGCCAATTAAATGTTAAGAATTTTACTAATTTTATTTTATTTTAGAATTTGGATAATTTTTTTAAAGTGAGATGTTTATTATTTATGGAAAATTTCAATACCAAAATGCAGACTGGTTATATATTGCAGAAACAGCATGCTAACTCCCTGGTAAGAGGTTTGTTGGTACCAAAAGCCTTCTACCACCAGTAAGAAATGATATTATGTATATAGGAAGCTTAAGGAAAGCAGAAGAAAACTGTCAGGGTGATACTAATAAATCTCAGTTGAAAAAGTCTGACATTCCTAAAGGCAAAGTGGTTTTCTAAATCACATTGAAACTAGTAAATTTTGACTGGTTTCTGCTCTTTTATGTCACTCGAAAGCATGATGGTTGCATATGTATTAACACATTTCTTTATATATGGGCACTGCTGTTACATGGGTCCTACTATTAATATATTTGATAATATCTTCCTCTCTAGATAGAGAAATTTTGGTTAAATTGGTATTCAATTCTTAATTATATTTTTGCTAAATTTTAATGAAGAACCATATATGTAGATAATCAAAAACATTTTGAAAATATCAGCATTATAAAATTCAGTAATTTAAAATGTGATTTGATTTAATAAGAAAATAAAACATAGCCATTGGAATATATTTACTGACAAAATTCTACCACAGTGGTTCCCAAGTGGGGTCAATTTTATCCCCAGGGGACATTTGACAATGTCTGGAGACATTTTTGGTTGTCAAAACTGAGGATCGAGTGGTATGGTGGTTGCTGCTGACATCTAGTAGGGAGAGGCCAAGAACACTGATCAGTCTCCTACAGTACCCAGGACGGTCTCTTAAAAACAAATAATTTTTTGGCCCAAAATGTCAATAGTGCCAAAATCAGAAATCTTGCTCTAGAGGAGCTTTCCATTACAATGTGTAATGACCAATACATGTAGCTCCCAATCAAGCGACTGTAGTATAACTTGGAAACCACCTCTGGAGATTATTGTGCTGCTTGTGGATGAGTTCAACCTTCTGTGGACTTGAAACAAGACATAATATACAATCCCTTTGACTGGCCCAATTACAAGAATGCCCCGCTTGTGATCCTAATTATTAATAAGGCAGTGAACCCATCAGAAAGAATCATGATGAACTAGGTGTCCAGTCTACTGGATCTTGCAAGGATGTCCTTCCAGTGCTATATACAACAGGCAAACTGCAGCAAACATTTAAAAGCCTCTGAGAATGGTGCCATCCACTTGGTAGCCAGGAAGACAGTAGCCTTCTCTGAATATCCACAGTGACTATGTAGACATTTATAGGCATGTCATAAAGATCTGTGTGTTCTTCCACCAGAAGCCTGATTCCTCACCTGCTTACTGCAGCCAGCTTAATGGAACCTGTGGATGAGATGTTTTCATTTTCATAAATCACTACCATAAAAATTTCCTCAGTTCTCCCTGAGAGCTATCCTTATGGTGTTCTGTAGACCAGGACTGGAGGTAGCAACATTTCAACAGGTATACAGTCAACACGTGGTTCTGTGCAGAATAAATGGACTGCTGTACCCTACTATGTCAGAGACCATGGCTGTGTGCTCATACCTGGTTTCCTATCACCTACTCCTCATGGAGCCCAGTGTGACAACCTATTTCTTTGTGTGCAGCTCAACATCAGCCAGCATGAAGGTATTATATGTGCTGAAAGATGAGTGAAGGGCTCTGAAAGGAAAGACTGTAACCTGCTGTTTTAAAAGAGCTTGACTTTTAAAGTTGAGCACAAGGAATTATTGTAGCAAAATATACTGAATGGAAATGGATATGTTATATATTTTCAGTCCTCCATTAAATGATGTGATTTCTAAAGAAGTAATTAAATATAGTCACCTCTCTATGACAACATGCACTTCTTTGGGACATAATCCTAAATCTCAATTTTTATCTCCAAAACATGCATTTGTTCATCAGAAAGGAATATATTTGACTAGTTTCATGATCTTGGGAAAGTCAAGATCAGTTAGTTTTCTGGGTTTCAGTTTTATCATTTCTAAAATGGGAAAATGGAAGGAAATTGAAAATACTGGAATCCTATTGTATAACACTTTTTCCCACCTAATTCACTCTAATTCCTACAGCAAATGATAGTATTTTTAAGCATATCATAACACCTATATTATAAACCCCCAAAGACCTTGGATTGACATGCTCTTTTTTTTAATTTATTTTTTCAACATCTATCATAATTCTTGGCACAATATATGGTAAATCCAACTAAGCAACAACAGAAACAACAACAAAATCATCTCACAATAAGACTGCCAGGATATTTTATAATTATCAAAAGCTTTAAATAAATCAAGGACTAATTTTCTAGAGTAATGATAAAAATTTAGAGAATATGCACACACATACACACACACACATACATATATACAAAGAGATATAGTAAATATTTAAATTCAATATGACAGTGAGAAAGTAAAGAAAAATGAAATGAAAAATGAACCTTCTACTTTAGTCAGCCAAGTTTTGGTTTAGGAGTAGGCAGAGCATGACATGAAGCTATCCTGAATTGATCAACACATTGTTGCAAATGTTTTCTTTCCTAATTTCAGTGATCTACTTCCTTGGTCCTGTGTCTCTAATATTGTTTCTCATTCTTCACCCATTGCTTTCTCAACTCTGAAAATACCTGTTGAATGCTGAAATTTTAAAATCATCCTTTGCCCACTGCTCAGCATGTAAGGTTCCATTCACTGTCATTGTTTCACCCATACCGTTAGGCTGCCCAGATCTCTCCTGGAGCTGCACACTAAATCCAGCTATCTGCAGGCACTTTAAATGTAGTACATAAGAACACAGCATTAACTGTTCCCCAACCAAACTTTTTTTCTTTCTTGATTATTTTACATCATATTTAGTTATGCTGCCATCCACCCAAGCATTCCCATACCTGAGGCTCATCTTTTTTCAGTTATTGAAGCATTATTGACAAATAAAATTATATATATTTAAGGTATACAATTTGATGTTTTGCTAAACATATTGCAAAATAATCTCTGTAATCATATCATTTGGCAAAATTCAACACTCATGTTTAAAAATCCTCAACAAAGTAAAAATAGAAGGAAATTACCTCAACAAGATAAAGGACAAATATGAAAAAACCACAGCTAACATCACAGTCAGTGGTGAAAAACTGAAAGCTTTTCCTCTAAAATTACAAACATGCAAAGTGTACCTGCTCTCACCACTTCTATTCAACATAGTCCTAGAAGACCTGGCCAGAGCAATTAGGTAAGAAAAAGAAATAAAAAGTATCTGAATTGGAAAGAAAGATGAGATTCATCTTTCAATCTCTTTTTTTCTCAAGTCTGACAACCTATTTGTTGTAATATTCTGTCATTTCACCCTATAAATATTTTTTGAACAAACTCCCTTCTATTCATCTTAATAACAACTTTTTAATTTCAGGTTTTAATCTAACCCATCACTATTACAACAACTTCCTGAGTAGGTTTGTTTGGTGAGCAATCAGTAACTAATCCCCCCCAAACTATATGTACCCACCCTATAAAAAGCCGCCTATAAAAAAGCCACCAATGTGATCTATCAAAAAAGCAATATTCCAAATGATTAGGCTCCTTAAAATGCTTTGATGGGTCCTAATTACTCATAGAATAGGTTACAAAATTTTTGAAACACCATATAATTTGACCCTACTTCCTTTTCTGTCTGTATCACTGCCCATTCCCTATTTCAGACTCCAATAACACAGAGTGGCCATTGTTTCCTTCATACATTAGGTAATTTTGCTTTACAAAGTCTTTTATTATAATGTGCTAATGGCCAAGAATATCCTCTTCCTGATTTCTACCTCATCTTTTTTCTAATAGCATTCCCATAGCTAATGCCTACTCATACCATGACTCTGTATACATATTAACTTTTTCCTGAATTCTTCACCTTAAATGATGTTATATGACTCTTCTAGGCATCCAATGATATCATGTGCATATACCTATTATTGCATTTACTATGTTGTTTTATTATTTTCATTTTTATCTTCTGTGTTTGTCACAATAAATTGTAATTGCCACTCAATGCTTGTTGATTGCATATATCTTCAAGAAAATGAAAAAACAAAGAAAGAGAGAAAAGGAAAGAAGGAAAGAAGGAAGCCACGTAGGAACAAAGGAAGGAAATTTTTGTAGGCTATTTTTGACATTTGAGTCTCTTTTTTCTCATTTGTAAGGTTTCTTTTCATTCTTAGATTCTACATTTGGGGAGGATAGAAGAAACTCTGACAATGGATTGACTATTTTCTTTTTGTCCCACAAATATCTTATGTCCAGATATATCAGACGGTGTGATATGAACCTTATATATGGTAGATTTCTCTCCACTGTTAAAAATTTATATTCAAAAATTCTGATTTCTAAGATTAGGACTTTCCCAACTATTACTTTTCTCTGGTTCCTTGATTGAAAAGCAGTAATGCTTTTTATGGCAGGTAGATTTGCTTCTTAAATTTATTGCCCAGCTATATTCCACTTTAACTTGCAAATTGGGCAATATGCTTGCAAAGAGAGATTTTTCTAGTCCTCACAGTTCTGTAGCCAGGTCGTCTTTTATTCAGGAGATAGTGCAGTAGTCCCCTGCGGCCAGAGAGAAGGAAAGTTTAATGCTAAGGGCTTCTGTTTCATGTCTCAAGCCTCCACAATTACAAAATATGCAGTCTCACAGCTTATTTATTGCCAACCGCAGCCTTTATTATACATTTTTCTATCTTCATAGGCACATATAAATATAAATGAAACATCAGATAAAAAAAATAAAATGTCATGACAGAGATAATTTAAATAAAAAAATAAAATAAGGAATTCTGAGAGTGGAAATGGCACATAAACGATTATTTCTATATTTTGAAGAATCCAATTATATATTCTGTTTTTTTACTACATATACGATTCTTTTGTAGTTCATAAGCGGGATGATTGGGCTTTCACGCGCATGCGTGAGATGCGCCTCCCTCAAACCTTGTTACGTCGCCGGCTCATTAGCCGTCTGACGTGAAAAAAAAATACATACTACATATAATATAAAATTATAAACCTGCTTTAAATACGAAAAAACAATGAAATTTCAGCATCAAGGTTGGCGGTCTCATTATACAGTGCATTTTGCCCATCGTCAAGATTCCTTCAGAGATGACCAAAGAAAAGACATTCCTACCAACCATAGCTATTTCTGGTCTCCACTTTTTTGAAGACTCCATAATCCAGAATCTATTTATTTGAGGAATCCAAGAAATTAAGCTTCACAAACTGAAAAAACTATCACTGTATTTATGCTGCATAATTTCCATTAAATATCTTACTCGAGCCAGCTCTCATCCAGATTTCAAAGGATTATAAGATAATTCTGATAATTAAAAATTCCCTAAGTACTGCAAGCTTGTCTACTTTCAAATTTTATGAGCAAGCTTCAGAAAGAAATTCATTAATACTATTTATTTTCAGTTTTAATTAATGAACAGTTCCACAGTGATGGAGGAAACAGCAGTGAAATCACCTCAAGACAAAGAACATAATAGGGTATGAAAATTTCTTAATTTAGGTAATAGTGAACTCTACCACGTTTAATAATCTTATTGACTGTCCAGGTTTTATGAGAACTGGAGGCAATCGAAACTAGTATACTCTTTTGATTTCAAATTAAATGTTTTTTTTTTTACCTCAGTCAATAACTAAATCTTTTAATTCTTTTGACTTCAGCACCTTTTCCCAAAATTTACTCTTTCTATGAAGAAATACATACTCCTTTTTCTCTAACCAAAATAAAACCCTCCTGTATTCAGAAAATCAATTTGGATCTCAGCACCCTGAATGAAATGAAGTGGTCTCCTCTTACATAAGTCTGTATTTATCTATCATTTGCCATTCATCCATCTATCTATTAATTGAATTAATATCTGACTATATGTTCAATACCTGCTGTATGTCAGGCAATAAAGAGGAGACAGCAAACTTTTGAGGCAAAGGGCCAGATAGCAAATATTTTAGGTTTTGTAGGCCATATAATCTTTGTCACAGCTTTTCAACTGTTTCTTTGTACTATAAAATCAGCCATAGATAATGTGTAAATCAATGGGCATGGCTGTGTTCCAATAAAATTTTATTTACACAAACAGGTAGTGGGCTGGATTTGACCCATGAGAAGTAGTTTGCTGAGCCCTGGGCCATAAAATAGACACTACGTGGTATATTGTAAGAAATACAATCAGGGATGTAAGTGATAATAGGAAAATTTAAGAAAATTTTGAAAAGCAAAGCTTTTGGAAGTTGTTAAAAATCCTAGCCATCTGGATATAGGGCTGTTGAGGTAATGTATTCATATTTCAGCCAGAATTACAGAAAAAGACAGAGAGCGAGAGTGGGAGCAATAGAACAACAGTAGGAGAGCAAGAGAGAGAGAGAGAGAGAACAGCACACACAGAAGGGATATTGGTCGACATTAGAATACTGTGGTTTTCTCCAAAAGTTAAAATTAATATATCATATACCTTTACAAATAAGAACAGAACAATAAACATTCATTTTTGTTTTAGAAAAAATTAACCCCAACATATAATCCAGTATGCTATGATAATGGAAATATTATTTAACCAAAATCAGTATATTTCTGAAAGAATAAATGTATGTATATATTATATATATGTTAATACATTGGAAAAGTAATTGACCATTTAAAATAGTTTGAAGGGAAGTATTTTGTGTATGACAAATAATTTGTTCCTAAATCAATTTTCATAAAAGGGATTTCAGGAAAATTTTTAGGGCAAAATCATCTGATTGTACATTTACAAAAATGAATACACAACATTTAATTTGAAATACTGCTTTTTAAAAAAGTTCAAGTAACGCCAAAACATTTACAGCGAAATGATACAGGATTATAAGATTTGATGCAGATTTGAACATTATGATAATATAATATGCCCATTGATAAGACAAAAGAATAAAGTTAAACTATTATTTATTCTTTATGTCATCATTATTTTTATTAAGCCCTTATTATAAACAAATGTTGGCTGGAAATGAACTATTTAAAAAATGTAATAGTGATGCCGTGAAACATCACGTAGTTTAGTAGTTCCAAAGAGCAGTTAGTGTGAGTGTGAAAATATTAATAAATTCGAAACAGTCAGATTAAGGTTACTAAATATATGAAGAATCTCAGCTGGAAAAAATTATCCAAATCAAACTTAAAAGGCTGAGGTTAAGTTTAGGGATAAGGTTTAAACTATCATTTTCCATTTGCTTGCTTTCCATTAATATTTTCTAGCTACCCTTCTCAGGGCAATATTTAGTCAGTAATTATTTTTACTTTATTAAATGAAATATATTAGGCATACAATACATTTTAATTATATTTGAATAAGATAATCTCATTTTCCTTATTGTGTCTCATTTCTATCCCGTTTTCATTACTGTATCTATTTTTTTATTCTAGAAGTTGTTTTCTACTGCCATCAATGGAAACATACACCAACCCTGTTGGCTAGATATTTTTGAACGTCCCTTCAAACTGATATGGTACATTTAGATTATACCACTTTTATCTATAAAATGTTTTATTTTGAAGTATATGGGGGATTAAGTTTCTTTTCATCTTGAAATTTAATGGCATATATGTTATGACATATAACATATGGAGAAAAATATTTTCTCACAACTTACAAAATGTTCAACTCTGCTGTGGATTGTTTTGAATATGTATATTATTTTAAATTAACAAAGACTACATTTTAGAAAACTTCAATAAGAAGCATAGTTGAACAGTAAAAGGAATTTACCTGTCATTTCCTTAAGAAGCAAAAAGTTTATGACACAGTGTCAATACATTTAAAATAATTAGTTAATATTCACTCTGTCAGGTGCTAGGCTAGAGACGCAGCAATGGTAAAGTCAGCTATGAGCATTTATGCTCTCATGGAGTTCACAGACAACTAGAACAGGTCATTTAAAAATAAATAATTATCCAAATAATTAAATAGTTGCAATATTGATCAATGCTTTAAAATGCAGTGTTATGAGCAAATGAAACTGGGAGATTTCCCTTATTGTAGAGAGAGATAAAGAAGTTAGAACCCAGGAGTAGCACATGCAGTTAACATAAAATTATTATTGAGAGACAAGGAGACGCTGCATGTCTGCCTCATGCAAATTTTGTTTGAGATAACCAGTTGTCTAGGAACTCATCTCTCCCACTCTGTGAGTTCTTGAAATTGAGACTTTTTCTTCAAATTTGATTCACCAATTTGCATAGCTGTGCACTCACAAGTTGCTCTGAAAATTAATGAATCTTCTTGTCCTAATTCTGAGTTAGTAATTAGGTGTAATTGCTCTTACTTCTTTCCATTCTTTCTTCTTTCCATTTATCACTATTGGGTCTTTTGAAGTTACTAACCTGGAAAAAAATGGCACTATTTTAGGTCTCAGTTTGAGTGATAAAATGTGTAATTTTATAATTGGGTTACACGGGTTGGGTGCAAGATACTGCTCAATGGGAGATTTCCTTTTCTGACTGAAATTCAAATCAGAAAGTATTCTTCTCAGCAGTTAAGGTTTAAAATGTCATAGTTCACTCTGCATTGACCAAGATGGTCCTAATGTTCCAGTCAGCTTGACAAAATTATAGACAAGTTTCTTCCTGACTACAGGCCCCTGACTTCATTTTCTTAGAAAATTTTCTTTAGAAACCTTTCAATTTTAAATTCTTTCTATTGATCTTTGAGGTGTGAATCTGCTAAAAACCAAGGATACATTTCTCAGGGACCTGGGAGCCATCTCTTTGAAATGTAATCATCAAGAAAAATAGGGCCTTGGTCTCTCAGATTCTGAGACAATTGGAGCCTAACTTAAAGAAGTGCCCATTAGCAAACACAGATGGCTTAATCTTATTGACACACCTCTCTTATCCTACAGTATTCTTCTGTTAGCTCTCCTTAACATTTAAAATCTTCTTGTTTTTTTGTTTCAGGGGAGTTGAGTTCAACCTTTCTCCCCTATTGTGATAGTCTTGAATAAATGTTTCTTTGTCTGTTTAACTGGTAGTGTATAAATTTTCTTTTACAGTATAAAAGAAAAGTTATACATCCCTAAAATTGGTGAAATAAAATAAGCTATTGCCCCTGTACTGAAGACCATACTCAATATTAAACTACACATATCAAAGGAATGCAGTACTTTTCATAGAAATTACATAGACTTTGTGATTGAAGTCTATTCTTGGAAAACCCAGGGAGATCTACACAATTAGAGCAGTGAAACAAAGATATATACACCAGATCAGATTTCACTGGGTGGACCCAAAGCTTCCCCCGCCCTTTTAATTTCAGGAAATTAAGAGAGTACAAATATTTTGGTTACATTTTATATCTTTGCCTCTCCCTAGCAAGGGTTAGAGGTATGCCCTTCCCCCCCACAATGCTCACCACATCCCTCAGTTGTGAGTCTACCCCACCCAACCTCCAAATCCCTGGAAAAGACTACCACCATGTGAGCACCATAGTTTTAATCAGTCAGTACCACTTTGATGGCGAGTACATGTGGAGCCCATTCTTCCAATCTTGTGTCACCTTACTTCAGATAATGGGCTCAATCTAGGAAAATATTAGTGGTACTAGATCACTGTCATTTCTTAGAATTGAGTAATATCCCACTGTAAACATATACCAAATTTTAATAATCCATTCATGAATTGACAGGCACTTGGGTTGTCTTCATGTCCTTACAATAGTGAATTGTACTGCCATAAATATTCAGGTGCAGATGTCTTTATTATAGAATGTCTTTTGCTCTTTTGGGTAGATGCCTAATAATGCTATTGCTGGGTTTAATGGTATTTCTATTTTTAGCTCTTTGAGGTATCTCCAAATTCTTTTCCACAGAGATTGCACTAATTTGCAGTCCCACCAGCAGTGTAAGAGTGTTCCTGTCTCTCTGCATCCTCACCAGCATTTGTCGTTTTGGGATTTTTTGATAGAAGCCCATCTCACTGGGATTAGGTGGTATCTCATTGTGGTTTTGATTTGCATTTCTCTAATGATTAGAGATGTTGAGCATTTTTTTATATGTTTGCTGGCCATTATTCTGTCTTCTTTTGAAAAGTTTCTGCTCGTTTTCATTGCCCATTTCTTGATGGGGTTGTTTGATTTTTTCTTGTTGATTCTTTTAAGTTCTAGATAGATTCTTGTTATCAGACCTCTGTAGGATGTGTAGAGAGCAAATATTTTCTCCCATTCTGTAGGTTTTCTGTTTGCTCTAATGATAGTTTCCTTGGCTGTGCAGAAGCTTTTTAATTTGATCAGATCCCATTTGTTTATTTTTGTTGCTGTGATGATTGCTTTGGGGGTCTTCTTCAAGAATTCTTTGCCTAGGCCGATGTCTGAAAGGGTCTTCCCAACATCTTCTTCTAGAATTCTTAAGGTTTCATGCCTTAGGTTTAAGTCTGTTATCCATCTTGAGTGGATTTTTGTGAGAGGTGAGAGGTAGGGATCCAGTTTCATTCTTCTGCATGTAGCTATTCAGTTTTCCCAGCACCATTTATTGAAAAGAGATTCTTTTCCCCAATGTATATTTTTGTCTGCTTTATCAAAGATTAGATTACCATATGTAGATGGTTTCATCTCTGGAATCTCATTCCTGTTCCAAAGATCAATGTCTCGGTTCTTGTGCCAGTCCAAGGCTGATTTAATTATTATTGCTTTATAGTACAGCTTGAAGTCTGGAAGACTGATACCTCCCAGTTTGTTCTTTTTACTTAAGATTGCTTTGGCTATATGATGTCTTTTCTGGTTCCATGCCAAGTGAAGAATTATTTTTTTCTAGATCTGTAAAGAATGATGATGGTACTTTGATGAGGATTGCATTAATTCTATAGATCACTTTAGGTAATATTGACATTTTAACGATATTGATTCTACCAATCCATGAACAAGGTAGATTTTTCCATCTATTTACATCTTCTACAATTTCTTTTTTTAGTGTTTTGTAGTTCTCCTTGTATATGTCTTTCATATCTTTCATTAAATATATTCCTAGATATTTAATTTTCTTTGGGGCTATAGTAAAAGGTATTGCGATTTTGATTTGAGTTTCGGCTTGACTGTTATTGGTGTATATGAATGCCTCTGATTTGTGTATGTTGATTTTGTAACCTTAGACTTTACTGAATTCATTTATCAAATATAGGATTCTCTTGGACAAATCCATGGGGTTTTCTAGATATAATATCATATCATCAGCAAAGAGTGAGAGTTTGATCTCATCTGCACCCACTTGGATGCCCTTATTATCTCTCTTTTGACTGATTGCTATAGCTTCGAGCACTATGTTGAATAGAAACGGAGATAGTGGGCATCCTTGTCTAGTTCTGGCTTGATTTGAGAATGGTTTCAATTTTTCCTCATTCAGCATGATATTGGCCGTGGGTTTGTCATAAAAGGACTTGATAATTTTAAGGTATGAGCCGTCTATGCCTATTTTGTTAAGAGTTTTTATCATAAAGGTGTGTTGGACTTTGTCAAATTCTTTTTCTGCATCTATTGAGAGAATCACATGGTCTTTGTTCTTGCTTTTATTTATGGGGTGAATTGCATTTATAGATATCTTGATACCAAAGCCACTTTTGACCTTCAGAAGAAGAAATCACGGTGCTGCTGTTTATCATTTTGTTTAGATCAAGTAGGATTTGCTTTATGAATCTGGGTGTACCTGAGTTAGATGCATAAATATTTAGAATTATTATATCTTCTTGTTGAATTGTACCTTTCATCATTATATAATGACCAGCTTTGTCCTTCATTACTTTTGTTGATTTGAAGACTAAGTCATCTGAAATCAGAACTGCTATGGCAGCTTTCTTTTGGTTTCCATTTGCATGGAATATAGTTTTCCATCCCTTCACCTTGAGTCTGAATGAATCCTTGTGGGTTAAGTGTGTTTCCTGAAGACAGCAGATACTCGGCTTGTGTGTATTTATCCATTCAGCCAGCCTATGTCTCTTTAGTGGGCAGTTTAAGCCATTCACATTTATTCAAAGTATTGATAACTGGGGTGAATTTCTGTTAATCCTGTTGAGTTGAACGTTGTTACTTTGTGTTCTCCCTTTAGCCATTGTGGTATCTGGCCTTTGACCTTTAGCTTTTGGACGATTTTACACTGGTGAGTGTCTATGGTGCTGATCCATGTGTAACACTGTTCTGAATACTTTCTGGTCTTGTCTTGATAAATGCCCTCAGTCTTCACTTGTCTGAGAAGGTCTTTATTTCTCCTTCATATAAGATACTTATTTTTGCAGGATACAAAATTCTAGGCTTGGCATTATTCTGTTTAAGAAGACTGAGAATGGGGCTCCAGTCCCTTCTGGCTTGTAAGGTCTCAACTGAGAAGTCAGGAAATCAACTGCTTAACATTATATCCCAATTCATTGATTAAGAAGGAAATAGATATTGATGTAAAAAACCCAAGATACTCATAACTGTTGAACATATGTGTGCTTATTTAATTGTATACAGCTTAATTCTAGAGTTTGGCCTCTGTCATTCTCAAGAAATTTTAATATTAATTTTATTTTTGGGAATCTGGTTTTCCTTCTTAACTCCTCTAGATATTGTTATAGGTATGTGAGCTATCATTAAAAATTAAAATATTAACTTCAGAATAGATAATCTTTCCACACCATCTCCCTTGCATACATGAGATATCTATCACTCTGTCTACCATATATCTCACTTTCGTTGTGTTTACATGTGGAGTCTGCATATAAGTATTGAGAAATAAAACTTTCTGCAATGATGGAAATATTCCAATACAGTAACCTCCGACAATGTGTGGCTATTAAGCACTCGAAATCTGGCTAGTGTGACCAAGGAACTGAAATTTTAACTTTACTCAATGATAATTTTAATTTAAATGTAAATAACCACAAGTTAGCTAGTGACTACTGTTCTGGACAGTGCACTAGATATCATAAATTTATCTCATTGTCAGTGAGTTAGGGCTTGCTAGGAATATAATTATACAAAACTTTTTACTATATTATTATAGTAGAAAATGAGATCCATGACTACCTAGATCAGTGCTTCCCAATACCAGCATTATTGATATTTAGAATAGAATAATTCTTTGTATGTGTGTGTGTGTGCATGTGCATGTGAGTGGGATGTCTTGTGCATTAGAAGATGCTTAGCTTAGTAGCATTTCTGACCTTTACCTCCTAGATAACAGAAGTACCTCTCCCCCAGTTATGACAATCAAAATTGTCTTCAGACATTGCCAAATGTCTCCTGGGGCTTTAAGAAGCATCCACTAGACCACTACTTTTAAGTCTGATTATTTCTGGTGGCATTCTGGCCCTCCTTCAGGAAATCTTTCTCCAAGATTACCTGTCTCAATTAAGGAGGCTCATTGACATATCCCCTGGGCTGGATATCTGAATATATGACTTTGTAGTCAGAGGTGGAGAGAAAATACTCCAGAAAAAAAAGGAAGAGGAGAACTAATCCCATTTACAGACATTAAGAAAAGATTTAATTTTAAATTAGATACTTTGAGTTTTTTACACTTTTGACTTTGTAAAATGACCTGGTCTGAATTTCCTAATGTGTTTGATTACTTGGAATTACCATCCATTTAAAGAGTTTCTAACTTCATATTATTTTGGCACATTTAATTTAACAAGTATTTAAATAGCATTCTTAAATCTCACTCCTGTGAGACAAGAAAAGAAATAAAAATCTGTTCTAAATCTGTCTAGGGTCAGAGTCACATTTACATCCTCAAGTGAAAGCAAATTAGCTCAGTGCAAGTGAAAAGGGATGTGTATGGCAGCAGCTAGTGAGGGTGAGGGAGGCATCAACTAGGGGGATAGTCTTGGATACAAAAATTCTAGAAGTGACAGTCATATACAACCTTAGAAAGAAGAGGCTCTGGACCCAGAATATGTGAGTTCTAGTCTGGTCTGGCATACTCAAGCTGTGTGATCTTTGGCAATTATGCTCTTTCAGCCTGAATTTTCTCATTTAATTGTATAAAGGCAAACCCTATCCAGACCTTTCATCTCTGATTCAGCATTAAGAATTAAATGAAATGCTATGAGTGTTTGTAGCATTGTGAACACAACTAAATAATTATTTCTTTACAAGCTCACTGATGTATTCTGGACTGCAATAACATAGTTATATTCATAATGAAGGCCTACAACGATATAATAACTACCTGTGCTTTTTCAGAATACATAGTACATACTTATTTCCAGTAAGATATTTCTCACTTATCTGAAAATTTCAACTCCAGTCTACCAAATCAGAATTGATTGCACCGACTACCATTCATCAATGTGCTTGTGTTTTCTTTATTTTTATTTTTTAAGCTGAAATATATCTTTGGTAGTTTTTAACATAGCATTTTTAACTTTTTTGGAAATAAATCACCATGTGTTTACTGAAGACTTAAGCAAATATTTCATTGTACTTATTTGCACCGAGTGTAGCAAGAAGCCTCTATGTTTTGCTGGGGCTCATCTTAAATATAGAGCTACATATGATGGTAAGGAAAACATAAACCAGTTTGACAATTATCAAATCTCTTTTATTTGCAAGTGATTATTAAAACAACATAAAACAAGCCACAATTGCATTCAAAAGAGTTTTAAATTCTTGAGATATTTATAAATACATTTTAGATTTAAAATTAGTTGCTCCTTTATATGCCAAACAAAATATGAGGAAGAAAAATACCCGTAACTTAAGCCAAAAGGAGGAGTTGATTTTATGGTGAGTTTAGGTAAATCATTTTGAAAATTGTGATGCTTTTAAATTAAAAACAATGCATATTTTTGGAGAGGGGAGAGGGTTTGTAAAAAATATGGTGGGTTTAAATAAAATAAAGAATTCGATTTTGTGGGAGTAGGCTAGGAATTGTGCATTATAGATCAAATTGTTACACAGTTGGAAAACATGCTGAGAAATGGGACCTTCAGGAAGGTCCCATTAGGCCATGAGGGCTCCACCCTCATGAAAGTGATTTGCACCCTTATAAAAAGGATCAAGGGAGCAAATCTGTCCCTTTTTGCCCTTCTGTCCCTTCTGCAATGTGAGACACAGGGTTCATCCCCTCCAGAGGACACAGCAACAAGAAGTCATCTTGGAAACAGAGTGCAAGCCCTTGTCAGTTACTGAATCTGCCAGCACCTTGATCTGGGACTTCCCCAGCTTCCAGAATTGTGACAAATAAATTTCTATTATTTAAAAATTACTCAATGTGGGGTATTTTGTTTCCAAGATTTTTTTTTTAATGACTGGAGAATAACTGAGCAAAAATGTTGGCCTAATTATTTTCTACATTTATTTATATTTAGAAAGTTTGATTGCCTTGATTAAGTGCACTACTATCATGCATACAGACTGACCCTGTTAATAAAAAGTCAGAAAATATAGGGTTTCCCACAGTGTTTAACATTTCTTAATGTTACATGAGTTTTGAGTTATTAATATATAATTATTTTGATAATGAGATAATTTAAATGCAAAAAAGGACAGTTATAATGAGATACAATTCCCAAATTCTAGTATTGATATAATTAAGAATAATTTTATTTTAAGGCTATTGGAAGCCACCAAATATTTGGTTTAATAAATGATGGTCAGCCTAAGAAAGTCATTTCATATGTTGGGAGGACAGAAAATAGCTCTAAGATATGACGCTACTTGAATTAGTGCAGTTTTATAGAAAAGCTTTCACTATTATATAATGGGAAGAAACTTTTTAAATATGGAGGGATAGCAATCAATAGGGAGCTTGTGCTTTGCAATGTCCAAAATAAATTTGCAAATTCCAACCAGACAAATGACAAAAATTCTTTTGTTTTTCCTGGTGTGTGTAGAGGAGTAGGATAAATAACTAACATTTACTGAGTACCCACTTTCTGTCAGAGATCACACAGTTACTTCACATGTATTGCTTCATTTAAAGTTTATGTAGCACATGTGACCTGCTCCTTGCACTTTGAATCAAATCAAATGCTATGTGCTCAAATGTTTATATCAGCAAGAACCTAATTTTTTGTTTCTTGGGTTGAATAGCCCTTCTCCAAGATAGAGTCTAGATCTTCAACTGTTTTGCTCCCTTTTTTCATGGTACATACAACCTTGTACTCAGTGGCCTTTTGTGCCAACAGATCTTGTCCAAAACCATTACAAAACATCACTGAGTTTTTAATAATTTTTGAACTCCAATGTGATGTTGCAACAGTTTCAACCTTTTCCTCTCGTGCTGCTCATTGGCTATCAGGCACATTTATTCATCTACTTCTAGGAACCAGGCTCTGTAATTAAGGGATATTGAGAGGAGCCTTCTTTGCTGGGGTAATGTCTCCCAAAGTCACTGCTATGGTTTGTATATGGTTTGTTTGGCACCCTAAGTCTCACTTTGAAATTTGATTCCTAATGTTGGATGTTGAGCCTGGTCAGAGGTGTTTGGATCATGAGGACGGATCCCTCATGAATGGGATGGTGCCTTTCTCATGGTAGTGAGTTCTCACTTTATTTGCTCCCACTATAACTGTTTGTTAAAAAGAGCCTGGCATCTCCCTCCCCTCTCTCTTGCTTCCTTCCTCTAGCCATGTAATGCCTGCTCCCCTTCACTTTCCATCATGAGTAGAAGCTTCCGGAGGCCCTGAGCAGAAGCTGATGCTGGTACCATGCTTATTGTATAGTCTGCAGAACTCTTTCTCTATATATATATACAAACATATAATATTCCCTAAGGTTATAGGTGCCTGCTTTTTCATTTTTGCATAATTGATATAGGACATGCAAGAAGAAGGAGCGGAAGGTGAAGATAAAGAAGAGATAAAGAAAGAGAAGAAAAATAAGGAGAAGGTAGACCTCAAAGACAACTTGGTTTATAGAAGGATTTGGCAGTTTTTTTAGTAAAAAAAAAATAAAGAATTGATGTGCTTTAAAGTTAACACATCCATGCAAGGTAGATTAAGTCCTCTCAGTTTCCAAAATTTTTAAGACTACACATAAGGCTATACAGTAAAGAAAAGTATTATGATGCATGTTATTAGGCACTATATCACTTTAATTACAATAAAAATGGTATCTAGTGAATTCTTCTCAAAATCATTTTATTTCTGTATCCCCCAAAATATGCTCTTTTTAGTTTGTAAGCTATCAATATAAAAATAGATGACATATGATGAACAAGAGAGAGATAAAAGAAATAGAATTTTTTTCTGTAATAATGGAAATACACAGAGCCACATCATATGTAAAACAAGAATGAGACCATATGAAAATTTAGAAAACAAAAGACAAATACCGAATGCAAACTTTTATCAGTCACAGTTAATCAGAAAAACAAACTATACTATATGCTATTCTATTAAAGTGAGATTTGAGGCTTACACACAAATTAAGATGGCTGACACTAAGGTAAAGAGTCAAAAAATTTAGAATTACCATCCCAGGAGTAGAAATTGCAGGGACCACCATCAATTATACAACACTTAACTGATTTTTAAGAGAGTACTTGGTCAACTGATCTGGGGAGTTTATGAAATCTACAAAATCTATTTACAGCAGTACCTAGATTAGTATTGTATTTAATAAATGGGAGAAGGTGCATGTACTCCAAGGGATGGGAATCTTGGAAAGACATCTTAGTATTCTACCTATTATAATGCTTATAGCTTATAGGTCAATAATTTGTCTCCTAATGAAGCTTTTAAAAATTTTCCCAGGGACACATGTGGAAAAATGTTTATTAGAGCATTGTTTATAATAATGAACAAAATGAAAACAACCCTAATGTAAATATCTATAACAGGTTAAATGATATATAAAAATTGTTACTTATATAAAGATGAAATTAAGCCATATGTTTCAAGATAGATGAATCTCAGAAATGTAATGTTGAAAAAATTGTCACTTATAGAAGAATCCATAAAGTATGATATCATATATAAAAGATAGTATCTATTGAATGTCTCTTTTATATGTTAGGAATGCCAAGACAAATAACTCCTATAAATGGGAAGACAGGGGAACTTCCATTAATGGAAAACCTAATACAAATAAGTATGCAGACAGAAATTTTAGAGAATGGGCAACCTTAATTTAACATAAAATACACAGTATTATTAGAATTTTGGAAAATGTAAATTAATACAACCTTTCTGGTGACAGTAAAACTGAGTGGGGAGCTGAGCTTACTTCTCTGCTCAGAGGCAACAAGGCTGTGCAAGCCAGTGACCCACTTTCAGCAGGAAGTAGTCAAAAGGGCCAAAAGAAAAGCTGAGTTTTCACACCACTCATCTGGGGGAAAGTAGTGTGAGTCTGCATTCTACCTGAAAACAGATCAATAAAATTTACCAAATTTAAAGGATAAAGAGAAAATTGATTTTAAAAAAAGTGAACCAAGTCTTAGGGACATGTGGGAAGATAAAAAACAAATGAGCTTTCATATTATCAAAAAAAAAAACATTCAAAGAAATAATGGCTGAAAATTTTCCATATTTGGTAAAAGACATAAAGTTACAGACCCAAACAGCTGAGGAAATCCCCAATAATAGAAACCCAAAAACATCCATGCCAGGACATATCAAAACGAAACTTCTGCAACCTTGTCTTAAAACATTTTAATAAAAATTTAATTTAAAAAACCTTGAAAGCAGCCAAAAAGAAATGACACATTACTTACAGGGGAACAGTATTTTGAATGAGAGCAGATTTCTTATCTGAAACCCCATGGAGGCCAGAAGGAAGTGGTGTATTTTCAAGCACTGAAAGAACTGCCAACCATAAATTCTATATCCATTGAAAATATCTTTCAAGAAAAAAGGAAATAAAGTTACTAACAGATGAAAGAAAACTAAGAGAATCTGTTGCCAGCAAACCAACCCTAAAATAAGGGGTAAAGGACATTTCATTAATAAAAGCAGAATGGAAATAATAACAAAAAAGGCTTGGAATTTCAGAAAGAAAAGAACAAAAGAATGGGTAAAAATAGGGATAAATAGGGAGAGAGAAAAAATGACGGAGTAGGGCTGACCTCTTGGCTCTCTGATCTCGGAGTGAGAAGTGAAGAGGGCAGACAACCACACACAAGAAATCTGCATTTACACTGGATCGGCTTCGCAAGATTGCAGAGAGGCACTGGGATACGGAAAACATAGACAATAATCAAAGGTGAAACAAAAAATCTTCCACAAAACCTGTGGAGTGGGAAATATACAATAGGGAGGGAGCGCGTCTGCGCATCTGCTGCCCTGCAGGCTGGCCGGAGGAGGCATTGCTTCTGCCGTGCTCAGGGAGATGATCCCTCCCCCACGGAGACCCACACCCACACAGGCAGGGAAGTTCCCAAAGTTGGTGAGAGGTGGCAGAGCGGACAGACAAGCGGAGTGGAACAGAGTCTAGAGCAGGCAGCGTTTTGAATTCTCCGCAGTGCTCCACTGAAGCAGTGGCGAGTGGGGGAGGGTCCAAACTCAGCAGCTGCTTCCCCAGTGCTGCTGCGCCACTCTGTAGCTAGCGGAGGGCCGCGCAGGAAGCGTCTTTCAGGCATCCCCTCTACCCTAGACGGCCTGAACATTTTGGGCTTCTGGAGAAGGCAACTTTTTGACCTCCCAGTGTTCTGCTGAAGCGGTTGCAGGTGGGGGAGGGTCTGAACCCAGTAGCCACCTCCCAGCACCACTGCTGCTGCCCCATAGTGTGGGAAGGCTGCAGGGGGCCATGGGGAAGCAGATTTCAGGCATCCCCTCTGTTCCAAACCAGCTGTTCTGCTTGGACTTCTAGAGAAGGCTACTTTTAGACCTTCCAGCGTTCTGCTGAAGGGGTTGCAGGTGCTGTACCTGCATGTTCAGAACCCAGCGGCCACCTTCCTGTAGCACAGAAATGAGTGCCAAATCTGACATTTTGCCTCAGGATGCTTCCAGGTCAAGGAAGAGGGGACACTACCTTAAAGGAGGCTAGGCCTTGGGTTATGGTGGAGGCTTTGGCTGGCGCTGGCTAGCCAGAGGGCAGATCCCCACACATAAACTACTGGGTCTTGGCAAGCAGGAGAATAAGGGAGTGCAGCGGACGTCTGGAGCCAGCCTCCCAATCCCAACCCAGTCTTCTGCCGAACAGGGGTCCCTCTCTGCCAGTGCTGGCAGGGTGCGCCATTGCCACCCCGTAGCTTGGAAACGCTGTAGAGGCCTGCTCTGGAAGTGGTCTCAGACCTCCCCTCTGCCCTAACCCGGCTGGCGGCCTCGGTAGCTGGGTTTAAAGGGCCGGAAAGGGGAGAGTGGTGTTTTGTTCGGCGGCTGTCTCGCAACATTGAACCTGGGTGGTTTTCTTGCCGCAGTCAGCTGTAGGCGATCTGTGCCTAGATAGCAGAGCCTGTCTTAACAAGGTGGAGTTGTGAAGTAGGCTACTATTCCTGAGGACTCTAGGAACCCTTGAAAGTGGCAAGACATATGCTTAAGATTGAGATACCTTTATATCCTATTTGGAGACTGAGAGCGCAATACAAAGATCTTGGGTTACATTGATAACTGACTCCTTCTTGCAAACCACAGATATCAATAGAAAGAGTAAATCCAGAGCTGTACACAGTGCCTCCCACTTCAACCTAGAGGTGGAAATCGGTCTCCATCTCACTAGAGTTAACGATCCCTTGGGTGTCTAAGCAAGGGGCCCAATCCCACTAAACTCTGTGGACAGAAGGTGAAGACATCAGGTAAAAGATAACCCAACAGGCTCAAACTCCTCTAAGGCGATACAGGACCAGAGCACATACTCCCCAGCTCTTCCAAGGGTCATTCCTTTGGAACGCCAGAACACAGCTCGTAATCAAGCTCCAGCACCTCTGATCCTCAACAAAGTATCCAGATGAGGAAGAAC
>VBSM01001483.1:20634037-20644067 GCA_008086735.1 Cheirogaleus medius
TATTTGTACCCCCATTATATGATGAAATAAAAGGAAAAAAAATGAAAAAATAAAAAATGGATAGTAGTAAGCAGAATAACTACTGGAACATGAATGGGAAAATTTTGATATCAAATCCAGAGAGGAGAGCCCTGTTTGAGCACCCAATGCAAATTAGTAGAATTTCAGAGAAGTTTAAGTCATAGGAATAAGGCTAATGTAGTCCAAGGATAATGGCTATCATAGACAATCCATGGCAAAGTTTTTAAAAAGGCCTAGAAAAGAACAGTATGATGGTCAAATGGATTAACTATTTGCCTGAAATTTTTATTAAGGAAAATAACAAAACCCAGACACTCACAATTTAGCATCTATAATGCTCAGGATACAATAAAAATTACTAGGTGTGTTAAAAAAAACGAAATTGTGACCAATAAGGGAGGGAAAGATAATTTGTAATTAGAAGAAAAAAATAAGACATAATGGAAAGAGATAACAAGGAATTTAAGACACCTGTTATAAATGTGTTCAAGAATTTAAAGGAAAAGACAAAGCTATTGAAGGAAGAACTAAATAATTTCAGTAAAAAGTTATAGCTGGCTTTTCTTACAGAAGTCAACAAGATGGTTCTAAATGTATACGGACAAAAGAAATATATCAGTCAATGAGTCCTGAGAAAGGAAAATAAAGTTAGGGTACTTATATCATTTGACTTCAATATTTACAATAAAGATATAGCAATCAAGTTGGTGATTGTCTTGAAGACAGGCAAATATATTAGTAATTCAAACTAGAGAATCCATAAATAGAATCAAATTTATATGATCCATTAATTTTCAATTAAAGAAGCAAATAAATTTAATGGAGAAATGAAAATCTTTTCAACAAATTCTGTTAGAACAACTTGATGAACATGAACTTTGACCATTACCTAACTCAATACAAAGAAATATTTTTTTGTTATATCATAGACTTAAAACTGATAGCAAAAACTAAAGCTTCTAGAAACTAATATAGCAGAATATTTCATGAGTTTGGAAAAATACTAACAATAAAGAAATTATGAAACCAAATCAAACAAAATTTTAAAAATCTTCTCAACAAAATATATATAGAGAAAATTAATAAGGAAACCAGAGACTTAAATAAAAAATGATAGCACATATATCTGACAAAGTACTTATATCCAGAGTATGTAAACAACTTCAACAACTCTTTAATAAAAAGAACATTATCTACAAATTTGGGCAAAAACTTGAATAGGCACTTCACAAAGAAAGATAAATAAAAAACATATAAGCCCTTGAAAAAGTATTCAAGCACTTTAGGAACATTCAAATTAAAACCACAATAAGACAAGAACATCCACCCACTAGAATGGCTAAAATTTAAAATATTGATGACATAAAATATTAGTGAGGATGTGAAGCAACCAAAACAGTGATACTTTGTATACGTACAAAATGTTGCAACCACTTTGAAAATTATTCTAGCAGTTTCTCATAAAATTAAACATACGCCTAGCCAGAGAAAAAAGAGTTTACCTACAATGGGACAAAGATAGAATGACAGAAGATTTTTGTAGAAAACAAGAGGAGAGAATGGAGCAACATTTTTAAAATACTGAAAGAAAAAAAATATATCAACTTAAAATTCTATACCTAAAAATTTAAAATTTTTTTTAAAATTTCTAAAACACTCTAACCTTTTGTCTATATTTTGTGACAAATGTATATTGCTAAAATATGTGAATATTGTTGAAAACTCAGATAAATAAAGAATATTTTGAAAGGAGAAAAAAATTCCATACCAAGTGAAAAATCTTTCAAAAAGGAAAAATAAGGAAATTTTTCAGAAATACAAAACCTGGAAGAATTAATCACCAATAGTTGTGCACTGAAAGAAATATTAAAAGAATTCCTCCAGGCAAAATGGAAATGATACCAAATGAAAATCGAAGTGACTAGGCAAACCAACAAATCTTAGGCATTTAAGAAAACACTGCTCATTTAAATTTGAACACACTATGACTGGAGGTGGTACTACAAACCCCAAACACAAATTATCCTTCTATGTTCCTTGAAGCAGGAACTTTATAAGAACCGCTTCGGCTTCTGATTCTAAAAGGAGTTAAGCTGCATATCTGTAGTAGATTTGGTTGAGATTAAGCAATATGAGCATCATTCAAGGGGATCGTGTGCCATGTTGGGGAGCAGAGACAACAGACGAAAATAAAGCCAACCAAGCCCCCTGCACTTGTTGAGGGATTACACACATGGATCTGAACTGAGAAGACTTTCAAAGGAAGACAACACGGATAAAAAGGCAGAGAAGGCCCACCGTGTTCTTAGATGTTAAAAAGCTACCAGGTAAAGGGAATAGCAGAGATCTCTTTCCCATAGAAGAGTTTAAAACAGGGCTAGAAAGGGGACAGAGGCAGGGATTGGGTGAGCAGGAGGGTAAAGCCTGTGCAAATTATTAATGAGGATGGTGGCTTGAAGAGAGAGTAGACAGCCCTGGGCTGAAAATAGAGAATAGATGTGGAAGTAGGAGGACGGTGTGTGCCTATGTGTGTCCGGGTGGGAATGGGCTGGACAATGAGGGATTTGGAAACAAGGGATAGGATTGCAAGGTATGCTGGAGATGCAGGAGTTGTGGGAGCACATTTCCACAGTGCTGGAAAGCCAAGCAGCCAAACTGGAATCCAGGGTACTGGGCAGAATGAAATCCATGTAGATAAATGTCTGTGCGGGAATGTGATGAAGTCCATGTCTGAGGAAGGTTCTAGCACCAGGCTTTTCTGGTAGTGCTTCAGGAACCGCAGAGATGTGTGGGTTTCAGGGACCACTGGCCTGAGAGTGATGAGGGGGCACGAGTGGACAGGAAAATGGGCTTGCATTTCCTTCTTCACCCATGTTTCTCCACCTTCAAATCAGGGATTTGATTCATGGGGAAGGCCTAAGTTGGAATAAGAGGCCCCACATCTAAAATACTGACAACCACTATATAACAGTTAGATACAGAACGTACCATGGAATCCCAGCCTTCAGGGACCTGTGATCCCTGGACTTGGTGATCCCTTTAATGGACTGTAGAGATTTCTCTACCCCCAGGTCCTGCTGATTTTCCTCACTATCTAAGGGTGTCCTGTGTGGACCCATTCCCTGGCACCTGGTGATTCTGATCAAATATTTCCTCCTCAAAGTAAGGGAAATATCTTATTGACATTTCAGACTTTTAAAGATTGGCCACAAAAATCCTGGTATTTAAGACATCACTGAAGAAATCTTGCTTTCTATGGATGAAAGATTAAGTTAATTTTCTGCTCAACCTACTTAGAAAACAGGGAAATTCAAATAACAGTGAGACCATATATTTTCATCTAAAAGTTTGACCGAAATTTAAAAGGTTGATAAAATAAAATGCCTATGAGGGTGTAGATTTTTCACAGACATTAATATTTAAGAATATGAATTGGAACAGCTTTATTGGAACATAAATTCAGAAATATTAATAAATTTTATAATTGCTTTTTTTCCAATTTGCACTTTGCTATGTCTTTCCTGTAAGAATTCATGGTCAATGATGTTGATATCAGCTCTATTAATCATACTAATAGCAACAAATAATAAACAATTTGTGTATCAATCAGGAGGAGATTGGTTAAATTAATTATGGCACAAACACAGTTTAGAATTCTAGGGAGTAGTTAAAAGAATAAGCCAGATCTATATGTGCTTTTACAGAAAGATCTTGCATTCATTTCATGCATTGACAATGGCAAGAGGAAGAAGAATATGTACACTGTTATCCATGTATGTTAAAACTCACAATGTACTTTTTATAGAGCATCTAAGGAAGGAAAAGCCTAAAATAAATTTTAAAATAACACAAATTTTTAATTGTGGTTACTTCTGAGGAGAGGGGTGCATTTTGGAGAAATGTAGTAAGGAAGGGAAAATGTGATTTATATATATTGTCAGAATTTCGGGGACAACAAGAATATCTGCACTATGAGCTAAAACTAAAATTTTCCTCAGGGGTAACCAGAGAGACAAGGGTCAGTGGAATAATGTTGAATTTTTTCTACTTTTCTGTCAAAGCTAGCATATCTGCCATGGAATCATTTTCTATCTCCTAGAAGGACTCCTGGGTTTTTAGGGATTCAGTCTTAGTACATGTTTGCTTACATGGTGATTTCTATGATCTTTCCTCATTGACTACTTACGAGGGAGGCTTGGGGTTTTGATCACCTAGATATGCTGACTCATTGGTGGATGTGTTCAGTGGCCAATCTCAAATAATTTACCCCATTACACTCTGATCTCAAATATCACGGTGGTTTCCAAATCCTCCTCTCTAACTTCAAGGCTATAAACTAAGAACCAACAGGTTCTGTGCCAAATCAGACTCTACTCACGAGAGCATTTGAAAACACTTTGAGAGTGTAATGTACACACAAAAAGGGATGAAGAGATCTAAGATTCACCGTTCAAAGTGAACAATTACGTGGAAGGGGCTATTGCTGTCAAAGGAGGTTCACAGTGAGGGACAGGACCTCCATGAAGTTGGAACCCTCCATGTCAGGGAGAAGGCAGGGGAGTCTGGGCTGTCTGTTGCTCCAGGAGCAGGTGCAGTCTCCAGAGAAGGACACAGTGATGAGTGGGCCAGCAGGTCAGTTCCATGTTGGACATGAGGGCACACTGGGGAAGACTTAGGGGAAGAGCCCTGTAATGTGGGAAAGTGCTGGGACAGGACTCATGTGCAGGGACCAGGGCAGCAGAGTCAGCTCTGGAGGAGCCCTGGGGCTAGAGACAGGAGGACCCCAGGCCAAAGAACCCCATAGACAGTCTTAAATTGAGTTTGAACTCTCATTTTCATCATTCTTGTTTAGGCCTGCTTTAGTACTTTGTCCGTTGTATCTTTGTATTTCCTGAGAGTCATTGTGGACTAATGAGAAGAGCAATGAATGAATATACCCAAAATCTGCCTCAGGCTGGGAGAAGTAGAATAGTGTGGGCTCTAGGGGAATTCAGATCTAGGATCGAGTCCCAAACCTGTCACTTACTAGCTGTGTGAAGTAAGCACATTACCAAATTCTATGAATATTGAGTTCTTCATTAGTGAAGTGGATTTGATAAGCCCTGTCCCCTGGGACTGATGGAATGTGTGGGGTATATGTAAAACACCTGGCTCAGTGAGTGGTGTGTCCTGAGACTTTAAAGAATGGCACTTATTATGAGGATTTTTTTCACCCCAGATGATACCATCCCTTTAGCTGTGATTTTTTTTGTTTTTGTTTTGTTTGTTTGTTTTTTAATCCAAGACATACCCATCAATATACAGTGCTATAGGACACAGAACACCAAATTATCCAAAAATTCTCCCTAGTGAGAAAGAACATGTAATCCTAGCACTCTGGGAGGCTGAGGAGGGAGGATCGCTCAAGGTCAGGAGTTCAAAACCAGCTTGATCAAGAGTGAGACCCCGTCTCTACTAAAAATAGAAATAAATTAATTGGCCAACTAAAAATATATAGAAAAAATAGCCGGGCATGGTGGCGCATGCCTGTAGTTCCAGCTACTGGAAGGCTGAGACAGAAGGATCACTAGAGCCCAGGAGTTTGAGGTTGCTGTGAGCTAGGCTGATGCCACGGCACTCTAGCCTGGGCAGCAGAGTGAGACTCTGTCTAAAAAAAAAAAGAAAAGAAAAAAAAGAAAAGAAAAGAGAAGAGAAACAACAACAAAAATCCTTAGTAAGTCTTTTCCCTTACAGGATTATTGAATTTGGATGTTGGAGAATCCTCCCCATCTGGAAGCAACTCAAAGCTCCTAGAATGTGTGTCAAAAACCAATTTCTTCCCTCCCTCCCTTCTGCCCTTCTATCCACACTGCCCCTATTTTTGTTCATTTAACCCCTACCAAAATCTAGCCCTCCCTTAGAGTTTTCCAAATTATACTGAAGAGAACCTAGTTAAAATGCACTTGTAACAGAGTGGGCTCTGACTCCCCCAACCCGTGGCATAGAGTGCCAGCACAGTGGCTTCATGGCATCTCACCTCAAGGGACTATCACCCTTAATTCTCAGAAACTTGTTGGAGACAATGTGTATAAAACATCTGCTTTATGCACTGTGTTCACCTGCACTGGGACAATAGCACAGGACACTTTCCATCCCTCCCCCAGAGGGGGAGACCTGCTAAAAGCTAAAAGCGGTTCTCTATTCCAGGCTTAGTCTCTAAACTCTGAGTCACACCAACCAAGGGTTCAGCCCGTCACCACCCCGACACCCTCCTCTGACCTACTTCCCAGCTTAACTTAAAATTACCTCCCATAGAGGGACTTGTGGTTTTCCAAGGGCCCAAATTGCCTTGCCTCGGGGCAATCACGCTGCACTGCTTTCCTCTGGATCTCCCCCTTTCAATCCCCCTCCACCACACTCCTTTTCGCTTGTCTTTTGTGTCTTACAGGATATCTCACCATCTTCCTTATATGATAGCTGCTACTAGACTCTAAAATTCTATGGACAGTGGCTTAGTCTTCTTTTTCTTACCCTTCCCAGTACTACCGTGGAACTTTCCAAAGAGCAGGTGTTCAATTAATGTTTGAGGAATTATAAAGCTTGTGAATAAGAGCTCAAATTTATTACTATTAATTTTTCCTACATTCTCTTAAATAAACCAAGCAAATTTCGTGTATATAACTTTTATTTTGCAGAACATAACAGAAGAAATAAAGGAAGCAAAGAATTTACCATCTTTTACTTTTTTCTCTATTTCTTAATTACAACTATTTTACTGCTGTTTATTTCTCATTTCTAAGGAAATGTCTATTCTAGTGCCATGTTTTTTTGTTCCATATCACTAAATAAGGTGGAAGTTTTCCCAGTTTGTTTTATAAAATAGGAAAACTCTTAACTCTTAAGCCTCATAAACAACATTAAATATTATATGTAACCAATATTATTCATACACTTAGATTCTAAAGATAATTAAACTTTTAAAAAATAAATAGCATTTGAAAACTTCCAACAAAAACAAAAGATAAATCTACTAGTTACTCTTGTAGAACAGGAACACAGGTATGATATATACTGTGTTCCCTCCAACACCACCATATTCTTCCACTACTGAAAAGGCTGAATTCTCTCTTCAAACACAAAGTTAGGAAAGTGCCTCAGACTTCACTAGCGGTGAGAGAAGTTGCTGGAATTGACTCTGGAATATGCAATGGCCAGGGGACTCGTACGAAACAGTGCTGCAAGTCTGGCTCGGGCTCTCTCTTCCTCATCTCTCATAGCCTCTTCATACCAAGATGGGAAGGCACTGGGGACTGTGTCATGGATCTTGGCCAAAAATTCCAGGATTTTCATTTTGCTGGTTTCAGCGTGGGCTCTGGGACCCCACAGGAATTCATAGCGTGGAGGATCACTGTTGGCCACCTGCCGGTACTCCAGATACCTTTCCCTTACCAAATCTTGAGTGAGGAGCTTCTTGGGATCCCCATACATAACATGCATCTTTCCATCGTATATCTCCATTACATTAAGCACTTCCCAGATATCTTCTTCAGAGGCACAGTTGCCCTTCATGAAGATCACACACAGGACAGTCATCAGGAGGCCGGTCTTGGGCATGATCTCCTCACCAGTCAGCCTTACATCACCACTGGGATTCAATTTGCTGACAAGGGCATAGTATTGCCTGGTTGGGTCAACTTCCTTCACATCAATGCCGAAGGCCAGTACCATAAGATCAGAGGCTCTCCTGAGGATCTCACTGAAGTGATTCTTATACTTTTTGATGACATACTTCAGCATGTCTGCCTTTGTTATGGACTCCCTCATGTTATACTTGCGCAGCAAGAACTGCACCAACAAAATTGCCTTTTGGTCTAGAGGTGATCTGGGTGAACGATCAGTGGTGGGTGGTGCCTGGGAGGTGCTTGGTCTTTCCTCATCTTGGCTCTGGGCACCTTCATCAAATGTTGTGCATGAAACACCTGCAGAAGTAGTGGTGGTGGATGGGGCTCTCCCAGGCCCCTGGGATTTGCTACATGACCCAGTAGCAGAGGAGCTCTGGGCATTGCCACCACAAAGAGGAGAGGAGGAAGTGGAGGGCCCTTCTTCCTCTGCTGCAGCAGCCTGAGCGCCCTGGAGACCCTGAGCCTCACTCCGAGCCTGGCGGCGTTTCTCACGGGCCCGGAGCTTACTTTTCTGCCCCCGTGGCATGGTGATACTGGTCAGGGAGTTTGGACAGGAGATCAGGTAATGCGGAAACCTGGAGGAGGGAGAATGAAATGGTGTGTACACTTTCAGCAGGGAGAGACCACCTTGGTTTTAACCAAGGCTGCTTCTACAGGTGTCTGTGAGAGCACTTCTCTAGAAACTCACAGGGCTCCTGTTCTAATCAGCCCATCCCGAAAATGCAGTAAAGGAAGTGTGAGTCTTAGGCTGCAGACTGCCAGCCCCGCCTTGGAAGAGTTAGGGCTGAGAGCAGAGCCTGGCAGGTCTAGGCTCTGTGGTATCCTCTCCATTCACATTCAGGATCATCATGTCAACTGCTGGCAAGGCTGAGTATCCTTCCCCTTTGAAGCTCTGAAGCTAACCAACCCCCTTATACCAATGGCTTCACCTTCCTGAGACCCCTGAAAAGAAAATGGGGCCGCTCCTGGTGCCCCGCCTCCACCCCACAGCAGACAACAGGAAAAAAGATTTTATTGTACTGGCCCCTCTGTTCCAGATGATTGGAGTTTTCAGTATTCACTTGCAGCCACCCCCATTAGACCAAGGCCCCCACCTCCCCGAAACCCCCCTGGAGGGAAAGAAGGGACTCCTTAGCTTGACAGCCTTACCTGAGGCTTCCCAGGGCAGACCGCAGGAGCGGAAGTCTGTGGCCACTCACAGTTACGAGGTTGAAAGCCTTAAGTCCTCACACAAGCTCCTCTTCTATTCCATATAAAGCCTGGGATTTCTCCCTCTGCTGACCTGAGTCTGCCAGCCTCAGATAGGTCTTCACTTCCTGAGACCACGAGACAGAATTGAAGGTGCGTTGAGTTTAACAGCCATGCCTCGAGGGGTGAGGGCGGGGCTGAACGGGGCCAGGTTCTGAGTCCTCCTTTGTTCTGGTGGGGGGCGGGGGTGTTTGGGTTGCAATGCAATTGTATCTAAGGGTCCTCACCTTAACTCTCCACATCACCTCTGTCCTCTGAAGACCTGAGACCCTTGAGGTGGAAGTCAGAGGGGAATCTCATGCTGACAGCTCTGCCCTGGGCCTCCTAGGTGAAAGGAGGGGTGGGGCTCTGCACAGGCTGCGCCCTTTGCTTCTGGGGTGCGTTTTCCTGTCAGATCTCAGGGTTGGGTGTGGAGGAGGCAGTAGGGTGTTTTCCTCTTGGCTTCTTCTTTAAAGGCTTCCTGGGAAATACCAACTCCTCCAAAACTCTGAGCTGTTTCCCTATTGCAAACCTTGCAAAGAATGGGTCAAAGTCCCAAGCTAGATACATATGGGGAAACTGCAGCACAAAGCAGAGTCTCAAGACAGGTGGTGGATTATAAGAGAAAAAATACACTGAATGATAAAGTCTGCCCACCAGTCAAAGTTAGACTTTTGGGAACCTTCTGTTCTGAAAGATCTAGTTTCTAAGGGGAAGAGGCTGAGCTGCATGATTTTGTGAGACCCAGATTTTTTGAGGTTTTTAACTGGCCAGCCCAGTTCAGTGACATTATTTTTTGACACTCATTCATAGTAAGATGCATTTACGTCTCTAACAAATATGTGTATATGCATTTTTTATAAAAGAATACCTACCCTTGTTATATGTGATTCATTCATTCCATTCCTTATATTTGATTGCAATATTTATTTTTAAAAGGCCAATCCTATCCAAAAAAACAAAAGAGGTTTCAGGTGTTTATTAACAAAGCTTCTGTGATCATACTGTTTTAATCAATTTAAAAAAAGTAAGAATATGGAAAGTTGTTCAACATCTTATATCATTAAGATATTGCAAATTAAAATAACAGTGAGATACCACTACAGACCTATTAGAATGCC
>VBSM01001483.1:20646577-20665213 GCA_008086735.1 Cheirogaleus medius
CCTAACAATATCTGTACCCCCATAATATAATGAAATAAAAGAAAAAAAAGATTTATTGGGTTTTTGCTTGTTTATTAGTAAGATCACTCAAGAAGTGATGCTGTGTACTTTCACTAAGAGAATATAACGTTTGTGTGTCTAGCTTTGTGCTGATGTTGGCAATTATTGATAATTGTCACTTTTGTCCATTAATTCACTAGGGGTTGTAGGAAGGTAATTATCTAATGATATCATGTCTTTTGAATTTATTAGCTGAAATACTTCTATAGGTAGAACCTTTCCTTCTTGGTTCACCATTTGGTTATGCTGAGGTAATGGTAAAATATATTTATGGTGCTCTCTTATATTAAATCTCTTCTGCTCCTATATTTTGTATAATTTTATTTAACATCACTTATTTAGAATTCTTTCTTTTGTAATTGATAATACTTACAAAAATTGTGTATTTTATAATTCTTTCCCAATAACTAGCTTTGGTTAGTTGACTTTACTGTTTTCTACATCCTTATTTTTAAATTGATTTTCATTATTTATTACCTTCTCCTTTTTAAGATTTAATATTCTATTTATTCTCTGCCTTACTGAATTCCTTGGATGCTTTGAATATTTCTCATTTTGTAATAGGTCTATTTAAGACTATATTTGTCTCTCTAAATAATACCATTAAGGCTTAACTCATAGGTAGTATTTTAGGGACTTGTGTGTATAGGGCATAACTACAAGAGTGGAATTGGAATATTCCTAATACAAAGAAATGTATACTTAAAATTTTTACAACTTGAATATATCTATCTATGTCACATGCTAGGAAAACAATAAATATAATTGACCACATGTAACAGTCAGTAATTGACCAAAGAAACAGAAACTTCTCTATATATTTAACCTAGAAAGACTTTAATGTAGTAAATTGGTTACTGAAGTGACGGAAAAGCAACATAGAGGAGGGTCAGGAAAATCTATACTTGACAACTTGAAGATGTTACTCCTATCTTTATCTTTAGGCTGGATGGACAAAGAGAATAGGTAGGGTTTGTTACTGGAGCCTAGGAGTCTACATTAACAGAATCTAGAGCCATGGTGTACTAATATGATGAGGGTAGAAGCAATGGGGAAGATACAGGCCATTAAAGGAGAAGCCACCTGATTCAGAGAGGGAGGAGAAAAACTCTAATTGCTCTTGTTTTCCTGGACTGTAACCTTATGTTGGTACCTCCTTTTGCCTGAAATAAGATGACAGCCAAATGTTATAGAACATAGGATTTATGGGTCCAGCCTATTTATAACAGAGAATGGAATAGAGAAAGGGTGAGAAATGAATCTAAGAGCAAATAGGTCCAGAACTGGCATACTGAACTGACATTGACATATTAAATGAGAAAAAATACATCTAAATTGATACAGAGAAATATTTTTATGAAATATCAGCATTCATTCATGATAAAGAAATATTTTATTTGACTAAATGAAAGTATCTATCAGAAACAATAGAAATTTTAAAAACCTACAGTAAATGTAATACTTAATGTGAAAATATTAAAAACTTTTATGTGAAAACAGGGAAGTAGACAAAGATGCCTTCTGTCACTATTTTATTAAGTTTTTAATGAAAATTCAACACAGCACACTAATGGAAATCAGAAGAAATCACAGGGATAGGGATTGGGAAATAAGAAACATGACTTATATAATTAGCAAATGATTAGATTGTGTATGGTGAAAATTCAAAGATAAAATATTCAATAAAAATTTTTAAAGGTTGCTTGGTATAAGACGAATATACAAAAATAAATTTTGTTTCTGCAGCAACAAAAAGTATTAAAATGAAACTAAACAAAGTATACCTTGTAATTACCATAAAAAAGTATCAAGTGCTTCAAAGTTAATATAATAACAAAATGTAAAAATTCTATGGAAAAATATAAAATATATTATTACTAATAAATATATAACTAAATAGAGAAACAATATATGTATTTGGATTGGAAGATGTAATATTGTAAATATGTTAAATCTACTCAAATTTAATCTACAGATTGACTAAAATCATAATCAAAACTCCATTAGGCTTTGTCAATGTGTATATGTATGTGAGTATGTATGTAAAACTTGATAAGCTGACTTTAAAATTTAAATTCACATGAAAATGGTTAAATATAGCAAAAAACATGAGGAAAATAGAGGACATAATCTACCAGATAGTAAGAATTACTACAAAGGTACAAAAATTAACAATTTTTGGTATGTTTGAAGGATAGATAAATAGGCCAATGGAATTGAATAGAGAATAACTAAACAGACCCACTTATATACTGATCTCACAATTATGAAAAGTGCCACTCACTGCAGAGCAATGGGGAAAGGTAATATTGAAATCAAAATGCAGTTGGAAGATATGTCAATAAAAATGGTGGAGTAAGGAGCTCCAAGGGCACAGCCCCACACAGAAACACAGAAAAAATAAGCAAAAAAACTGCCAGAATCAACTTTCTTGAAACTCTAGGAGATAATCAAAGGCTTATAGCAATCAAGCAATTGCTGAATCAAGAAAAAGCGCACTTAAACACATTGTTTAAAGATATCTCTGTGAAACCATGAGCTGACCACAGCTAAAGTAACTGAGCATTCAGAGATCACACACAAAAAGAATATATTCTTTAAAAATAGTTTAGAAAACCTACCAAAGAAACAAACAAGTACAACCAACAACAAATAATGCAAACAACCCCTGAGGAGGAGGAAGAATCTGATTCACAGTTGCCATGTTATAATATTAATATTTTAAATGTCTAGTTTTCAACCAAAAAAAAAAAATGAAGCATGCAAAGAAACAAGAAAACATAGTACATTCACAGGGGGAAAAATTTGCAGAAATCATCTATTAGGAAGCATAGACATTTGACTTACTTGACAAAGGCTTTAAATCAACTGTCTTAAATATATTCAATGAGAAAAATAAAATCATGGTCAAAGAAATCAAGGAAACTAAGAGAGTGACATCTCAACAAATATAGAACATCAATAAAGAGAAAGAAATGACAAAAAAGTGCCAAATAGAAATTCTGGAGTGAAAAGTAGAATAGCTGAAATAAAAAATTCAATAGAGGGTTTCAAAAGTAAATTTGAACAGGCAGAAAAAAGAATCAGCAAATTTAATGGTAGGGCAATTAAAGTTACTTAATCTGAGGAGCAGAAAAGAAAACATAAGAAAAATAAAAAGAGCTTAAGGGAACTTTGGAACATCATCAAGTATACCAACATATGCATTATGTGAGTTCCAGAAGGAGGAGAGAGACAAAGTGGCCAAAAAAAAATTTCAAGAAACATTAGCCAAAACCTTCTCAAATATGAAAGACAAGAATCTAAACATACAAGAATCTCAATGATAGACTCAAAGGGATCCATACCAAGACAGATTATAATCAGTCTGTTGAAAGCCAAAAATAAAGAAATAATCTTTAACACAGGAGAGAGAAGCAACTCATCATGTAAAAAGGATCTCCAATAAAATTAACAGCTGGTTTTTCATTGGGAACCACAGAGGCCAGAAGGCAACGGAATTATATATTTAAAGTACTAAAAGAAAGAAAAAACAATCCAGCCAAGAATTTTGTGACTGGCAAAACTATCCTTCAAAAATGATAGAGTGATTAAGACCTTCCCAGAAAAACAAAAACTAAAAGAGTTTGTTGCTACAATGCTAGAGGGAATCAATCAAGTTGAAACAAAAGGATATTATATGTTAACTAGAAACCAACCATATGAAGAAAAATTGATCACTGGTAAGTTTAACTACACAAGCAAATATAAAAGCCAGCATTATTGTATTTTTGGTATGTAATTCCTCTTTTATGTCCATATGATTTAAAAGTCAAGTCTAAAACAGTAATTATAAATCTATCTCCTAGGGCACACAAAATATAAAGATTACTTCAGAAAACTATAAACTAATATCCTTTATGTCTATAGATGCAAAAATCTCAACAAAATATTAACAAACCAAATCAAGCAGCACGTTAAAATGGTTATACAACATGACCAACTAGGATTTATCCCAGGAATGTAGTAGTAGCTCAACATAAGAAAATCAATCAATGAAATACATCACATTAATAGAACAATTGAAAAAAACATGATCATTTAACTAGACACAGATAAAGCATTTGACAAAATTCTACACTCTTTCATGATTAAAAAAAATGGTCAGAAAACTAGGAATAGAAGGGAATTTTTTATCATGATAAACAAAATTTATTTTAAAAACCCACAGATATCATCATAATCAATGGTGAAAGACTGAAATTTTCCCCCTATGATCAGGATCAAGATAAGGATGTCACCTTCACTCCTAATATTTAATATTGTACTGGTAGTCCTAGCCAGAAGAACTAAGCAAGAAAAAGAAGTAAACTGGATTCAAATTGAAATGTAATTCACAAAACTGTCTCTATTTGTAGATAGCATGATTCTATATATAGAAAATCCCATAGTTTCCACAGGGTGTGTGGGGGGGGAACTAAAGATAACAAATAAATTCAGCAAAGTTTCAGGGTACAAGACTAACACACACATATCAGTTCACCAGTAATGAATAAGCCAAAAAAATTAAGAAAACAATTGCATTTCCAACAGCATGCCCCCCCAAAATAACTAATAATAAATTTAATCAAAGATGTAAAAGACTTGTACACTGGAAAAAAATACAAAACACTGCTGATAAAATGAAGGAGTACCTAAATAAATGAAAAGACATGTTCGTGGATTGGAAAACAATTTTGGTAAAATGGTGATATTCTCCATAGTGATCTACAGATTCAGTGCAATCCCTATCAAAATTATAATAGTCATTTTGTTCAGAAATGGAAAAGCTTATCCTCAAATTCATATGGATGTGCAAGTGGCTCCCAATAGCCAATAGAATATTGAAAAATAAAAACAAAGATGGAGAACTCACATTTTCCAATTGGAAAACTTACTGCAAAACTAAAGTAATTAAAATAGTGTGGTACTGGCATAAGGATAGACAAATAGAACAATAAAATAGAATTGAAAGCCCAGAAATAAACCCAAACATTTATGTCCAATTTATTTTTAACAAGGGTACCAAAATCTTTGAATGTGGAAACAATAACTTTCTTGAACAAATGGTGCTGGGATAACTGGATAACCACATGCAAAAAATGAAATTGAAACCCTACTGTATTCCATATATAAAGTTTAACTCAGAATGGATAAATGACCTAACTATAAGAACTAAAATTATAAAGCTATTAGAAAAATATTAGAAAAAAACATAGTGGTAAATCTACACGACCTTGGATTTGGCAATGGAGTCTTAGATTTGACACCCAACTACAACAACAGAAGAAAAAAAAACACATTATTGAGAGTTAATAAAAAAATGTTAAAGTAAAAACACTGATGCTCTGAAAAAAAAAATGTTAAAGTGAGCATTTTTGTGCACCAGAAGACAGTATCAAGAATGCGAAAAGGTAACTCACAGAATGGAAAATAATATTTTTAAGTCATACATATCTGATAATGGTTTAATACACAGAATATATAAAGAACTCTTTCAACTTGATTACAAAAAGAAAACAAAGGCCAGATGCTGTGACTCACGCCTGTAATCTAGCACTCTGGGAGGCCAAGGAGGGAGGATCAACTGAGCTCAGGAGTTCGAGACCAGCCTGAGCAAGAGCAAGATCCCATCTCTACTAAAAAATAGAAAAAATTAGCTGAGCATGGTGGTGCATGCCTGTAGTCTCAGCTAATTGGGAGGCTGAGGCAAGAGGATTGCCTGAGCCCAGGAGTTTGAGGTTGCTGTGAGCTAGGCTGACACCACGGCACTCTAACCTGGGCAACAGAGTGAGACTTTGTCTCAAAAAAAAAAAAAAAGAGAGAGAGGAAAAAAAAACAATGAAAAATGGACAACAGACTGGAATAGACAATTGTCTATAGAAGTTATAGGAATGATCACTAAGCACATAAAGAGATGTTCAACATTATTGGTCATTAAGGAAATGAAAATCAAAATCACAATGGGTATCACTTCATACTCACTAGATTGGCTTTCATTTTTTTAAAATGTGAATAACAAGTGCTAGAGAGGATGTAGATAAATAGAAATACTTACATATTGCTGGTGGAAATTTAAAAAGTGTAGCTACTGTGGAAAACATTTTTGTGTTACTTCGAAAAGTCAGACATGGAATTGCCAAATGACCTAGCAATTCCACACTTAGGTATATACTCACAGGAACTGTAGACAAATATTGATAGCAGCATCATTCGTAACAGCCAAAAGGTAGAAATAACCCAAATATCTCAATGGATAAAGGGATAAACAAAGTGTGGTATATACAAGCAATAGAATATTATTCAGCCATAAGAATGAATTAAAGTATTGACACATACTTCAGTATGGTTGAACCTCAAAAACATTATGCTAAGTGAAAGAAGTCAGAAACAAAGGGTCACATATTGTATGATGTTTTAATATCATATATCCAGAATAGGCAAATCCAGAGAGAAAAAATAGATTAGTGGTTACCAGGGGGTGGGGGAGGGAGGAATAGGGAGTGATTATTTAATGGATATAGGATATTTTTCTGTGATGAGGAAAAAAATTGAAACTAGAAAGAGATAGTGGTTGCACAATATTGTGAATACACCAAATTCCACAAAAATTTACATTTTAAAATTGTTAACTGTATGTTACATGTTATGTGAATTACATCTCAATATCAAAAAGTACTATTGTTATCAATGCTAAAAATAGTTTTATTGTCTAATGTGGTTCTCAGTATATATAGTGGTAATATTTAAAACAATTGTATCATAAAGCACAGAGGATAAAAGGACACCTAATAGGTAGTTAGCTTTCTACATTCCGAACGAAGTGGTTAAAGATTGATACTAGTAAAATGAGATTAAGTTGCATATAAATATTGTAATCTCCTAAGCACCCACTAAAAAATTTAAAAGAAATATATCCAAAATAATCTTTATCTAAATTAATTTAATTTTAATATTTACATTAAATTTATTTAAGTTACAAAGTTCATATAATCCACAGAAAAGCAAGAAACAGGAAGCAGAAAAACAAAAAATGGAGGAAATGAACAGAAAACAAATTGTAAAATGGCAGATATATCAAAAATTACATTCAATCTAAATGGTCAAATCACACCTATTAAAAGAGGCTGGTAAAATTGATAAAACCCCATAAACAAACCATATGTTGTCTATGAAATCTCACATCAAATTTTATGATACATACAGGTTAAAAGGATGGGACACACATACCGTTCAAACCATAATCAAAGAAAAACTGGATTGGCTCTATTAATGTCAGAAATGTAGATTTCAGAACAAAGAACATACTATGACAAAGGAAAACATTAAAGAATGGTAAAAGAACCAATACACTAAGAAGACATAATAATCTTAAATGTGCATGCACCTTAAAGCAGTTTCAAAATATCTAAAACAAAAACTGATAGGACTGAAAGGAGTAATAAACAAATCCATGGTTATAGTTGAGATCTTCAGTACCTCGGTCTCAAGAATCATAAGAACTAATAGAAAGGAAATAATCAAGGATATAGAACTGAATAACGTTATCAAACAACAGAATCTAGTTAAAACTTACAAAACACTTGGCCCAACAACAGCAAAATATGCACAGGTTTTATGTACATATGGAACATCACCAAGAACAACTGCATGCTGGGTCATAAAACATGTCTTAAAAATGTAAAATAGTTAAAATCATACAAATTATGTTCTTTGACCCTAATGGAATTAAACTAGAAATTTACACCAGAAACATAACATGAAAATCTCCAAATAATTAAAATTTAAGCAACATACTTATAAATCATATATAGCTCAAAGAGGATTTTTCAATGAAAAGAAAAAATATATATTTAATTAAGTGAACAGGAAAATAAAAATTTTCAAAGTGTGAGAAATACAACTAAAGGAATGCATTAGGGAAATGTATATCATTAAATGTTTCTACTATGAAAAAAAGAAACATCTCAAAGCAATAATCCAAGCTTCCTTCTCAGGAAACGAAAAGCAGGCAGATGAAAGGTAATACATAAAAACAGGGTCAGAAATCAATGAAATTGAAAACTAAAGGAATAGATAAAATCAATAAATTCAAATGTTGGTTCTTTCAAAAGATAACATAAAATTGATAAACTTCTAGCATGACTGATGAAGAAGAAAGCACAGAAGACAGAAATGAAAAATATCAGCAAAGAAAGAGAGGATATTACCACAGACCCAAGGGACATTTACAAGGATTATAAGGAAATATTATGAATCACTCTATACACATCAATTTGACAACTTGGAAAGAAATAAACCAAATCCTTGGAAACTGCAAACTACCAAAACTCATCCAAGTTAAAGTAGATAATCTGAATCATCTTATAACTATTTTTAAAACGAAATTCATAGCTAAGAACCTGAGAACAAATTCTCTTGACCCAGATGGTTTCACTGGCAAATTCTACCAAACACTTAAGAAATAACACCAATTTTATACAATCTCTTCCAGAAAATAGAAAAAAAGGGGATACTTCCTAAATCATTAATGAGGCCAACATTACTCTTATATCAAAACAAGACAAAGACAATACAGGCAGTCTTGGGTTACAGATGACCCACATTACAGTGTTCAGTACTTACAAGCCAGTTCCCAAGGATCCCCATAAGGATAATTTATAATGAAATAATGAAATTAATAATTCAAGAATTAGTTTCTTCTGTGTATGTAAACAAACCCACATGACATAAGCAGTTTGTTGGAGCACCATCTTTATGCAAGTAGCTGGTCTCTTTGTTTATATGCACAGCATCACTTTTGTCTTAACTTTTTTATTTAGTTTTGTGAGTCTGTATTTACAATTATGACCATACTTCCAAAGCGAAATTCCACTGCAAGTCCAGGGGAGCCTGAAGTGAAGAGAAAGGTGATTACAATGAAAATGAAAGTAGAAATAATTAAGCATTCAGAGAAAGGCCAGATGCCATCATTCACTGGGAAAATATCAGGCTTCAGTCGCTCAACTATCAGAACAATTATAAAGAATAAAGTTAGAATAATGAAACATGTGAAAAACAGTGCTCCAATGAAAGGATCAATTATTACTAAGCAGTGTAGTGGATTAGTTATTGAAATGAAATGGTTATTATTGATTTGGTTAGAAGATCAAGATAAGCATAACATTCCTATTAGTCTGGCATTGATTCAACATTAGGTGAGTGTTCATCTTTAACATTCTTTTTTGAAATTTCTCCTATCTCCTATCTATACTTTTTATAAGAGTTTGTTTTTATGTTCTGTTTGATTTAAAAGAAGGAGCACAATAGTTTCTGTAACATTATTACAGTACAGGGGTATTATTATTATTATCACAGTATTACACTCTATTATTACCACATATGAGCCATTATATTTTTTTTTTACCATATATGCACTGTTCATCAGAGATCCAAGTTACATACAAATCAGACCTAAAGACATTCTCAGGAATATATCTTGTCTGTAATCCAGGGACCGTCAGTGCAATAAAGGATAACTACAGAACAATATCCCTTTTGAACAAAAATCTTCAACAAAATATTAGCAAACTGAATCTAGAAATATATGAAAAATAATAAGCCATGAAAAATGTTGTTTACTGTAGGAATTTCAGGGCTGGTTGAATATTCAAAATCAACTGATGTTATCTACCATATTAACAGAAGAAAGAAGAAAAACCATGTATTTATATCAAATGGTGCAGAAAAACATTTCAAAAAATTCAACATTCATTCATTATAAAACGTTATAGTACACTTTCAGGGTAATAAAGAACATCTATAAAAACTCTATAGCTAATATTAACCCTAATGGTGTGAGATTGAATGCTCTCATTAAGATTGGGAATAAGCAAATAAGTCCACTTTCACCACTACTCTTTAACATAGTACTGGAAGCCCTAACCAGTGCAATAACATAAGAAAAGGAAATTAGGCTGGGCGTGGTGGCTCACGCCTGTAATCTTAGCACTGGGAGGCCTAGGCGGGTGCATCGTTTGAGCTCAGGAGTTCGAGACCAGCCTGAGCAAGAGTGAGACCTCGTCTCTACTAAAAATAGAAAGAAATTAGCTAGACAACTAAAAATATATATACAAAAAATTAGCCAGGCATGGTGGCACATGCTTGTAGTCCCAGCTACTTGGGAGGCTGAGGCAGAAGGATTGCTTGAGCCCAGGAGATGAGGTTGCTGTGAGCTAGGCTGACACAACTGCACTCTAGCCCAGTCAACAGAGCGAGACTCTGTTTCAGAAAAAAAAAAAAGGAAATTAAAGGCATGCAGATTGGAAATGATGACGAAAAGGGTTCCTATTGACAGTTGGCATGATTGTCTAAAAAAATCCCAAAAAATCTAGGAAAAAGAAAAGAAAACAAAAAATCTCCCAAATCTTTTAACTAATAAGTTTTGCATGCTAGCAATAAAAACTGGAAACCAAAATTAAACTACATAGTATTATTTATAATAACCTAATAATTAAATATTTAGTTTTATATCAAATAAAATAAGCACTAAATCTACAAGCTGAAAACTATAAAATGCCAAGGGAAGAAATCAAAGAACTAAATGCAGATAAGCATCATATCCATTCATTATAAGAACTAACATAGTAAACATGGACATTTTCCTCAAATTGATCTGTAAGTTTAACACCATTACTATCGAAATCTTGGCTGGATGTTTTGTAGATATACATAAGTTTATTCTTATATTTATATGAAAAAGCAAAGGACCTAGAACAGCTAAAATAATTTTGAAAATGAATAAAGTTGAAGGAATTACACCACTCAGTGATAAGACTAACTATAAAACTGCATTGATCACGTCAGTATATTATTACAGAGGGACAGACACATAGACCAATTGAACAAAATATTCTAGAAACAGACCCATACCAATATAACCAACTGCATTTTGATAACATAGTAAAAACAATTCAGTAGAGAAAGGATAGTTTTTTTCAACAAATAATGTCAGAATAACTGGACTTCTACAGGATACAAACAGTGAACTTGGCCTAAATCTAATAATGTATACAAAAATTATCTAAAATATATCATAGTTCTAAAAATAAAACATAAAAATATAACACTTTTAGGAAAAAAATAGGAGAAAATCTTGGTGACCTAAACATTGATGAAGAGCCCTTAGACCTGAAACCAAAACCACAATCCATAAAAGAAATAATGGATAAATTAAACTTTATCAAAATTAAAAACATTTCACTATGCAAGACATTATTAACAGAATAAAAAGACAAGACACAGTATGGGGAATAATATTTGCAAATCACATATCTAACAAAGTACTTGTACCCCCAGGAACTCCTTAAATTCAGCATTAAACTAGTGTAAATTAGTAGAAATATAAAATGGTCCAGCATCCCTGGAAAACAATATAGGAGTTTCTTATAAAGTTAAATATACATTTACCATATGATGCAGCAGGCCCCTCCTGAGTGTTTACCTTAGAAAAATGAAAAACTGTTCATAGCAGCTTAATTTGTAATAGACAAAAACTACAAACAGCCCCAAATATCCTTCAGTAGGTGCGGGGATAAATGACAATGGCTCATTTGTACAATGGAGTACTAATCAGCAATAAAAAGAAACAGACAATTGATACAAGTAACAACTGGCATGGATCTCAAGGGCATTTTGCTGTGTGAAAAGTACCATTCTCTAAAGGTTGCCGAATGTTTCTATTTACACAGAATTCTTGAAATTATAGTATTATAATAATTGAGAAAAGATCAGTGATTTCCAGGGTTAACTGGGGAAGGCTATGCTTATAAAAGGGGCATACCAGGGCATGTCTTTGGGGTATTGAAATAATCTGTATTTTGATTGTAATTGTGGTTACAAAAATCTGTATGTGTGGCAAGTTAATAAAACTATGCAGTAAACAAAAGAACAGGAAACAACAAAACCAATGACTAGATGTTAAAATGATTAAATCAGAGTTATATTTTTTAGTTTAGTTAATAGTATCATACTAATGTCATTTTCCAAGTTTTCATAGCTGGACTATCATTACATAAGTTGATATGTTCAGAGGAAGCTAAAAAAAAGGTGCAGAGGAACTCTCTTTACCAAGTTTGCAATTTCTATGAGTCTAAAATAATTTCCAAATAAAAGTTTTACGGAATTCTGGTTTTATCTCCAACATATAAAGAACTTAGGAGTCATCAGTTCTATCTTTACAACAAGAAATAGCTGGAAAAAATTGAAAATCAATGACTTTCCTTGGCCCCAACAGAAAACTGAGGTCACAGAGGTCACAGAGCAAACTGCCACCCTGAAATCAGTAGAGACAGACACATTCAGATAGATACAGTTATTTGCTTACTTGAAGCAGAAATTGCTGGAAGCCATGGAAGTAGAACCAATTACTTCGTTAATGTTGACAAATTGCTATAAGCTGAATGCAGACTAGTGTGAGATTGCAAAAACTCCTGGGGGTTGCAATCACAGAGGGGACCCCAAATTTTTGCAGGCTTTTCCTCCAGGGACCACCAGGTTCTCACAATGAGGATTTGAGAGAATCCTCTTGTGGCTCTTGCAGGCGGAGGGGGAAGAATAACCATCGTGTAATCTTCCCAGATCCTTCCCCATAATATAGGCTTAGTCTCCAGGGTGACACAGAAATCTTATCCCACCTAGGGCAATTACTTTCCACCCGCTCTGGCCTCTTTTATCTTTCCTGTCTCATCTAAGAAAAGGCAATAACTAGTCAACATGGATTAGGACTCCAAAGAAATAGATTGGTAATGATGCAGCCAGGTAAGGAAGCAGAGGGCTGGGGTGAGTGGGTGGAGAGACATACTCTCGGATGAGGGACAGGAACATTTATGATCATTCTTTCTAAAAGCAGGACCACTAAAATACTGAGATTTAATTTTTTTTTTAAATTATAGAATGATTCCTCTTTTCCACATTCTACCTCCAAAGCAACAAACCTTAAGTATAACAGCAAGTTACAGCTGAATCTGCAAAACACAGATGCTCTCTGAGGACCAATACAAAGAGAAACCCTAAAGCAAAGAAAGGAGACAAAATCAAAGACACTAGAGGAATTTGAAACTTCTGGTACCTATAGCTACAACAAACATTAAACTCAGGCCAACTCCTAGCCATGTTAATATCAATCATCACACTAAAAGCATATTTTCCTTAGTACCTAACTCTGATACATATCTGGCTTTCAACAAAAAATTATAAGGCATACCAATAAAAAGAAAGATTGAGGCACAAAAAATATTTGAAGTGATAATGTCTAAAGAGTTTCTATCATTAGTGACAGGCACCAAACCACAGATACAGTCAGCTCAGAGAATACCAAGCATGAGAAATAGCAAAACTAACAAACTGCACCTAGAATATCATATTCAAAATGCAGAAAACGAAGACAAAGAGAAATTTTGAAGAACACGGAGATGGGGGAACATCTTTCTGACAGAGAAAAAAAGATAAAAATAACAGCAAACTTTTCATCAGAAACCATGCAAGCAAGAAGAGAGTAAAGTGAAATCATTCAAGTGTTAAAAGAAAAAAATAGTGCAAATCCAGAATTCTATATCCAACACAATTATCCTTCAAATGTGAATGAGGAATACAGATTTTCTCAGACAGACAAAAATTGGGGCAATTCATTGCCAGCAGACTTGCTCTGCAAGAATGTTAAAATAATTTAATCATACAGAAGAAAAATGATATAGGTCAGAAACATGGCTGAACATCGAAGAGAATCAGAGAAGGAATAAATGGGGGTAAAATAAAGTATTTAATTTTTCTCATTATTAATCTAAAAAATTATTTCTTTTTAAAGCAATAATAGTAACAAAATAGTGGGTGATTATAGAGAAGTGAAATGAATGAGAGCAATGTCACAAGGGATGAGAGAGAGAAATTGGAAACACTCTGTTATAAGATGTCCAAGAAATCTGCATTCTATGTGATACAATACAGTGTTATTTGAAAGTGGACTTAAATTATTTTAAAATGTACATTGTAAACCCTAGGAAAACCCCTGCAAAGTTTTTTTAAGAGTATGAATGATATACCAGGAGAAAAGATAAAATAAACTCCTATAACATGCTCAATTAGAACCAAAGAATGCAAAAAAAAAAAGAGGGATATAAAAGAACAAATGCAACAGATAGAAAACAGTTACAAAATAATAGATTTTTATACAACTATATCAATAATCCCTTTAGAAATGAATGCTCTAAACACACTAGCTAAAAGGCAAACATTGTCAGATTGGACACAAAAATAAAAAAGACTTAACTATTTGCTGTTGACAAGAAATCAACTTTGTATATCAAGACTCAGGTTAAAAGTAAAGGGATAGGGGATTTTGAGGGCAATAAAACTATTCTGTATGATACTGTATGGTAGATACATGATAGTTTGCATTCATCAAAACCCACAGGACTATACAACACAAAGAGTGAACCCTAATGTAAACTATGGACTTTAGTTAATAATAATGTATCAATGTTGATTGATCAACTGTAGCAAATGTACCACACTAATGCAAGATATCAACAATATTGGAAACTGTGTGTGAAACAGGAGTAGGGTACATGGGAACTCTCTGTACTTCTGACTCTGTAAACCTAAAACTGCTCTAAAAATAAAATCTATTAATTAAAAAGAGCAAATAAAATCCACATATATGGTGGGCACATAACCAGCTTACTGTAATTGAACTAAACGTATACTATAATTGAACTAAAACACTGTTGACACTGTTGGAATCACTCCTGATTCCTTGCTTTTTTTTTTCTTTTTTAGCATATGTGGCTATAGCCCACAACCAGACTCAGCAGGTCCACACCACCTACCACACCTTCTTGTCCAACATCCAAGGGTCACCTTAGAACATTCGAGATAAGGCCAACCATGTGGGGGTGATGGCAGGTAACATCTATTCAGTGTCCCACAATACTGTCTCCTTTAAGAAAGTATCTGATGACCCTTCATTTCAAGCAAGGGTCAGTTGCAGAAAATAGAGTCTTGACATGGTGTGATGAATTATCTTGTTAACAACATACTCCTCAACTGGCAGGTATGTTTCCTTTATTCTCAGCTAGCCAAGTCTCAGAATGGTCAGGACCAAGGTACAGGGAAGAACAGAACAAGCCAGAAAGCTTAGCAAACTAAGCACAAAACCTATTAAATTTGTCCTCGTCATCAATGCATGATGTAGCCAGCCAGATGACATCTTCTTTTATGTTGAAATTAACCTGCTAGGCAAATCTAGTAGGTAGCTAGAAATGTAGTCAATTATAGTCATTTCCAGCTGGATAAAAATGTTTAACATTTTTGGCATAAACAGATAAGTCCTGTTGTTTATCTGGCTGGCAAGTAAAAAATGGTAGACTTATCAGAGCCTATCCAGAACTTACTTACAGCAGTTATAGTCTCATTCTGTGGTCATTGTGTTGCTACTGTTACTGTATGGTCATAATAAATAGAAAAACCTTCAAGTGAGCAATATTATGAATTGATGTCTATTCCAGTTTTATCTAAGCAGGGCTCATCAGTGGTATGTCTCATGATGCATGTTTGTACAGCTTGATTTTAATTTCTCATTTCTCATGTAGGAACACCACCTTTAAATTCAATAAAATATATATTTGGAGTATATCAGTTTTTTAAAAAGTAAAGGAATGGAGACATATATACCATGATAAAACTAATCAAAAAGTTAAAGTAGCTACACAAATTTTAGACAGAGCAGACTTTGGAACAAGAAAAACTAGTAGGGACAAAGAGGGAAATTATGTAATGATAAAGGGGTCAATTCTCCAAGAAAACACATCAACTCTAAATGTGTGCATCTAAGAACAGAACAGCAAAATACAAAAAGCAAAAACTGATTGAACTAAAAGGAGAAATACAATATTGTAGTATATTTTAATATACTGTCAGTAATTTATAGATAAAGCAGACACAAAATCAGTAAGAATATAGATGACATAAAGAGTACTAGTAATCAACTTGACTTAATTGACATAATAAAGCAATCCATCCAACAACAGCAGAATATACATTCTTCTCAAGCTCACTGTGAAATTCATCAAGTAGACCACATTTTGGGCCATAGAACATACTTAAACAAATTTAAAAGAATAGAAATTGCACAAAGTATGTTCTTAGATCACAATAGAATTATATCAGAAAACAGTAACAGAAAGATAGCTGGAAAGTTCCTAAATATTTGTAAACTAAGCAACACACTTCTAAAGAATCCATAGGTCAAAGAACAAGTTTCAAGAGAAATTTTAAAATATTTTGAATTAAATGAAAATGAAAATACAAATAACCAAAATTTGTGGATTGCTACTAGTTTTTAGAGAGAATTATGGAGGATCAAATTCACATATTCAAAAAAACAAAAGATCTAAAGTAAATAACTTAAACTTCTACCTTAGGAAATTAGATAAAGAAGAACAAATTAAAACTAAAATGGGCAGAAGAAAGGAAATAATTTTTAAGAGGAGCAGTAATAAATGAAAGAAAAATATAGAGCCAAAACAAAACAGGAAAACAACAGAGAAAATCAAAAACATCAACAACCTTCTAAGTGAAGTATCACAAGAATGGAAAAACAAGCACTACATGTACTCACCATTATAGTGGCACTGATTGATCAACATTTATGTGTACATATGAAAGTAACATTCATTGGGTGTCATGCAGGTGGAAGGGGGGAGGAGGGGATGAGTATATTGACACCTAATGAGATAGGTACGCTTGTAGCTCTGACTTGGGTGATACAAAGGCAATATATGAACCCAAAGTATCTGCACCCCCATAATATTCTGAAATTTAAAAAAAATCAACAAAAGTGATAGCCTATAGCCACGATAACCAAGAAAAAGAGAAAACATGAACTACCAATATCAGGAATAAAAGAGAGTTTATCACTACTGATCCCAAGGACATTGAAAAATTTATAATGGAATACTATAAACAACTCTATGCCCACAAATTTGATAACTTACATGAAATGTATCAATTTGATGAAAGACACAAACTACCTAAACTCTCACAAGTTTAAATAGATAACCTAAAGGGTCCTACATCTATCCATGTACTCATACTAAATTGGAACTAATAGATCAACACTTAAGTGCACATATGGAAGTAAAACTAAACAGAAATCAAGTAGGTGGGGGAGGGGATGGGTAAATTCACACCTAACAGATACAATGCACACTATCTGAGTGAAGGGAACACTTTCAACCTTGACTCAAACTGTAGAAAAGCAAATTATGTAACCAAAATGTGTGTACACTTGTAATATTCTGAAATTTAAAACATACATATGTGTGTATATATATATATATATATATAATCACTAGTTTAAAACCTGAAAGTGGAATCACTAAGCCCAGATTATTTCTTTGCTCAATTCTACCAAAAATTTAAGAAAGAAAAAGTACCAATAATCCACAATATCTTCCAGAAAAGAGGAGCGAAACATTCTCAGTTCTTTATATGAGGCCATCATCACCCTAATACCAAAACCAGATAGATACATCACTAGAAATATAACTACAGATCGATAACACTCATGAATATAGACAAAAATATCCTTAATAAAATAGTAGCAAATAGAACCCAGCAATATGTAAAAAGAATATTATAGCAGATCAATAAGGGCTTATTCCCAGAATGTAAGACTTATTCAATATTTGTAAATCAATCAATGTATTATAATTCATTATAGTAACAGATTAAATATAAAATAAATTAGATCACATCAATAGAAGCAAAACAATAATTGAAAAATTTAATGCCACTTTATGATTAAAACATTTTTTAAATTATGAATAGAAGGGAAGTTCCTTAACCCGATAAAGGGTGTATAGGAAAACCTATAGCTAACATCATACCTAACAATGAGAAAATAAATACTTTCACCTTAAGACTTGGAATGAGAAAAGCTTGTCCCTCATTACTCCTTTTCAATATAATAATAGAAGTCCTATCTAGTGCAAGACAAGCAAAACTAAGTAAATAAAATAATACAGAGGAAATGACTATTTATGTAGAAGAAAACTCCAGAGAATCTAAAAAAAAACCTCTGGAATTAATGATTAATTATAATCAACTTACTATGTACCAGTAATAAACAATTGGAATTACACAATTGAAAGCCCACCTAACATGTATACTATGCATCCATACGTCCAATAAAAGGCTGATAACTAGAATCTATATAGAACTCAGGAAAATCAATAAGAATACATCAAACAACCCCATTAAAAAGTGGGCAAAGTTCATGAACAGAAATTTTTCAAAAGAAGACAGACTAATGGCCAAAACAAACATGAAAAAATGCTCAACATCTCTAATCATCAGGGAAATGCAAAACATAATCACAATGAGATATCCAGTGAGGATATCTTTTAACTTTTTAACTTTTATTAAAAAGTTCCAATACAATGTTGGCGTGGATGCGGAGAGATAGGGACACTCATACACTGCTGGTGGGACTGTAAACTAGTACAACCTCTGTGGAAAGTA
>VBSM01001483.1:20665313-20691211 GCA_008086735.1 Cheirogaleus medius
ATAGCAGCACAATTCACAATTGCAAAGATGTGGAAACAACCCAAGTGCCCATCGGTACATTAGTGAGTTAATAAGATGTGCTATATGTATACCATGGAGTACAGCTCAGCCTTAAAAAATGGTGAACTACCTATTATATTATCCTGGATGGAGCTGGAGCCCATTCTTCTAAGTATCACAAGAATGAAAAAACAAACAACACATGCACTCACCATTAAATTGATACTAATTAATCAACACTTATGTGCACACATGGGAAGTAACATTCATAGGATGTCAGGCAGGTAGGAGGGGGGAGGAGGGGATGGGTAAATTCACACCTAACTGATGCAGTGTGAGCTGTCTGGGGGATGGGCACACTTGTAGCTCTGATTTGGGCAGTGCAAAGGCAATGCATGTAACCAAAGCATTTGTACCCCCATAATACTCTGAAAATAAAAATAAAAATAAGGAAATTAAAAAGCAAAAACATTTACAATTGGAAACAAAATAAAATATGTGCAGGATCCATTTGTAGAAAACTACAAAATACTAATCAAGGAAGATTTAAATAAATGGAAAAATATTTCCTGTTTGTGGAGTGGAAGACTCACTGTTGTTAAGATGTCAATTCTTTCTAATTTGATTTATATACTCAGTGCAATCCCAATCAAAATCCCAGCCAATTTTTTGTAGGTAGCAACAAACTGACTCCAACTATGATATGAAGTAGCAAAGATCTTAGAATAGCCAACACAATACTGAATAAGAACAGTTAGGATTAATAGTACCTGATTTAAAGCCTTTAGTATCCAAGATAGCATAGTGTTGGTGAGAGAAAAGACAAATAGAACAGAGAATAGAATGGTCAAATAGGCCAACACAAATAGAGCCAATTAATTTTTTACAAAAGTGCAAAGGCAAATAAAGGGAAAATGATAGTTTCTTTTAGAAATGGTGCTAGAACAGTCAGATGTCCATGTTGGGGTGGGGGGAAGAAACCTTAGATACAAACCTCACCTTAGACACAAACCTCACACCTTACACAAAAATTAACTCCAAATGGATTATAGACTTCAACATAAAATTCAAAACTATAAAACTTCTAAAAGAAAATATAAGAGAAAAATCTGTGTGACTTTGGGTTTGGTGATAAGTTTTAGATATAATGCTAAAGGCTTAATTCATAAAAGAAAAAATGGTTCAGTTGGACTTTATTTACATTAAAAAGTCTTGCTCTGTGAAAAACACTATTCATAGAATAGAAAGACAAGCTGCTAATTGGGAGAAAATATTTCCAAATTACATATCTGAAAAATAACTGATAACCATAATGTACAAAGAACTCTTAAAATGCAACAATGATAAACAGGCAAGCAGTAATACTTTGAATGGTGGCTCCCAAAAGACATGTCTATCTCTTAACCCTTGGAGCTTGTGAATATGACCTTATTTGGAGAGTCTTTGCAAATGTAATTAAGTTAAGAGTCTCAAGATGAGATCCAATGACAGTGTCATAAGAGAAAATTAGAGGGAGATTTGAAGCACAGATACACAGAGGGGAAGGCCTTGTAAAGACAGAGGCAGATTGAAGGAATGGGTTTCTAAGCCAGGAATGCCAAGAATTGCTGTGTAAGTACCAGAAGGTAGGAGAAAGGAATGAGGTGGATTCTTTCTCAAAGCCTCCAAAAGGAACCAACCTTTCTGACACCTAGATTTCAAACTTCTGGCCTGCATATCTGTGGGAGAACAAATTTATTTTGTTGTAAGCCATCCAGTTTGTTATAGTTGCCCCAGGATACTAATATACAACACTATTTTTTAAATGAGCAAAATATAATATATGAACAAAGATCTCATGCATGGAGATATATAGATGGCAAATAGGCATATGAAAGGATGCACAAAATAAGTTGTCATTAAGGAAATACAAACTAAAACAATAATTATTTACCATTACATACCTATTAGAAGGGCTAAAATATCATTCCTGGTGAGGATGCAACTGGATCTCTCTCTCATACATTGATGTTGGGAAAGCAAAATGGTGCAGCTCCTTTGAAAACAGTTTGGCAGTTTCTTATAAAGCTAAACATAGTCTTATCATATGATCCAGCAGTTGTGCTCCTAGATATCTATCCAACTGATTTGAAAACTTCATGTCAACACTAATAATTGCATATAGATGCTTATATCAGCATTATTCATAGTTACCAAAACCCAAGATGTCCTTAATAGGTGAATAAATAAAAAACTGTGGTACGTACATACTATAGAATACTATTTAGCAATAAAAATAATAAACTGTCAGTCCATACAATAACATGGATGAATCTTAAATGCATATTGATAAACAAAAGGAGCCAATCTGAAAATGCTGCATGCCACATGCTTTATGTAACATTCTAGGAAAGACACAACTACAGAGACAGATCAGTAGCTTCCAGGGTGCTGGGGGGAGTTATTGAATAGATGAAGCACAGTGAATTTTTTAGAATGGTGAAACTATTCTATGTGCTACTGTAATGGTGGATATGAGACATTATGCATTTTTCAAAGCCTGTGGAACATTAAAGTACAAAGAGTACAAATAAAAATCAATTCAGAGATCTGAGTATCCTAAGATGGAAAGCAGACTGTGACAAAAGAATGTAACTGCATTAAAAATGTATGAAATGATGTCACTGAAAAGGATAGGGAAAAAGAAGTGCTGACCTAAGTAACTTTGGAAATGAGTGGAGACTTTAAGACTAAAGATAAAGGAACTGTATAAAGGTGCTGTATTCTATTTGGTAGAGTTGTTTCTCACAAGGCTAACAATCTGAAATCAATAAAGTGGGATTGAATAGATAAGTACTTATATAGGAGTTGGCTAGTGAGAGCCAATTTTATCATAGAGGTAAGCAAAGGGGGATGGCTAGAATGAATCATGAGATACCAGATTAGAATTGGAGACATCAGTATGACTCGTGTTTAGCTTTATATAGATATACATGGACAAATATGGAAATAGCTGTAGGCATATTTGCATACATGCTTAGTATACAGACATATTTCAAGCTCTATCTGCTGAGAAGTCTTAGAAGCAATAAGATTGTAGTACCAAGGAAACATTTTGATCAATAAAATAACCTAATATTGGGTTATAACTCAAAATACAAAATAAATATCCATGCATTTATATTGATATAAATAAATGATTGAATGAATAATAAATCAAAAGGAATAGATAAATATTTTGTGCAGAAGAATTAATTCTAAATAATTTATGTAGATATTCCACCTGCAAGGAGGTAGGGCAAAACTCTCCACCCTTTAAGTGTGGGCTGAGCATAGTGACTTATTCCCAAAGAGTATTGTATGGAAAGGATGGGGGAAAAGTAACTTTACATGAAGAAATTTGACAAACATCACCTCAACCAGGTGGTCGAGATGAATATCATCAGTGATAAATCATGTTGATAGCATATTCCCTTAATATAATGTGATAAAAATGGCACTTTACTTCTGAGGTCTTCTTCCCAAGAATCCATAATGCCAATCTAATCATGAGCGAAACATCAAACACACCACAACTGAAGGACATTATACAACATACCTGACAATTACTCCCCAAAACTGTCAAGTGCATCAAAAACAAGCAATGTCTGGAAAACTGTCACAATCTGGAGGAGCCTGGGAGAAATGATGATTAAATGCAATGTGATATCATGAATGGGATCAGAAGGATAGAAAAAGGACATTAGGAAAAAAAATGAAGTAAATCTGAATGAAGCACGGACTTCAGTTAATAATGTATTGATATTGGTTCATTAGTTGTGATAAATGTTTCATATTAATGTAAGATATTAACAATAGGGGAAAGTGAACATTGAGTATAAGAAAAGGAAACCCTGTGTACTATCTGCAATTTTTTTTAAATATAAAACTATTTTAATTAAGATTATTTAAACATAAAGTGTTTTAAACAAGCATGAATGTTGCAACTTGTGGTATGCTTAGTTAGCGTCCACTAATTTCTGGTTCTCCCATTTAACCACCCCTGCCTGGAGGGTTCTCAGGGTTGAAAGCAGGGGCAGGATTGTGTGGGACTCCTGGTTCTGATGTGGGAAGTTCCTTTGGATCTTACTCAGTGTCCTTACCTTACCTTGTGGCAGGGCCTATACAACTGCATCTGCTGACCCTGAGGCCAACACTCTGGTCCAATAATCTCAGCTCCCAGAGTTCACACTGGGGAAATTCAGAAGGCACTAAATCAAGTGACCCCTGTCTGAGCCCACCAAGGTGGAAAGCAGAGGTTGGACTCTGCGTGGACTCTGTGGTTCTTATGTTACATCATGGCAGGGCCTGAACTCCTCCATCTTCTGACCTGACACCTCCTCACTCATATCAAAGCCTTCACTACCCTGAGATGTCAGAGGTGTAAGTAAAGGGAAGATACTTCCTGTGACCCCTGCTTAGGGCCTCCCAGGACTGACAGCAGGGGTGGTGCTCTGAGCTGACCTCTTTGTTTTGGAGGAGGAAGTACCCTTAGTGCTCACTTAGATTTCTGCACTTGACTCCTAGACAGTCCTGTGACTCTTCCTTCTGCTGAACTGAGTTGGCCAGCTTTCAACCAAGGCCAACTCCCTATCTCCCCCAACATTGCCATTTCCCTCCTACCCCAGTCGCAAGAGGGTGAAGTGAAGGGGTTCCTCCTATTATAACAACCATGCCTGGAGCTCCCAGGGTTGACACAAGGGGCTGGACTCTGGGCAGAACAGTCTGTTCTGGTGTGGGTGGTTCCCACAGACCTTTCTCAGGGTCCTCACCTTTACTTCTGTTAGGGACCAGGATTCTTCCCTTTGCTGTCCTAAAGCTGATACTCTGGTCAAGTTTCCTCACCTCTCAGTGAAAGGTAATAAAATTTACTGCAGATCCTTTGAAAATGTTGAGAATGCCTGGTGTAGACTTTTTTAAATTTTATAACTCAAATCAGTGGTATTACAACAATAAAGATAGAGCTTTGGACCTCATATATCCCCAGCACCCCCAATCAACTGGACAATAAACTATACCATCTACAGTAATTCTCCACCTATCCTGCAAAATGTTTGCCCCTGGAGTTAGTGCCTTACTCCAGGCAGTATCTGGTGGCAGCATAGACCACCAAACAGAGCTGCAGGATATCTGCGCTATAGCTGCAAAGAACTCAGGAAACAAGGCAGGCAATCTAAGGTGGGGATAGCATTTAGATCTTTTTTTCAAGACATACCCACAATCAACCCTTTATTTGCAAAGTCACCGAGGGACTTAACCTAAGGGAATTCCCCCTCCAATTTTCTACTGCTTGTAGCTACACTTTATATCCCATTTATTCATCGGTACTCCCTGGCCTGTTTCAACTGTCATCATTCACCATCCTCCCCGTACACATAACACCAAGCTCAGTGGTGGAAGAGCACTTTGTACAAAAGAAGAAGTGCCCTTCTCCAGCAGGCATCAAGACAGCTCACAGCTGCAGTACACTGGCAAGGATGCACAGCCGACTGAAGTAGTGAAGTGATATAGCTCTCCCAGGTTCCATCAGAAACGTCACTCAGTGACGCATGACAGCTAGCTATATTCTGCCTGACAGTGAGTGAGTAGGGGAGATTCTAAGGTAGGATAGGGTATCAGGCATGCTTGTGGTTCCTCCATGCAGTAGATCTGCCCACTCAGAGCACCCTATAACTTCAGACTATAATAATGATTTAGAGATTCCTCGAGCTACTCTTCTAAGTAGTCTAGGACCTTCCAAGATCCCACACCTTCTCTCTTTCTGGTTCATTTTCAACTACATGCTGAACTCCTCATTCAGAACCCTGACTGTCAGCCTGCCCTGGGCTATCTGAACTAGGTTTAGCATGTGGTCTCTCTCGTGGACTTTGGAAATTGTTATATCCTCCTCCTAATGTTTCTCACTAACTGAGGGTTTCCTCTCTGGAAAATTCCCTGGAACTTAGTAATTCTGACCAAATCCTTGTTTCTCAAAGTAAAAGGAAAAAATCTCATTGACATATAAGAATTTTAAAGCATGCCCTAGGTATCCCGGTACTGAAGACATCACTGCGGGATGGGGTATTAAATTAATTTTTTTATTAACATATTAAAAACATAGAAATACAAAATAAAATAACAGTGAGAATGTATTGTCACCCAAAATATTGAACCAAAAACTTTACAATTGATCAAACAAAATTCATTTTGAGAGTTTAGGATATTTACATACATTAATATGTGAGAATATAAATTGGTATAGCATTATTGCAACAGAATTTCAGCACCATTCATAAAAATTTACCATCATCACACTATTTGCACTTTTAAAAAATTTTCAGTCTTCTATGTCCTTCCAATAAGAAAACATCCCATTTGTCCAAGAATTTATGTTTAATAATTTCTGATATTAATTTTATTAGCCATAGCAACAAAGGGAAAACAACTTAAGTGCATTAGGAAGAGAAAGGTTAAATCAATTACAGTGAATACACACTTTAGAATTTTAGGGAGTGGTTAAAAGAGTAGGGTGTATCTGTATGTGTTCTCACAGAAAGATCCTGCATTCATTTAATTATATGACAAGGGTAAGAGGCATAACAATATGTACACCATTATCTAGGGATGTTAATAACACACAGTGTATTTTTCTAATATGTCTATGTAAGGAAAAGCCCAATATATATTTTTAATTAATATTCACAATATTTTAAATTGTGACTATTTCTGAGGGGGGTTGAATTTTGGAGGAATGCAATAAGGAAATGGATCTGTGATTTATCCATATTGTCAGAGATTTTTGCAGCAAGAATATGCTCACTATTCCATTTGTAATTAAAATGTTTCAATTAAGACAAAGCAGAATTAGTAGCTGTGTACTATTCAGATAAAGTAACTGTAAGAGGATGTAATGGAAGAATCCTGCAATCTGAAAGACTTAATACAACAAACGTTTATTTTTTGTGCACATGAAATCTGATGTGGGTAGGTCCCCCACCTACCAGGCTACTGTCGGGCGACCCAGGGATCCCAGTTCCTTTCATCATGTGGCTCCACATCTCAACATGGGATCTCTGGGTTTGCTGCTGAATAGACCAGAAAGCATAGAAGTGGAATACTGACTCTCAAATGCCTTGGCCTGGAAATGAGAGGCATTGTTTTTGTTAATATTTCAGTGGCAAGGGTAGCCAAATGGCCCTTCCTAACTACAAGGGGATTGGGAACGTAGTCTCTCATGTGTCCAGAGAGGACAGCAAGACACGATTTAGATCTACACTTGCAGACTCTCCATAAACAGTTACGTGGTAGGTGATCAGTAAGGTGAAACTTTTATATTTGCTATAGATATAATTTCCTCTTCATTCTTAGAGAAGGTTCTGAGAAGGCCAAAACTGCCTTGCAACTCCCCCAAATATTTCTAGTGCCTACTATGTAACAGGTATTTGCAAATACAGAATCATACCAATTTTCTAAAGAACCCTTTAAGAATTATCAACAGTGAGGGTTTACCTTTATTTATTCAATAGCACCTTTCTCTGCTTACCTTGACAGTATTCTCAATACACTGAGAATTTTCTTCTTCCTTTCACTGCACGATCAAAATCATAACTTGTATCTGCTACTCAACACTTGAAGAATATGTCTGAACACTTGTACAGGTGTCTTTATATATACTAAAAAAGCCAAGATTTTCCCCTGCGGCAGATACAGACAAGAGTCAGTTGAAGTGTGGAGATTATTTTTACATTTTCACAAAGGCCAGCATGCTAGGAAAACATTTTCTGCATTGGTGGTAGACTAAATTAATTGCTACAAAAAGATGTCCATGTACTTTTCCCTAAAAACTGTAAATATGTTATGGTACATGACCAAAGGTATTTTGCAGATCTATTGAGGTTATGAAATCAATATTTAAATAGGTAGATTATACTGAATTATCAAGGTGGGCTCAATCTAATGACACGAGAATTTACAAGCAGAGAACTGACTCTGGCTGGAGGCAGAAAAGAGATGCAGCAGAGGGGAAGTTAGAAAGATTTCAAGTGTGAGAAAGATTCAACCTGCAATTGCTGACTCAAGATGAATCAGCCCACATACAAGAACTGGAGAGAGATCTCCAGGAATTATGGTTGCTCCAGCTGAATGTAGCCAGAAAATGGGGCCATATTCTTACAACTGCAAAAAAAAACTGAAATCTGCCAACAAGCTGAATGAGCTTGGAAGGAGATTCTTCCCAGAGCCTTGCAATAAGAGCCCAGGCTCTGATAGCTTGATATGGGCCTTGTGAAACCCAGAGCAGAGAAATCAGCAGAGCCAACCTGGATTTCTCACTCACAGATGTGAAATAATAAATATGCATTCTAAAATGCTAAATTTGTGGTAATTTGTTACTGCAGCCATAGAAATTTACCACAACCTCTAGGGTTTGTTAGAATCTAGCCTGTGTAGATGGTTGCTACATAGTTTCTTCCTTGATCCTTCCTCATTGACCACTTCTAAGGGAGGTTTGGGTTTTTGACCACTTAGTTAAAATCACTCATCAGTGTATGGATTTACTGGCCAGTTGCAAATAAGTCACCAAATTACATTCTCCTCTCTTTGTAGCCTCATCTGCTTTCTAAACTTCCTCTCAAACTTCAGGGATATCTTTCAAAAATCAGTAGATTTTGTACCAAATCTGACTCTGCTCACAAGCAGATTTGGAAAAGACTTTTGAGTGTGGTGGAAGCACCTAGAGCAGATGAGTAGGCCTGTAAAGTTCATTGTCAAAGTAAAAAGTTACATGGAAGTGTTGTTGTTAGCAGAGGGGTTCCACAGTGAGTGATGTGATGTGACAGACAGGGGACATCTGCAGGGAGTTGGAGTGCTCTAAGTCAGTGTAAAGGAAGGTTATTCTGAGCTTTCATTCCCACAGGAAGCAGGGTGTAGCCATCATGGAAAGATGAAGGGAAGAGCTGGACAGCAGGTCAGGATCAAGATTTGAGCACAAGAGCCTACTGGGGCAGACTCAGGGGAGAACAATATAATTTAGGAAGTGCCAGATCTGGTCTCCTGTGCCAGCACCTGGGCAAAATCAGCTCTCAAAGAACACTGGGGCTAGGGGTGGGTGGACCCTAGGCAAATGAAGCCCATACACAGTCCCTAAATTGTGTTTAAGTCTCAGTTCCTCTTTTATTTGTTATACCTGGAGTTAGTACATTGGCCCCAGATTTCTTCCTTTCATTGCCTGGAGACATTGTATAGTAATGAGAAAATAAATGTATTAAGAGAAACAAGATCAGCTTAGTCAAGGAGGAGTGGGAACAATGTGGACTCTAGATAAATTTTGACCAGGGGTCTAGTTCCAGCATTATCACTTATATGTCAGGTGAACCCAGGAAAATTGCAAAGTTCTATGAGCCTCAGATTCTTAATCTGTCAGATAGGTTTGATAGATACTCCTATTGTCCCTGGCTCATATATTCCTTGTAAAGTAGGAATTTTTGGAGGCACTTGTAAGGGAAAATTCATTTGTATAGTCAATAGATTTCTTAGGCCAAACTAAGATGACTGCCAGCGCATTTCCTGGCCCGGCCTTCTGGCAAGCTGGCTTCTAGTAAGGCATAAGTCAGCACACTTATGTAACCATGATGTCACTTCCTATGTAAAACCCATGTGATCATGCTTTCACTTGGCACGTCACCACTATTGTTCTGAGCCATTTATAAGGGCTTGCCATGTTCTTGCTGTGGCAGCATCACCCCAACTATAAAGAGTATGCCTCATCTACCTGCTGCTGCTCGTCTCTTCTTTCAGTTCCTGGAACGTTTTCTGGTACCATCTCCAGCTGCAGGGCTCCCTCCCCACGTTTGGTGTAGCTAGCAGGATTCCATGGGGAAAGTGTCCCTTCTGCCCCAGTAGGGGAGGATACGTGGCCTTCCATAGGCTTGTGGATCCCAGTGGCAGCAGTCCTCATGTCGTGGGCCCCTGCTATGGAGTGGGAACAGGTAGAGTATATGCCTGCCACCCTGGAAAAGGCCTTACAGACCCTGGAAGAGTTGTTGTAGCCTAGGGAACAAGCAGCAGCTGGTCAAGTGGGCAGGCTCTTTCTTACAGTCCTCCATGAGCAGCATGAAGATACCTTAGGGTGAGAAGCCTGGGTAAGAGAATTACAGGTGACAGAAGAGAATTTGGAAGCCCAGGTGCAGGCTTTGCAGAAGGAGCTAGTGAGTGTTTCAGCCATGGATGCCAATGAAACTGCAAGTATGCAGGAGACTGAAGGTGGGGCTGTTGAGTGCCCACCTAGTTGTGAAACAAAGAATGGAGCATGGGGACCCATGGGGCCCCGCGAGCAGGGAGATGACGCAGGGCACGCTCACTGTAACAGATCATACTTCACACTCCGCTTATACACCTGTGGAGCTGCAGGAACAGGTGAAGCAGTGCAGACAACACCTTAGGGAAACCATGCCTGCCTGGTTGTTGCATTCATGGGACAAAGGGATGGATAGTGTCCTGTGTTCCCCAAGGGAGATGGAACAATTGGCATCCATAACTATACATCCTTCCCTGAGGCAGAGACTACAGACAAGTAACCACCGAGGTGGGAGAGACCACTCCTTGCTTGAATGGCTCATGGCTGCCACCCACACAGTATGAGATGACCCAGGAGAACTACCCGAAACCGTGAGTAAGTGGACCTCATAAACAAACTTAATTCAGATTCTTGGGGAATTGGGGATGCGCCAAGCCATTTCTACCATAAATAACTGGTGGGGGCCCTATGAGGAGCACTTTACTACGTACATGCGTGACCTAATCCTAGTCACAGCTCCCCCCTTCCCACCCCAGTTCTTTTTGTTCACTGGCGGCTGTGCTCACTCCCTGTGTGGGGAAGTGGATATATGAGGTCACCACTACTATGGCGGCTTTGGGAGATGCCTAAGAGCAGAAAGGGGGAAAGGGACAAGTGTGTATGCTCCAAGGACCCAAGAAGGGCCCACGAACTCAGGGCCCCCTGCAGAAATGTCAGTACAAGGGACTCAGAATGTGTCGCAAATCCAGATGTGGCTAGACCTCCTACTAGCAGGAGTAGATAAAGAGAAAATAGATAAACAGCCTAATGAAGTATTGCTGGCTTTGTGGAGTCAGCTGAATCCCCACCAGCAATTCAGGAAAGCACCCAGGAAGGGGAGAATCAAGGCACCCGCCAAAGGGACCCATAGCATGCGGCTGTAAGATTTTATGGGTGAGGCCTTCCTTTTCAATATAGATTAGGGCTCAGGCTGAGGTGCCCAGTTAGAGGGGACCTTGGATGACCAGAGGCCACACATGGAACTTGATATTCATTGGTCCCCTTCAAATGTACAGCAGGTTCTGGCCTTGGTGGACATGGGAGCTGATTGCTCCCTAATCTACGGAAACCCTGAGCGGTTTACTGGACCAACAGCCTACATAGTTGGCTATGGTGGGTGAGCTGTTAAAGTTAAGGAAGTAACTATTCCATTGGGGATAGGGCATTTGACCCCTAGGCCTTATGCTGTGTGTGTCCCCCGTGAAGGAATATATTCTGGGTGTTGATATCCTGTGTGGTCTAACCCTAACTCCCTCCATGGGTGAGTTTCGCCTCCAAGTTAGGGTCATGAAGCTGATGGTGCGTGGCCACCCCCATTACCCACCACAGGCTTTGCCCGCACCTCGTCACGTGGTATGCACCTGGCAACATCATTTTCCCGGGGGACATGAAGAAATTTCACGAACCATATTGCAACTGGAAAAGGCCAGTATAGTACACCCTGCTCACAGTCCATTCAACTCTCCTGTTTGGCCAGTTAAGAAACCGGATGGAATTTGGAGAATTAAAGTAGACTATCAGGAACCAAATAAAGTGACTCCCCCATTGCATGCGGCAGTGCCGTCCATACTGGATCTGATAGATCAATTGACTTTGGTTCTTGGGCAGTACCACTATGTGGCAGACCTGGCCAACACCCTTTTCTCCATAGACATAGCTATGGACAGTCAAGACTAGTTTGCCTTCACATGGGAAGTACAACAATGGACATTTGTGGTATTACTGCAAGGTTACCCACACAGCCCAACCATATGTCATTGTTTGGTGGCGTAGGACTTGGCCTCATGGAGTCGGCCATCCGCAGTGTACTTGTTTCATTATATTGAAGATATAATGTTAACCTCTGATTCCCTTACAGATCTGGAATAAGCTGCTGCCAGCCTTCGAACCTTGTTGGAGCGATAGGGTTGGGTGGTGAATGACTCCAAGGTCCAGGGACCTGGCTTGTTGGTCAAATTCTTGGGTGTCATTTGGTCATTTAAGATGAAAGCAATCCCCAAGACAGTTATAGATAAGATTCAAACCTTACCCCAACCCACTATGGTGAAACAGTGACAAGTGTTTGTGGGGCTCTTGGGGTATTGGTGTATATTCATTCCCCACTTGGCCCAACTGTTACGGCCATTGTATTCATTATGTAACAAGGGGACACAGTGGGACTGGTCTCTGGAGGCAGAGGACTCTTTTATGGTAGCCAAGAGGGCTGTTGCACAAGCACAGATGTTACAAGTAGTTGACAGCTCATAGCCGTACAGTCATTTGACCTCGATGTGACAGTCAAGTCAAGCGGGATGGGCTGAGGTTTGTGGCAGCACCAGCATGAGCGGCGAGTCCCTATTGGGTTTTGTTCCCAGACTTGGAAGGGCCCCCAAGAGCACAATACTTTGGTGGAAAAGCAGTTGGTGTCTGTGTATGCCACCCTTCAAGCCTGTGAAGCTGTAACTGGGCAGTCTGAGGTGCTAGTGTGCACCACATATCCCATAGCAGGACGGGTGAGGTCATGGATAACCAGCCCATGATCAGGGACAGCCCAGATGCTCACCCTGGTGAAGTGGGGAGCTTACTTGGAGCAACAAGCAGAGTTTAGCTCCAGCCCCTTGACTGCAGAGCTGCAGACAGTATGGGGCCTTATTGAATTTGTGTCTGATGCTGACCCTCAGACCATGGTAATATCAAGGGAAGAGAGCCCATACCTTGAAAGATGGGGTCCCCCTCCTGTGGAGGGATGGTATAACAATGGGTCCAGTTGCGGCCCCTCAGCCCAATGGACAGTGGTAGCTGTCCAATTGGATCATGATGACATTTCGTTTGAAATGGAACAGGGGCAGAATAGACAATGGGCAGAATTGCATGCCATGGTCATTCACGAGCCATCCCCTTTGCATGTCTGTACTGACAGTTGGACCGTTTTGAAGGGCCTCACTGGTTACCTACATGGAAAGCCTAAGGTTGGCTAGTAAGGCATCACCCAGTGTGGGTGGCTTTATCTTCCTGCTTATTGGATGAGAAGGTACACTTGGGGACAGCCATACATCCCGAGGAAGGTCCTCCCCACCTTTACCAAGAAGCCACATAATTGGGATGCCATGTTCTCCTGCTGGCACCAGGTGAAAGAGATTCCATGGTGGTTCTACCCAGTAGCCATCTTTTCCCCTGAGGGTAGAGCCATTAATGTAGAAATAGAAGTGAATGCCCTAGTGGAACATACTTCTTGGGCCATAAGTCAAACCAGGCAGGTCTTGACCTTCCAGATGGATGAAGTCACCCAAATGAGAAAGGTGGTTTTGCAAAACCGCATGGCCCTTGATCTCCTTACTGCTAATCAAGGGGGCATATGCCCAGTCATACACATTGAATGCTGTGTGTATATACTTAACCACCAGGAAGATATCTCCTCTGCATTGAAGGAAGTTGATGGTGAGGTATAGGTCATCCAACAATTAACTGGAGACCCTTTAGAACAATGGCGGGGATGCCTCTCGTCATTGTGGCTTTGGACCCTTTTAGAGTTAGGAGCCACTTGCTGTAGTCTGCTAATATTATGCTGTTCCCTGTATTGTTGTTGTGGCATTTGAGCCCAGAGGGCCTCCTAATGGACCCATGTGTCAGCTGTGAAACCTGTTGCCTGGGGTGGAATGCAAGGGAAAATTCATTTGTATAGGAAATAGGTTTCTAAGATGACTGCCGGAGTGTTTCCAGGCCAGGCATTCTGGCAAGCCGGCCTTCTAGTAAGGCATGAGTCAGCACACTTATGTCACCATAATGTCACCTCCTATGTAAAATCCATGTGATCACGCTTTCACTTGGCATGTTACCGCCATTGTTCTGAGGCATATATAAGCACTCGCCATATTCTGCTGCGGCGACATCACCCTGACAATAAAGAATATGTCTCATCTACCTGCTGCCGCTCATCTCTTCCTTCAATTCCCAGAACCTGCTCTGGTACCCTCGTTGGCCACAGAGCTCCCTCCCCACAGCACCTGGCACTAAGCCTGGTATATACTGCATTTTGATGTATTTTAGTTATATTTATTTTGACCCCAGAACCTACCACTCTCCCCTCTTTTTTGTTTGTTTTATTCTGTTTTGTTCAGAAAATGTCAGAGTATTTGCAGCCCAATAAGATATAGCACACCAAATTGGCCAAAATGTTGCTTAGCAGGTTAAACTAAGTTACTTGCTATAGAACTTTTTTGAGGATATGTTATTTATTGTCAGTATGAAGGAGTCTTACACAGTTTGATGCAACTCAAAGCTCATAGAAATTGTATCAAGTTCTATTAAAATCTCAGTCCCTTCCTTCCATCTGCCCTTCCATCCAAACCACCTGTATTTGCAATTATTTTACCCCCATGAAAATCTAGTTTTAGCTTATAGTTTGTCAAATTATGTACAAGATCACCTAATTTAAATGCCCATTTAATGGATGGGCTATGCCTCTCCCAGCTTACTGCAAAGATTGCCAGCACAGTGGCTTTTGAACATTCTGTCTCATATGAGTATCACCACTATTCCTCACTCTCTTGTGATAATGTTCGTATATCACCTTTTTGTGCACTGTGTTCACCTGCACTAAGAGTACAGGACAGTTTCCATTTGTGCCCCAGGTGGAGATTTCTCTCTGGTTTATTCATGATCTAAAACTAACTGCTAAAAGCAGTTTTTCATCCCAGCCATTAGTCTCTCAACTGTGAAATACATCATCTGAGATTTTGGCCTCTGCCCACCACTCCCAGATACTCATGTGACCCACCACTCAGCTTAATTTAAATTACCTCATATTGAAGGACTTGAAGTTTGCCAAGGCCCCAAACCCCTTGCCATAGGGCATTTATACTTGACTGCTCATCTGAAACACCCAAGTCCTCATACCTTCTTTTGACTTGTTCTTTTGGTTAGGGGTTATCTCACTGCTGTGGACCGAATGTTTGTATCCTCCAGAAATTCATATATTGAAGTCTAAATCCCCATTGTAATGGAATTTGGAGATGGGGCTTCAGGGAGATAATTAATTAGGTCATGAGGGTAGAGCCTTCATGAATGGGATTAGTGCCCTTATAAGGGGACAAAGAGACCAGAGCTCTCTCCACCATGTGAGAATACAATAAGACTGTGAAGCAGTAAGAGAACCTTTACCTTTACCAGAAACTGGACCTGGCAACCTGATCCCAGACCTCCAACCTCCAGAACTATGAGAAATAAATGTTTGATGTTTAAACTACCCAGTCTATGATAATTTGTTATAGCAAGCTGAACTAAGTCACTCACCCACTATTTTCCTTTCATGATGGCTGCTCCAAGACTTTAAAGTTCTATGGGCAGGGATGATTCCTGTTCAGATTAGCATTCCAGGTACTAACAAAAGCCTCCCAAAGAGTAGATGCTCAATTATTGTTTGAGGAAAAAAGTAAGCCCCTGAAAACAAGGTCTAATTTGTCATGATTTAATGTCTCCTACATTCCTGAATAAACTGAATATATCTAGGTGTGTATATGTATGTATGTATACATATATATATGTTACAAAATAACAGACTAGAATTAACGAGTGAAACCAACAATTTATAATCTTTTATTTTTTCTCCATTTCTTGATCCCAACTATTACAATGCTGAGTTCTTTTACATTTCCAAGAAAATGCTTAATTTACTGCCATACAATCTTGTTTCAAATCACTAAGTATGGTGGAACGTTTCCTAATTTGTTTTACAAAATAATAAAACTCTTACTCTTAAATTTGATTCACAGCAATAAATATTTGAGTAATGTCATTCATAACCTTATATTCTGAAGGTACTTAAATCTTCTAATAAAAAGAACAATACTTCTAAAAATTATTCAGAATACAGAACAGAACAGGAAAATAAACATGTTATACATCGTGTTGTCTCCAGCACCACCCTGACCTTCCACTACTTAGAATATGGAATTTTCTTTTCAACTATAAAGTGAAGAATGCATCAGATTCTACTTGGGGTGGGAAAGGCTGTGAGACATGGCCCTGGAACGTGCACTGGCCATAGCACTAATGCGAGCCCTGGCTGCAACTCTGGCTTGTGCTCTCTCTTCCTCATCTTTTAAAGCCTCTTCATACCAGGTTGGGAAGGCACTAGGGATGGTATCATGGACCTTGGCTAAAAACTCAAGGACTTTCATCTTGGTGGTTTCAGCATAGGCTCGTGGACCCCACAGGAATTCATAACTTGGAGGATCACTGTTAGCCACCTGCCGGTACTCCAGGTACTTTTGTTCCACCAAATCTTTGGTGAGGAGCTTCTTGAGATCTCCAAAAATAAAATGCATCCTCCCCTCATATAACCCCATCACATTTAATATTTGCCAAACTTCCACCTCAGTGGCACAATTGCCTTTCGTGAAGATCACACCCAGGACAGTCATCAGCAGGCCAGTCTTGGGTACACCTCTGTCATCACTCATCATTGTATCATAGCTTAGATCTAGTTTGTTGATGAGGACATAAATGTGCCTATTGGGATCTACTTCCTTTATGTCAAGGCCAAACACCATCTCCAGGTACTCTGCAGCTTTCTTCAGGACTTCATGGAAGTGGCTCTTGTGCATTTGGATTATATTTTTCAGCATATCTACCTTCGTAATTTGCTCTTTCAATCGATACTTGTACAACAGGTAACACACCAATGTAAATACCGTCTTATCTATGTGGTTTGCCTGCACATAATCAGTGTTAGGCTGAGCCCCCAAGGATCTTGGCCTTTCCCCTATTTGGTTGTTGACGGTTTCATTGGATCTTACATATGAAACAACTGCACCAGTAGAGGTGGCTCTCTGAGGCCCCTGGGGATTTCTGGTGGTCCCAGAAGCAGTTGAGCTCTGGGGAGTACTCTCGAAACAAGTAGAGGAAGAGGAAGGAAGCCCTCCTCCCACTCCTGCAGCGGCCTGAGCACCCATCGGATGCTCGGTTGCTTGTTGGGCCTGATGGCGTTTCTCACGGGCACGGAGCTTACTCTTCAGACCCCGGGGCATGATGGCTTTAGACAGGGGCAGTGGGCAGGTAGGCAGGTGATCTCTGTGAGCTAGAAAGAGAATGAGATAGTTTGGCCACTTCAGCTGGGAGACACCTCCTTGGCTTTATTAAAGGCTGCTTCTGCAGTTTTCCTTGAAGTCACTGCTCTAGGAACCCACAATGCTCCTATTCCCCAATCTACCTATTCCCTAAAGACCCTATGGAAATAACTAAGGTATGCCTTAGGTTGCTGCTACTTGCCAGATCTGCCTGGGGCTCAATGGGGCTTAGATCAGTGGCTCTCTTCTGGGGTAGGAGGACTTTCTCTCAGTTCACATTAAGGGTCATCACCTCCCTTCTGGCAGAACCCGGGGTCCCTCTGATCCTGCAGTCCCCAACCCCGGGGCTGAGGCCCAGTACCAGTCCATAGCCTATTAGGAAATGGGCCACACATCACCACTTGAACTCCACACACACCACCCCCACCATCCCCACCCTATTCTGTCAGTGGAAAAATTGTCTTCCATGAAACTGGTCCCTGGTGCCAAAAACGTTGGGGACTGCTGCTCTGATCTATTGCTTTGATGCTGACCCCTCATTTCAAAGTCTTCACTTCTCTGTAACCCCAGAGGATGAACTGAGGAAACCTCACTTGACCACACCTGCTTGGAGTCACAGAGGGATGAAAGCACAGGCAGAGCTCTGTGGGACTCTCTCTATCCTGGAGTTATTAGTGTTCTCAGTCCTCACTCAGTTTTCTTGCTTTAGCTTCTGCTATGGCCTGGGACTCTTCTCTCTGCTGACCTTAGAATATATCCTTTGAGCAAGGCCCCTACATCCCTGAAAGCCCTGAGAAGAATGTTAGGAAGACCACAGCCTAATATATCTGCTCCAGGTTCACCCAGGTTTGAAGGCATAGATAGGACTCTGTGACCTCTACTATTCTGAGGTGTGTGGTCCCTTCATTCCACACTCGATGTTTGCACATTGGCTGTCAGAAGAGCATGGGACTCCTTCCTCTAATGAAATGAACCTGTCCCTCTCAGACCAAAGACATCATTTCCTTGCCCCCACCCCCATCCCCACCCCAAGTACAACATTAGGGAATGCCTCGCCTCACAACCTTGCCCAAAGCGTCCGTCCCTGAGCTGGCAGTGGGGGTGGGGCTTCCGGAGGCCCGCTTTGTTCAGGGTGGGTGGTTCCCTAAGACTTCATTTTAACTCTTGGCAGGGCCTAGGGGTCATCCCTCTGCTGATTTGTCTGCTCCCATTCTAAGGCATTTACTTCCCTGAGACACTTCCCAGAGGCAGAAATAAGGGTTCCCTATATCAACCGTCCTTCATTCCCCTCTCAAGACCAAAAGTATGGGCGGGGCTCTGTGAGGCGCCCTCTGTTCCGAGAGGGATTCCCCTCAGATCTTCCCCAGGGTCTTCGCCTTTATTCCCGTTAGAGCCTGAGAACCCTTCCTCTGCTGGTCTGAGCAAACACCCTGGTCCAATAACCCTCACCCGCTCAGTCTCCTCAGGTAGGTAATTTAGAAGGTACTCAGGGATCGATCAGACAATTCCTGTTGGGGTTCTGTCAGAGCTGAAAACAGGCACAGAACTCTCTGGAAGTCCCTCCAGTCTGAGGTGGGTAGTCCCCTCACAGCTAACTCAGGGTCTTTACCTTAATTCCAGGCAGTGCCCGGAGCTCCTCTCTTGACGAACTTGATGCTAACCCGCTCACGCCAAGACTGTCACTTCCCTCAGACAGCAAAGGCGGAAATCAGTGTGTGTGATTGACGTCCTTCCACCCCCATCTGGAGCCTCTCAGAGCTGACAAAAGGGGCGGGGCTTCGTGAGACACCCTCCGTTCTGAGGCGAGGGTTTCCCGTCAAACCTCACTCAGGGTTTTCGCCTTTACTCATTTTTAAGTCTGGGAACCCTCCCTTTGCTGGTTTGAAGCCAACACCCTGGTCCACACCCCCCTCAGTCTCCTCAGGGGAAATTTAGAAGGTACTCCGAGATGGCTACGTCAGACAATTCCTGTTGGGGTTCTGTCAGAGCTGAAAGCGGGGACAGAACTCTCTGAGTTTCCCTTCAGGCTGAGCCGGGCGGTCCCCTCACACTTAACTCAGCCCAGGGTCCTTACTTAATTCCAGTCAGGATCTGCAACTCCTCCTTCAGTCGACTGGACACCATCCCTCTCAGACCAATGCCTTCACTTCCTTAAGACCTCAAGGTGGATAGCAGGGTGCAATACTTGCGGAAAACCTTAACTGAGGTCTCCCGGGGCTGACAGAGGGTGGTGCTCTATCGAGCCAACATTGTTCTAGGGTGCGGGGTTCTCTTATAACTCATATAGGGGTCTTTTATTGACTCCGGGCTGGAACTCTTCCCTCTGGTTACCCAAGTTAGCTGGCATTAAACCAAGACGCTCCCCACATCACCCTCCAGTTTCGAGAAGGTTAAGTGAAGGAGGTTTTGAGCCTCACAGTCATGCCCAGGCCTCCCAGAGCTGACAACGGGGATGGGCCACAGTGCCCCGCGTCTGTTTGGGTGGGTGATTTCTTCATAACTCACATAGACTACCTCACCTTTACTTGTGTTAGGGCCCGGAACCCCACTTACTGCGGACCTGAGGCCAATACCCAATGGGCCCTGAGGATTCAGTGCCCTCACCTTCCTGAGTCCCCAGAGGGGAAATTCAGAGGGCACTACACCAAGCAAGCCCTACTCAGTCAGCCAGGACTGGCAGTAAAGGGTCAAAACTCCCCCTCCTTACAGCTGCACACTCTGTGCCACTACTATTGATACTACTTGCCCTGTTTTAACTGTCATTAATCACCAGTCCCACCCATATGCCCAGCCTCAATGAGGAAGGATCACATACACAGGGGAAGAAATATTCTTTCTTTATTGGGCATCAAGACAGCTCTCAGCCCTGGTACACTGGCAAGGGTACACTGAACCACAAGAGCAGTGAAGAGCTATAGTTCTCCCAGGATCTATTAATATAATCATTTGGTAATGCAGGGGAGTTAGCCATATTCTGCCTGACAAGTGGGTAGGGGAGGTTCTAAGGGAGCATGGCTCTGGTCCTATTGTCCAACTCATCCGCCCACTCAGATCACTCTACAACTTACAGACTGGTAACAGTGATTCAGAGATTCCCAAGCCCACTCATAAAAGTTGTCCAAGACACCACCAGTTTCCCCACCTTCACTCCTCCTGGTACCTTCTTTACTGTATGCCGAACTCTGGATACAGGTCTCTGACTACCATCTGCCCTGGGCTCTCTGGACTCAGTTTAGCTTGTGATCTCTCTCATGGATTCTGAAAATTGTTCTAGCCCCAGGTCCTTCTGATGTTCTTCACTGAACTGAGGTTTTCCTGTCTGGACCCCTTTCCTGGAACCTGGCCATTTTGACCAAATCTTTCCTTCTCAAAGCAAAGGGAAATGTTTTATTGACATATCAGAATTTTAAAGCATGTGCCCAGAGGAATCCTGGTACCTGAGACATCACTATAGATACTTCATTTTGTATGGATGAGTGATTATGTTCATTTTCTGTTCAACCTACTTAGAAAATAGGATATAAAAATTGAAACAACAGTGAGACAATATAATTTTACCAAAAATGTTATCCCAAATTAAAAATTGATGAAATAAAATACCAGTGAGAATATACATTATGAACAAAATTTTAGTAATGTTCAAAAAATTTACAATTATCATACTCCTTCCACTTTAACCCAATTTACACTCTTCTACATCTTTCCTTAAGAAAACACCCACATTTGCCCATAATTTGTTTTCATTGATGTTTATTTCAGTCTTATTAATCATATTAACAAATGGGAAACAACATATGCATCTGCCAGTAGAAGAATGGTTATATTAATTATGGCATATACACCATTTGGAGTTCTTGGTAATAGTTTAAAATGTGAGGTGGATCTATATGTACCTTTAAGAAAGTTCTTTCATTCATTTTATTCAGTGACAACAGCAAGAGGTAGAAAAATATGTGCATCATTATACACATATGTTAAAGATTCACAGTATATTTCCATAGCACATACATGTAAGAAAAAGCCTAGAATATACTTAAAAATAATAGACTCAAGGTTTTTAACTGTGGTTACTTCTAGTAGGGAATAAATTTTAAAGGAACCTAATAAGGGAGAAGAATTGTGATTTTTTTCCTTAGTGTTAGGATTTTAATATTAAGAATATATGCACCATTTTCTTTGTGATTTATACATTTAAGTAAAACTAACAACAGAAATGGTAGCTGTGTCATATTCAGACAGTCACTGCTAATGTATGTAATGGAAGAAATCTGAAATACAAAAGGTTTAACATAACAAAAGTTTATTTCTCATGCTCATAAAATCTGATGTGAGTTTACATAGGGTCTCCGGGATCCAGGCTACTTTCAACATGTGGCTCCACATTTCAGCATGGGAGTTTTGTGTTTGCTGCTGAATAGAGCAGAAAGCACAGAACTGACATAGTGACTCTCGAATGTCTTGGCCTGAAAATATTATTGTTTCTGTTTATATTTCAGTGGCTTGTTTAATCACAAGACCCTTTCTAATTACAAGTGGACTGGGCAATATAGTCTCCCCATATGTCCAGGAAGGACAGCAAGACAAGTGGATGGAAATTTTCACTCTCTCCCATAAACTGTTACATAGTAGATGTTTAATAAAAAGCAAGTAGGAAAATTTGTTATGGCAACAACCTCTTCATTCTTGAAGAAGTTTCTTTGAAGGCCAAAATTCCCTTGCAATTTGCAAAATTTTTCTGGTGCATACTATATAATGAGTGTTTTGAAATATAAGATCACACCAATTTTCTAAAGAACAATGTGAATCTCAGCAAGGATGATCATTTGCCCCTCATCACTTAATAGCACCTTTCTCCTCTGGCATTTGCAATAATCTCAAAAGATGAATTATTTTCTTCTTCCTCTTAATGCATAATCTAAATCACAACTTGTGAGTCTCTACTACCTACTGCCTGATGAACATGCCTGAACACTTGTATGGTGTCTTTACCCACACTGAAAAGGTAGGGTTTTCCCCTATTTCTGGGGCGGAAACAGACAAGACTTAGGAGAATTATGACGAATTTTTTTTCTTTTCTTACGAAAGCTGGCATGTCTGCCAGGGAGACACTTTCTACCTAGATAGTAGGATGAATAATTCCTCCACAAAAATGCCTATACCCTACTCCTGAAACATGAATATGCTATGTTACATGTCCAAAGGCACATTGCAGATATATTAAGGTTATGTAACTGAGTTTAAAATAAAGATATTATACTAGTTTATCCAGGTGGTCCCAATCTAATGACATGAGAACTCATACAAGCAGAGAACTTTGTCTGGCTGGAGACAGAAGAGAGATGCAGCAGAACAGGAAGTTAGAAAGATTCCAAGTGTGAGAAGGATTCAACCTACAATCGTTGACTCAAAATGCATGGGTCCACATGCAAGGACTAGAGAGAGGTCTCAAGAAACTATGGCATCTCCAGTTGACAGTCAGCAAAGAAACAGGATCTCAGTCTCATTACCACAAAAAAACTGGATTCTGCCAACAACCTGAATGAGCTCAGAAAGATATTCTTCTCAGAGCCTCATGATAAGAGGACTATCAGGTGAAAGTTTGATTTGAACCTTGTAAAAATCTGAGTACAGAGTCTAGCAGACCCATCCCATCCTTCATACCTATGGAAATGTAGATAATAAGCCCTATACAGATAATAAATGTGTGATGCTGTAAACCACTAAATTTCTGGTAATTTGTTATAGCCACCATAGAAAACTACTACAACTTCCTGGAAGAACTACAGGGTTTGTAAGAATTCACCCTCTGCAGATGGCTGCTACATAAGGATTTCCTTGGTCTTTCTTCATCTAACACTTAGGAAGGAAGCTTTGGTTTTTGACCACGTCGTTAAGCTCACTCATTAGTGTATGAATTCAGTAGCCAGATTTAAAAAGTTGCCAGATTAAAACTTCCTCTTTTTCTAATGTCATCTGCTTTCTAAAACCTCTCTACTTCAAGATTATATCTCTGCTTCAGGATATAACACTAGTAGATTCTGTGTCAAATCAGACTCCATTCACCAGAGCATTTGAAAACACTTTAAAGAGTGTAACGTACACACCAAGAGGGATGAAGAGATCTAAGATTCACACTTCAAAGTGAACAATTACGTGGAAGGGGCTATTACTGTCAAAGGGGGTTCACAGTGAGGCACAGGACCTCCATGCAGTTGGAACCCTCTATGTCGAGGAGAAGGCAGGTGAGTCTGGCCTGTCTGTTGCTCCAGGAGCAGGTGCAGGCTCCAGAGAAGGACACAGTGATGAGTGGGCCAGCAGGTCAGTTCCAGTTTGCACAGGAAGACACACTGGAGAAAACTCAGGAGAAGGGCCCTGTAATGTGGGAAAGTGCTGGGACAGGACTCATGTGCAGGGACCAGGCAGCAGAGTCAGTTCTGGAAGAATCCTGGGGCTAAAGGCAGGAGGACCCCAGGCCAAGGAACCCCATAGACAGTCCGAAGCTGTGTTTGAACTCTCATTTTCATCATTCTTGTTTAGGCCTGCTTTTAGTACTTTGTCCATAGTATCTTTCTTTTTATTTCCTGAGAGTCACTGTGGACTAATGAGAAAAGCAATGAATGAATAGACCCAGGATCTGCCTCAGGCTATGAGGAGAAGTGTGGGCTGCAGAGAATTCAGACCAGGGAGTCTAGTCTCAGCCCTGTCACTTATGAGTCATGTGAACTCAAGAAAAATGCAAAGTTGTATATGCCTCAGGTTCTTTGTGAAGTGGTCTTGATGTAATCATCTTGCTATTTGTCTCATGTATACTTCTCAAAGTCTGATTGTTGTAATGTAAATAATTTATATAAGGCCTCTGGCACAGTGCTGAGATGTACTGGGTCTTTGATAATTAGCAATTATTACTATTATATTTTAAATCACAAATACTACCGACCTTCCCTCTTGGAAATTTTTAATTTATTTTTTATCCTGAAGATGTTAAGAGAATATGCAGCCCTCTAAGACATGGCACACCAAATTAGTCAAAATGCTTCTTAGCAAGAAAAAGTTACTTTTTCCTCACCAAAGATATATATATGTGTGTATATATGTATATATATATATATATCTCCTAGAATATGTATCAAAGATTTCCTCATTCGCTCCCATCAAAACACATATCTGTTGCTTTGAGTTTGTTAAATTACACTCAAGATAACCTAGTTTAAATACTGTATTAATGGGATGGGCTCTGCTATGTTTTGAATGTGTCTCCTAAAAAAGCGTGTGTTGGAACCTTAATCCCCAAAAGAAGAGTGTTGGGAGTCAGGGCCTAATGAGAGATGATTAGATCCTGAGGGCTCCATTGTCATAAATGGATTAATGCTATTATCACAAGAGCAGGTTCATTATAAAAGGGCAAGTTTGGCCCCTTTTCTTTGTCTTGCCCTTTCTTGTAGTCTTGCCTTCTGCCATGGGATGACTCAGCAAAAAGGCCCTTCTTAGATGCTGGCACCTTGGTCTTAAATTCCCCAGTCTCCAGAGCTGTCAGACATAAATTCCTTTTCTTTATGAGTTAGCCATTCTCTGCTATTCTGTTATAGCAGCACAAAATGTACTGAGATGGGCTCTGTCTTTCCCAGGCCAAAGCAAAGAGTGCCAGCAGAGTGGCTTCTAAGCATCCCGTATCAAGACAGTATTACCTTTATTGCTCATAAACTCACTGGAGATGATGTGCACACCTAGTCTGTGCACTGTATTCAACTGCACTGGAGTGAGGGGAGCACAGAACAACTTCCATTCCTGCCCCAGATGGTCCCAAGCAACTGCTAGAAGTAACTTTCCATTCTAGGCTTCAGTCTTTCAACTCTGGACACATCTTCAGAGAAGATGGCCACTGCTCACTACTCTCAGAGCCTCATCTGACTGACCACTCAGATTAATTTAAAATTGACTCACACTGAAGGATTTGCAATTTCCCAAAAGTCCAAACCCACTTGCCTCAAGGCATTTACACTCGATGCTCTCATCTATATATCCCTCCCTTCACATTCTCAGTCTTTTTTTGACGTGTCCCTTTGGTCTTTGAGGGTATCCCACCATATTCCTTAACATCTTCTCCTAGACTCTAAAATTCAAAGGACATAGGTCGATCTTGTTTATCTTGATGTTCTCAGTACTAGCACAGAGTGTTCAAAAATGCAGATGCTCAATTAATGTCTGAGGAATAAATGAGCCAGTATGCAAGAAGTCTAATTCATTACCATGTAATTAATTCTATATTATTGAATAATCTAAGTATATCCAGGCATATATATTTTACATAACAACAGAGCGAAAGTGAATAGGGAATGCAATAATTAGCCACTTTTTACTTTTGTTCTCTGTTTCTTGATCTATTCATAAAAATTTACAATCATCACACTATGACACTCTTCCCACTTTAATTCAATTTTCACATGTTTCCTATAATGAAACATGTACTTTTTGGAGATACCTTAAAGTGATACAAGTGGATCTACCATTTGATCCAGCAATCC
>VBSM01001483.1:20691311-20715316 GCA_008086735.1 Cheirogaleus medius
AATATACATAACCGTGATATTTGTACCCCCATAATATGCTGAAATAAAAAAAATTTAAAAAAAACATGTACTTTTGCCCAAGAATTAATGCTCTGCAGTGTTGATATCAGTTCTATCAATCATAGCAACAAATGAGAAACAACTTGTGTGTCCATCAGGAGGAGATCAGTTAGTTATGGCATTTACACACTTCAGAATTCTAGGGACTAGTTAAAGGGGTGAAATGTATCTATATGTGTTGTCATGGAAAGATTTGGCATTCACTTTATTCAGTAACAATAGCAAGAGGCAGAACAATATGTACACAGTTATCAATGTATGTTCAAAACTCATAGTGTATTTTTCTAGCACATGTATATAAGAAAAAGTCTAGAATAAATGTTAAAATACTACATGCAAGATTTTTTTAAATGTAGTTACCTTTGAGGAGAAATTGAATTTTTTAGGAAGCAAAATTGTGATTTTTTTTTGTATTGTTAGAATTTTTTTGGCAACAAGAATATATGCACAATTTTCTTTGTGATTAAAATATTTAAATAAAACTAACAATAGGATTAGTGGCTGTGTATTATACAGATAAAGTATGTATGAGATGTAATGGAGAAAGACTGAAATCTAAATGGCTTAGCATTTTGAAAGTTTATTTATTATGCAAATATTTTTTTTTGCAAGTAAAATTTGATGTAGATTGACAAGCGGTCTCTGTCAGTGTGACCCATGGGTCCACACTCTGTTCACCATGTGGCTCCGTATCTCAACATGGGTTCTCCCTTTTTGCTGCTGAACGAAACAGAAAATATAGAGATGGCAGACTGGCTCTCAAATGAATAGAAGTGGTGATCATGGGCATACTTGTCCTGTTCCAGTTCTTAGGGGGAATGGTTCCAACTTTTCCCTATTAAGTATGATGTTGGCTGTGAGTTCTCATATGTATCAGGCAGCTCCTGTGTTGGGTGCATATATATTTAGAATTATTATATCTTCTTGCTGAATTGCTCCCTTTTCCATCATATAATAACCGTCTTTGTCTTTCTTCACCTCTGTTGGCTTAAAATCAATTTTATCTAATATGAGAATGGCTACACCTCTTCCCTTTTGATTTCCATTTGCGTGGAATATTTTTTCTATCTTTTTATGTTGAGTCTATGTGCATCCTTGTGGTTTAAATGTGTTTCGTGGAGACAGCACATTTTAGGTTGTGTTTTCTCATCCATTAAGCCAGCCTATGTCTTTTCAGTGGGGCATTCAGTCCATTAATTCATAGCATTAATATGTGGGATGTTTGTTCATCCTCTTGGGTAGTCATTTACTGCTTTGTTTTACCTCTTGTTCTATTGTTTTATAAGTGTTGTGAGTTTGGGGGGTTAGGTGATTTTATACTGGTGGGTATCTGCTGTGCTGATTTGTGTATAGTGCTGTTCTGAGTATTTTGTGAAGGTAAGATCTGGTCATGGCAAATTCCCTCAGTGTTTGCTTGTCTGGAAAAGACTTAATTTCTCCATCAGTTGTGAAACTTTGTTTACACGGATACAAAATTCTAGGCTGGCAGTTGTTCTGTTTAAGTTGATTGAGGATGGGGTGTCAATCTCTTCTGTCTTGTAAGGTTTACACTGAGAAGTCTGCAGTTAGCCTGGTGGGTTTTCCTTTGTAGGTTATTTGGTGCTTTCATGTTGCTGCTTGCAGAATTTTCTCCTTCGTTTTGACTTTGGCCAGGTTGATTATCATGTGTCTTGGAGAGGAACTATTTGCTATGAATCTTCCTGGTGTTCAATGTCCATCTTATATCTGTATGTCTGTATTTCTGGCAATACCAGGAAAATTTTTCTCAATAATTTCCTCAAATAGATTTTCCATGCTTTTGGCTCTTTCTTCTTCTCCCTCAGGGATACCTATAATTTAACTGCTAGTTCATTTCATGTAGTTCCATACCTCTCTCAGTGATTGCTCAGTGTTTTCTATACTTTTCTCTGCATCTTTGAATTTCTGGGTTATCTCAAGAGCCTTGTCTTCAAGCTCTGAGATTCTTTCTTCTCCTAGGTTTAGCCTGTTGTTAAAGCTTTCTGCTTTCTTCTGTGTTTTGAAATGACCTAAATGACTCTTTTATTTCTTTAAGTCCTATTATATCCTTTTTTATTGTCTAGCTCTATAGTGACTTCTTCATTCTTTTCATTGATTTCCTGAAATATTTTTTGGCTTCTTTTTTGTTGATTTTCAACTTTCTCTTTAATTCCATTATTCTTATTTGCCTTTCATATTCTGAATTCCATTTCTTTCCTTTTGGCAATTTCCTTGTGGGTGGAATTCACTATTATAGCTCCATTGTGTTCCCTTGGTGGTGTCACATTATTTTTTTTCTTCATGTTGCCAGGGTTCTTTTGCTGGTTTCTTCTCATCTGGCTCCTCTTCCCTTGGCTCTGGGTTAATAGGATTTCAGGGCACCTATTCTCTTTGCTGGCGACTCTCTCAAACCAAGTCCAGGAGTGATTGCTGCTCAGCTCTGGGGGGGTCCTGTGTGAAGTGTTGGACCTCTGGAAGGGAAGTTCTGCTGGTCCAGCGGTAGTGGTGGGGATTCAGTGGTGGAGTCTTGGGGTTCAGGAATATCTCTGGAGTCTCAGAATGGAGGTACAGGCCCAGTGGTAGTCCTGGAGCTACAGGGGCAGAACCTTGGATTCGGGCACAATGAAAGCTACAGATCTTGCTCTGGGGATTTTGGGGGCAGAGTTTCCCATATGAGGGGCTGTTCCACCAGTGGGGACTGCTGATGCCCATTCATTCAGGCAGGCATTTGTCTCAGAGTCCCAGGGTCTGCATAGGCAGGCCGAAGCTGCTGGTAAGCCAAGGTTCTCCCTCCACACCTACGACCCACTGAGGCAGTCACCCCAGGCTTCCCAAGTGGTGTCTGTGGCATCTTGGGCTCCTCCTCTGTTCAGCTCCCATGCTGGGGAGGAGGCATCCTTGGCCCCCAGTCGCAGGGCACAACACAAGGGAGCATCTGTTCCCTCCCCAGCCCAGTGCAGGGGATGCAAAGGCTGCTGCTGGAAGGCTGGGTCCTGAGCAGGCCTGGCTTCATTTGCCAGAGTGATCAAGATGGTGAATTTGGAGAAACCTGGGATTGGCAGGCATCAGAAATCTGCTGCACCTGCTCTGTGGTGGAATGTCTCTGCACAGACTCTGAGCAGCTCCCTAGTCAGTTCAGAGATCTTCAGTGGAAGAGGGAGACTCCTCACAGATCAAGCTGTCTGTATCTTTTATTTCTCTCCTAAAAAGCAGTGTCCCCCTTGGGTTGATTCTATCTTCCTGTCTTCACCTCTCCCCAGCAGTGTGAATTATATTGGGATCCCCAGCTTAATCTTCGAGATGGTGGGTGATGCTTGTGAGTAAGAATGAGCCACACCCTATTTGGTTGAGTTGGTAGATGCTGTAATGAACCATAGAGCTGTTCTCCCTGTCATTGGTTGATGCTTGCAGGAAAGAGCCAACTACAGAAATGTACTTACGTGTCTACAATAAGCTCTAGTCCCTCAGGAGGAGCACTTGAATGCTCAAGGCTTTAGGAGAGGCCCTGTGGCTCCCAGAGGGTTGCTTGTTCTCCACTACAGCAGAAGTAGGTGGGGGAGTGGGGCTGGGCATGGTTAAGTTGGTGGAGCCTGGAAGGCTTTTCAAAGCCTTGGCAGAGCTCAAAGGTCATTTTTCTGACCACTAGGGTAAGCCTCTGGAGGAGAGTTAAGCCAGGCTCTCCAAACCAGGATGACTGCTCATGAGGAAGGGGTCATAATTCCCCATCTGGCTGTTGGGAGTGAGCTCCGCCCCTCTTGCATTACCTCTGCCCTCTAGTATCTGGTTGCAAATGGGCTCCTGAACACTCCACACTCAGTTGCTATGGAGCCACAAGCTGGGATCTTCCCCACCTGGGATTCACCCTAGTCCAACAGTTCTGCTTTGAGACTCCACAGGGCTTCAACGTTGTTTTCCTGGCTGCTGAGGAAAGCTGCTGGGAGGAGGCTCAAGGCAGGCTCTCCAAACTGAGATGGCTGCTCCTGAGGAAGGGGCTGATTTCCCCAACTGGTTGTTAGAAGTGAGCTCCACCCCCTTGTGTTACTCCTGCCCTCCAGTGTCTGGTTGCAAATGGTGCCTGAATGTGCTGCACTCAGTTGCTATGGCACCCAGCTAGACAACCCTCCCTAGTCCGACGTGCAGCTTTCCTGAGGGGGAGCACTCCCCCAGATTGCCTGTCTTGAGCCTCCACTGTATGCTCCCATCAGTTCTGCACACATGGGCACTCTCACCTCCTGAGTCCAGCTCCCAAATCTCCCACCATGTCCCCCAGCACCTCGCTCAAGAACTGGGGGCATGGGATCCAGCCTGCATGACTGACCTGCTGATGTGTATCTCTGGGAAATGCCAGTGGGCAGGGAAACCCCAGATCAGGCACCTTGGGTCTACTGCAGGTTCTCAAGGGGAAAGGCATGGGCCCCACTCTCTGTGGAAACCTCAGACTGGAGGATGTGCCAGCAAGGGAGAGGTGGCTGCTTGCCAAATTCTTGGCTCAAACTATTCTCCTGGTTGCAGTAGGCAGGGGAGGGGAGGGGGAGGATATGAGTGGATAGAAGAAAGCTGGCTCTCCAGCCTCTCTGGTCACTATCCTTGGAGGGGAATCCCACATGGAATGCCCAAGCTCTGGGATCATGCAAGTGCTCCCCACAATTCTGTGGTTGCTGCAGTGCTTGGGCTCATGGCGGTGGAAAAGTTTCCAAGTAACTTGGTAGCCTGCTGATCACCAAAGGAGTGTGGGAAGGAGAAAAGGATCCCCCCTTACCCCTTCACTCGGCTCTGAGTCTCTCTGGGTTTGATTCTCACCAATATCTTTTTTTTCTTTTTCCTCTTCCTTCTCTCCTCATCAATTTTCCTCCATGAGGTCCCTGGCAAGCTCCAGTACTTCTTCCTCTGACCTGCACATGAGTTGTGTCCTTTCTCTCCTTTCCTTTATCTGAAACCCTTCCTTCCCTCTGGGACAGTCTGGTAAGCAACGTCTCTAGTGGGCCATCTTGTCCCCCTAAATCAGTGTGCCATTTCCGACTCAAGAAATAGGGGCCCACATGGAAATACTGGAGAGAGGCTTCGAGGAACTATGGTAGCTCCAACTGACAGCCAGTAAAGAAATTCACGTCTCACTCTTACAACCACAAAGAACTGCATTCCTGATAGAACAACTTGAATAAGCTTGGAATGAGATGATTCCCAGCACCTCCCAAAAAGAAGCCAGGCTTTGACAGCTTGATTTGGGCTTGTGTAACCCTGAGCAAATGAACCAGCAGAACCAACCCATATTTCTCACCCACAGAAGTGTGAGATAATAAATGTGTTTTATTTTATGTCCCTTAACGCATGGCATTTGTTATGTCAGCATATAAATTTACTATATCCTTTTTTTAAGAATCCATATTCTAGACATGGTTGCTACATAGTGATTCCTAGGTCCTTCCTAATCTGCCACTTCCAAAAGAGGCTTTGATTTTTTACCATTTAGTTAAGATCACTCATCAGTGTATGGATTCAGTGGCCTGTCTCAAATAAGTCACCAGATTCTCCTCTCTTTATAACCTCATCTGCTTTCTAAACCTCCTCACTAACTTCAGGGATCTCTTTCAAGAACCAGTAGATTCTATGCCAATTCTGACTCTACTCACATGTAGATTTGGAAAAAATTTTTAAGTGTGGTAGAAGCAGCCAGAGAATATGAGTAGGCATGTAAATTTCACTGCCAAAGTATATAATAAACAATTATGTAGAAGGGGTTGTTATCAGAAGGTGTGTTAGTCTGTTTTGCATTGATATAAAGTAAATAATTAAAGCTGGGTAATTTATAAAGAAAAGAGGTTTATTTGGCTCACAGTTCTGCAGATTGTCCAGGAAGTATAATGTCAGCATATGCCTCTGGTGAGAATTTAGGGAGCTTCCAATCATGGAAGAAGGCAAAGGTGGAGTGAATGTGTCACATGGTGAGAGGGAGCAAGAAAGACAGAGGAGGGGGTGCTAGGCTCTTTTAAACAACCAGCTCTTATGTGAATTAATACAATGAGAACTCACTCATTGCCACAGGGCACCAAGCCATTCATGAGGGATCTGCCCCCATGACCCAAATGCCTCCCACCAAGCCCCACCTCCAACAATGGGGATCAAATTTCAACACCAGATTTGGAGTGACCAAACATCCAAACCATGTCGGAGGGATTCCACAATGAGTCATGTGACAGACAGGGAACATCTGCAGGAAGTTGGAGTTCTCTAAGCCAGGAGAAAGGGAGGTTACTCTGCTTTTCTTCCCACAGAGAGTAGGCTGCAGCCTTCACGGAAGGAAGCAGGGAAGAGCTGGACAGCTGGTCAGGATTTGAGCACAAGGGTCCACAGGTGCAGACTCAGGGGAGAGTGATGTAATTCAGGAAGTTCTGGATCTGGTCTCATGTGCCAGCACCTGGGCAAAGTCAGCTCTCAAAAAACACTGGGACTAGAGGTGGGTAGACCCTAGGAAAATGAGGCCCATAGGCATTCTTCAAATGGTGTTGAATTCTCATTTTCTTCTTTAGGTATTACACCTAAAGTATTACATTGGTATTACATTGGCCTCAGGTTCCTTTATTTCATTGTCTAGACATATTGTTCAATAATAAGGAAAGAAATGAATTAAGAGACAGAACATCTGCATGATCCAGGAAGGAGTTGAACAGTATGGGCTCTCAAGAAATTCGGACTAGAATTCTAATTCTGACACTTATGAGCTATGTGAAGTCAGGAAAATTGCAAAGCTCTATGAGGCTCAAGCTCTTTGTGAGGTGAACTTGATAAGTCTTGCCTTGTGGGACTCCTGAGATGTATGTAATGTATGAAAGCCCTTGGCACAATGCCTGGAATTTATTGCATATTTAACAACTGGCATTTATTGCTATTATTATTTTGACCCCACACCCTACCAAAATGTGCTCTGTGATTTTTTTTTAAACCAAGACATGTCAGAAAATATACAGCACTCTATGATACAGCACATAAACCAGCCAAAATGCTGCTTAGTAAGTAAAACCAAGCTACTTACTATGTAAATTTTGGTTGATATGTTATTTATTGTGAGCAGGGAAAGTCTTCCCCAGTTGGATGCAATTTAAGGCTCCTAGAATTTGTGTCAAGGACTAACTCATTGCATCCTTTCCAACTGTCCTTCCATCCAAACCACCTTAATTTCATTTATTTCACTCCCATCAATAATCTAGCTCTCACTTAAAAATTTGCCAACTTACACTCAAGACAACCTAATAATAGAAGGCCCTGTTAATATAGTGGGCTTTGTCTCTCCCAGGCTAGAACAAACATTGTCAGAAGGCTGGCTTCTAAGCACATCCAATGTCAAGTGATATCCCCCCTTATTTCTTAGAAACTCCCTGAAACTGTGCATAAAACACAGTTTGTGCACTGTTCCCAAATGCACTGGAAAAAATGACACCAGAAAAGGATGCAGGACACCTTGTATTCCTGCCTTAGGAGGATTCTCTCTGGTTTATCCATAGCTCCAAAATAATTGCTAAAAGAGTTCTCTATTCCAGGAGTTAGTCTTTTAACTCTGGACACACCTTTTAGCCATTCTACCTCCACTTACCACTCCCACAGTCTCAATCCACCCACAACTCAGCCTAACGTAAAACTGACTGACACTGAAGGACTTGCAGTTTCCGAATGTCCCAAACCCACTTGCCTCTGGGCATTTGCACTTGACTGCTCTCATCTGGATCCTCCCACCTTCTTTTTGACTTGTCCTTTATGTCTTAGAGTATATCTCATCATGTTCCTTACATGACAGCTGCTCTTAGACTCTAAAATTCGGTGGGCACAGTTGGGTCTTGTTTATCCTGACATTCTCAGTACTAGCAGAGAGCCTTCCAAAGAGAAGATGCCCATGCAATGTTTGAGAAATAAATGAGTCAGTGTGCAAGAGGTCTACTTTATTAAGATGTACTTTCTCCTACATTGTTGAATAAGCTAATTATATCCAAGTATACCTCTTAATTTTACAGTTTTTAAAGAACACAGTCAATGTGATAAGGAAATTCAAGAATTTATCATCTTTTACATTTTGACCCCTCTATTTCTTGATCCCAACTATTTTACTGCTGGTTCCTTTCACATTTCCAAGGAAATGCCTAATCCACTACTATGTTATCTTGTTCAAGATCACTAAACAAAATGCAAAATTTCCCTATCTGTTCTATAAAACAGTAAAGCTCTTATATCTTATTAACATCAATAAATGTATGACTTGTATCACTTATAATCATGGATTCTGAAGCTACTTTAAACCTTCTATTCAAAGAAACAACATTTAAACAAATATCCAAGTTACTACATAGTACAAGAAAACATATGTTATACACCATGTTGTCACCAACTTTAGCCAACCCTCCACTAATGAGAACATTAGCTGCCCTCTTCATAAACATAGTAAAGACTCTTCCTCAGCCTTCACTTACGGCAGGAAAGGCTGCTGGACTTGACCCTGGAACGGGCACTGGCCATGGCAGCGGTACGAGCTTTGGCTTCAACTCTGGCTTTGGCTCTCTCTTCCTCATCTTTTAAAGCCTCTTCATAACAGGTTGGGAAAGAACTGGGGGCGGTATTATGGATCTTGGCCAAAAACTCAAGGACTTTCATCTTGCTGGTTTCTTCATGGGATCTTGGGCCCCACAGGAATTCATAGCGTGGAGGATCACTGTTGGCCACCTGCCGGTACTCCAGGTACTTTTCTTTCACCAAATCTTCGGTGAGGAGCTTCCTGGGCTCCCCATAGATGAAGTGCTTCCTCCCATCGTATACCCCCATCATATTTAGCACTTTCCAGACTTGTTCCTCAGTGGCACAATTGCCCTTTGTGAAGATCACGCCGAGGACAGTCATCAGCAGGCCAGTCTTAGGCACACCTCTGTTTGCATCATAGCTTAATTCTAGTTTGTTGACAAGGACATAGGTGTTCCTGTTGGGATCCACTTCTTTCATGTCGAGACCAAAGACCAGCTCCAGGTGCTCAGAAGCTCTCCTCAGGATTTCAGGGAAGTGGTTCTTGTACATCTGGATTACATTTCTCAGCATATCTCCCTTTGTAATGGGCTCTTTCACTTGATACTTGTACAGCAGGTAATGCACCAACATAGCAACCCTCTCTTCTAGGGGATCTTTGTGACAGCATTCAATGGCATCCTCGGCCTGTGAAGCATTTGGCCTTTCCTCAACTTGGTTGTTGGCACCTTCATCATTAGATCTTGTGTATGAATCAGCTGCATCAGCAGCGGTGGTAGATGGGGCTGTCGCAGGTTCTTGCTGATTGCTAGGTGTTTCAGCAGCAGATGACGTCTGCAGAGTATCTTCAAAACGATGAGATGAGGAAGAGGGAGAGTCTTCTTCCTCTGCTACAGTGGCTTGAGCACCCTCCACATCCTTGGGTTCTTCTCTAGCCTGGCGGCGCTTCTCACGGGCACGGAGCTTACTTTTCTGACCGCGAGGCATGATGACTCTAGATAGAGACAGTAAGCAGGAGTTTGGGATAGAGAGCAGGTGAGTCAGTGACCAGGAGGAAAGAAGATAAAATGACACGATCCCCTTCAGCATGGATAAATCACCTTGTTTATACTGAAAGCTGCCTCTGCAGGTTTCCTTGAGGGAACTGCTCAAGGAACCCACAGGCTCCTCTTCTCCGATGAGCCTTTCCCCTGAGGACCCTGCGGAAGTAACTAGAGTGTGTCTTTGACTGAAGGCCTCCAGTCTTACCAGCACCTTACTGGGGCTGACATAGTGTCTGGCAGGTCCAGACCCTGTGGAAACTCCTCTGTTCTGAGATAAAGGATGTTTCTCTCAACTCGCATTCAGGGCCACCACCTTGACTTCTGGCCAGACCTGTGATCTCTCTGTTTAACTGTTTTGATGCTGATTCCTTAATTCCAAAGCCCTCACGTCCCCTACTCCTTGAATGAGGAATTGAGGGGGAATCTCATCTGACCACATCTGCAGGGGGACACCCTGGAATGGCAGTAATGGCAAAGTTCTGTGAGACCCCCTGTCCTGGCATAATCGGAGTTTTAAGTCCTCATTCAGAGTACTCACCTTTTTGCTTCTTGAAGGGCCTGATTCTACTCCCTTTGCTGACTTGAGACTTATCCCCTGAAAGCAAGGCCTTCACATCCATGAGACTCCTGATGCGGCTACTAGGGAGGCCTCAGACATATCCTTCCCCAGGGACTCTGGTCAGGAATGACAGCAGGTATAGCGCTCTGTGAAATGCCCTCTGTTCTCAGTACTTAGGTTTCTCATCATGACTCCTCACCTTGAGTGTCTTGTACCTTCCCCTCTGCAGACTTGAGGCCTTATACCAATCAGAACAAGGCCCTCATCCACCTGATATTCCAGAGTATGTAGTTGCAGGAGGGTTGTGTGTGTGCTCAGAATGACAGATCTGCCCAAGGCTTCCCAAGGCTGACCACAAAGGCAGTGCTTTCCCCCCTCAGTCCTCATTTTGACTTCCAGACCGGTCACCTCTCTCTTATCACCTGCAACTTCCCTGTCAAACACAAACCCTCATCCCTCTCTGACCACTGAGAATAAAGGGAGGGATACCTTAGCCTGAGAGCCCTGCTGATGGGCTACCAAGGCTCATAGCAGTGGTGGTGCTCTGTAGGGCTCTGTTTGACCTGGGGGAGAAAGTCCCCTCAGTCCTAGCTCAGGGAACTAAACTTAACTCCTGGTCACCCTGATAACTCCTCCCTTTGCTGACCTGAATCATCTAGCTTTAGATCAAGGCTTTTATGCACCTCTCCCTCACTCCAGAAAGTGAAGCAAGGGCACACCTGGGCCTTAAAGTCCTGGCAGGGGCTTTCCAGGGATGACAGTAAGTAAAGGCAAGATTCTGTAAGGCCTTCTCTGTTCTGGGGAGCCAGTTTACCTCACAGCTCACATAGGGGCATTTCACAAACTCGAGGCAGTGTCTGGGACTCCTTCCTCTTCTGTCCGATACCCTCACCTCCTCGAGCCACTAAAGTTCGAAGTCCAGTGTGCCACTGCTGAATCTCACAGAGCTGAGAGCAGGGGTCGGGCTCTGTGGGCACCCCTCTGTTATGGGGGAGGGGAAGTTTCACAGAAGTCACGGAGGGCCCCTCCTTGGCTCCTAAGACCCTCCCTGCCTCTGCTGGCTTGATGCCAACACCTTAGTCCAATGCTGCCATTTACCTGACTCTCTAAAAGTGAAATTCCTCAGGCGATCCCTGTCACCCGTTGGGGAGGGGTTTGGGGGGGAGCGGAATGGCGGCCTTCTTCGCCTTACGGCAGAGGTGGGACTGTGCACTTTTATTTTTTCTTTTTTGAGGTAGAGGATCCCCTCAAACCTTGCTCACTGTCTTTGCCTTACCTCCTGGCAGGGTCTGGATGCCTTCCTCTGCGGATCAGATGCCACCGCTCTCACGACACTGTCTCACCTCCTACAAACTTCAGAGGCGGAAGCCAGTGTGCACACATCCGGTCACCCCTGCTTGGGGTTTCCCAGGGCTGCTAGTAGGGGCAGCTCGCTACAGGGTGGGACTTTGTGGTTCCCCGTGTGTTATGGAGTGGGTGGTACCGTAAGTCCTTTTTTCTGAGGTGTATCCGTATTTTGGCTCCTGGCTCATTGATTAAAGGTTCCTTGAAGAAATAACCACCAAGCAGTAAACTCTGGACAGTTTCTCAGCTGCAATCCTTACAAATGATGGGTTTGCATCCCAGGCTTGACGTGAGATGGAAAGGCTGCAAGACAAGGTAGGGGCCTAAGACAGGTTCTGAGCTGTCAAAGAAAGTGCGTGGTGATCATGGGGTCTCTTCAGTAGCCAAATTTAGGGTTTGGGGAACTTTCTGTTCTAAAAGATCTACTTTCTACAGAGAAGACACAGATCTGCATAATTTGGTGAGATCCAGATCTTTCGACCTAATCTAACATTGCATTGCACTTTGTAGAGACATTCATTTTAATTTTGATCTCGTTTGCAGTAACAAGTGTATTATGTACATGTTCTAATATCACTGCTTTGTGCAGCAAGGCTCTTGATTTTACTATTGTGATCTATACACCATCTTTCAGAAGTCACTTATTTATTTGGATAGCCTGTGGCCTGTTCCTCCAGATTTTCTAAAATGGTAATCATGTTTTCACCAGATAATTTCTATTTCTTTTTAATATTTCTAATTTCATTTGTTTTTGTATTCTTATTCCCTGGCTATGTATGTAGCATACTTCTATGTCTTGTTCCTTACTTGAATGGGAATGCTCCTAAATTTCCCATTTAAGTTAGTTTACAATACATTTTAGGAAATGAAAATTCCCTTCTAATGTTAGTCTGCTGGTGGGGCACAGTGCTGTAATCCTAGCACTCTGGGAGGCCAAGGTGGGCGCATCGTTTGAGCTCAGGAATTCGAGACCAGCCTGAGAAAGAGCTAGACCCCGTCTCTACTAAAAATAGAAAGAAATTACTTGGACAGCTAAAAATATATATAGAAAAAAGCCGGACATGGTGGCGCGTGCCTATAGTCCCAGCTACTCGGGAGGCTGAGGCAGGAGGATCGCTTGAGCCCAGGAGTTTGAGGTTGCTGTGAGCTAGGCTGATGCCACGGCACTCTAGCCCGGGCAACAGAGTGAGACTCTGTCTATAAATAAATAAATAAAGTTAGTCAGCTAAATGTTATGCATTTGTGTTGAATTTTTTTCCAAAAGCTTTTTCTGCACTTCAGTATATGATCAAATGCCCTTTTAAAAAAAATCTAATGTGTTAATGTGGTAATATTTTAGGCAGTTTTTCCCTAATGTTATGTTCTTTTGCATTCTTTGGACCTAGACTATTTTTTTTCCCACATTTAATTCACTTCTGTATTGGACCTGCCGTGTATTTATTTAGGATCTTTGCCTCTGTGTGGATGAACTTGGCTGAAATATATTTTTTTCTCAGGGTGTCCTCAGCTGGATTTTTATTTTATTTAGCCAATCTTGCTCTCTTGTCCGGGCTAGAGTGCTGTGGCGGCAGCCTGCTCACAGCAACCTCAAACTTCTGGGCTCAAGCAATCTTCCTGCTTCAGCCTCCTGAGTAGCTGGGACTACAGGCATGTGTTGCCACACCCGGCTACTTTTTCTGTTTTTAGTAGAGACAGGGTCTCACTGTTGATCAGGCTGCTCTCGAATTCCTGAGCTCAATCGATTCTCCCGCCTCGGCCTCGGAGAGGGCTAGGATTACAGGCGTGAGCCACCATGCCCAGCGTCTCAGTTATATTTTTTTTCTTTTTTTTTATTTCGGCATATTATGGGGGTACAAACGTTAAGGTTACCTACATTACCCTTGCCTCCCCACCCCCCTAGAGTCAGAGCTTCAAGCGTGTCCATCCCCCAGACGGTGCACATTGCACTCACTATGTATGTAAATACCCATCCCCTCCGCTTCCCCCCACCTGCCCAACACCCAATAAATGTTATGGGGTTTTTTTAACATTTTGGTTACATTTTATATCTTTGCTTCTCCCTAGCAAGGGTTAGAGGTATGCCCTTCTGCTCTGCAATGCTCACCACATCCCTCAGATGTGGGACTACCCCCCTCATCCCCGAATCCCTGGTGAACACCACCACCCTTTGAGCACCATAGTGTTAATCAGTCAGTACCAATTTGATGGCGAGTATATGTGGAGCCCATTATCTGATCTTGTGTCACCTTAATTTGGATAATGAGCTTAAGCTCAATCCAGGATAATATAAGCAGTGCTAGCTCGTTGTCGTTTCTTAGAATTGAGTAATATTCCATTGTAAACATATACCAAATTTTAATAATCCACTCATGAATTGACTCATGACTTGAGTTATTTCCATGTCCTTGCAATCAGTTGTATTTTTAATGAAAGAAAGCTAACCTGGGAAAATGAGTTGAAAATTTCTTATCTTTTTGTATGCTTTGGATGTGCTTACATAAGATGGTGGGTTGTCTTTTGCTGATTATTTTGGTGGAACTGGTCCCCAGCTGCCTGATCATAAAACATTTGAGGGTAGCTAGAGCTTTGACCACAGTTTCACTTTGTATTGGTCAATTACAGTTTTCTATTTTTATTTGGACCAATGAGTCATTCATATTTTCCTAAATAATGGTCTTTGTTCATTAGGGATTTCAAATTTAATGGCTATATGTATTCTATATATTCTTTTCACTATAGAAATTCTCAAAAATATTCAACATTAGAGAGAAATATTCCTGACACTCAGAATCAACATCATCAATACATGGCCAATCTGGTTTCATCTATGCTCATATTTAGCACTGTCTCTGCCACTGGAATAATGTGAAACACATCCTAGACATCATATCATTTCATCTTTAAATATTTCAGTATCTATTTCTAAAAGATAGAAGAATAAACCAAGTACACTTATCCTACCTTTAAATTTAACTCCTTAGGATAATTAAATATTCAGTTATTTTTCACATTTACCTGACTGCCATCAATTTTTAAATTTTTTTTCTTGAACCAGAGTCCAAATAAAATCTAATCATTGTCATTGCTTTTTATCTCCATTAATTATAGGTCCTCCCCCCCAACACGCATAACATACATTATCCCTTTTACCTTATAATTTTTTTGTTAAAAAACCAAAAAATACTAGGGAGTGCAAAAATTATTTTTGATAAAAATGTGAATAGAAGAAGAGAAACATAGAGTTATTTAGAAGAAGGTTCAGTCTCTCAGGGGAATTTTGTTTTGGTTACATGTGATATAAGAGACTTTAACACATTTAACTACAAATGACTGAATTGAGTTTTTCCCAGGAATGAAAAGAGAGTTTCACATTAGGAAATTAATCAATATAATTAGCCAAGTGTAACTGTTAGAGATTATCCAGAAAAACAGAAATTATTCTAAATGTGTAACTCAGGTAGAATCTGATGCAAGAAACTATTTACTCAAGTGACGGATAAGCCAAACAGGGTAAAGGTTGGCAAACCAATACTTAGCAACTTAAAAAAGTCACTTCAGTGTCTAGGGTAGAGAGACAACGAGAGTTGATAATGTTACTGGAGCCTAGGACTTGGAGTCAACAGAATCTGGAACCATGGTAGATCATCATGATGAGGGTGAGAGCCATAAAGATGTAACCATTGAAAGAGAACGCACCTGATGCAGAGAGAGATAAGAAAAAAAAAAAACCTCTGGCTGCTCCTGTTCTCCTGGACTCTAACTTTGTGTTGGTGCCATAGGATGCCTGAACCATGATAGCAGCCAAAAGTTGGAGAATGTAGGAATTGTGACCTGTAAGAGTCATCTCCCAAACAATGGAAAACAGAGCAAGGAAAGAGTGAAAAATAAATCTGAGGTCAATTATATCAAGGACTGGCATACCACATTGACAGATTAAGTGAGAAAAATCATGTCTAAATTAACATAGAAAATATTTTGTTAAAATCAACATTAATTCATGATAAAAGAGATGTTATCAAACTAGATAAAGGATATATAAGAAAGAAAACCTATACCAAATATCATACTTAGTAGAAAAACGTTGGCTATTAAGAACTAGATAAAAATAACTGCTATCTCTGTTTTTATTGTACATTGTAACAGGGGTTTCTGCCAATGCAGTAATGGGAAATAGACGAAATAAAAGAGTTAGAGATTAGAAAATAAGATGATGATTTAGATATCATTTCTTCCTAAATGATCTTTAGATTCATCAAAATCCCAGCAGGATTTTTTTGGTGAAATTGATACAGTGATTGTTATTAATATGGAAATTCAGTGGACCAAGAATAGCCAAAATGACTTTGCAAAAGAAAAGCAAAATTAGAGGACTAATACTACCTGATCTCAAGATTTATTATAAAACTACAGTAATCATGACACTGTGCTATTTTCATAGAAATAGACAAATAGATCAGTGAAACAGAATAGAAATACCAACAATAGACCCCAATATATATAAGCCCCTAAATGTGAGCCTTGGTGCAAAAGTAATTCAGTGGAGAAGGGATAGTCTTTTCAACATACCATACTGGAACAATTGGAAATACATACATACATGCACAAAACACAACACAGAGCAAAACAAACAAAACAACCCAAAACCTTTGAGCCATTCCTTTCACCATGTAAAAAACAATAACTAAAAATAGATCATCAATCTAAATGTAAAATCCAAAACTATAAAAATGCTGGAAGGAAACATAAGATAGAACCTTTGTGATCTTGAGCTAGGCAAAGATTTCTTACATACAACTCTAAAGGGACAATCCATAAAAGAACAAATTGATGAATTTGACTTTACCAAAGTTAAAAACATCTGTTCTTCAAAAGATAATGCTAAGAGAATGAGAAGACAATCCATAGAAAGGGATAAAATATTTGCAAAGTATGTAAGTAATAAAGGATCTGTATCCAGCATTTATGAAGAACTCTTAAAACTCAATAAGAAAACAAATAACCCAATATAAATGGGCAGATGGTTTGAACAGACAATTCAACAAAGTACAATCATGAATGGCAAAGAGGCACATAAAAAATGCCCAATATCATTAGAAATTAGGGAAATAAAAATTAAGACCCCAATGAGATACTACTACACTCCTATTAGATTCTGTACAATTAAAAAGATTGACCATACCAAGTATCACCAAAGGTGTGAAAGGACTTTCATACCTTGCTGGTGGGGATGTAGATTGGCACATCCACTTTGGAAAACAGTTTGGCAGTTACTTGATTTAATCATACACATGCAATATAACCAAATTATTACACTCTCATTTATCTGAGAGAAAAGAGAATATGTCTAGGCAAAAATATGTACAGAAAAGTTCATGGAAGCTTTATTTATAATAGTAAAAAACTGAAAATAACCCAAATGTCCTTCAGTCGGTGACTAGATAAACTGTGGTGTATATATAATAGAATATTACTCAGCAATAAATGGAATGAACTATTAATGCATGCCATAATATGGATATATTTCAAATGAGCATTCTGAGTGATAGAAGTCAAACAAAATAGTACATAATGTATGATTCCATTATATATAATTCTAGGAAATGAAAACTAATGCACAGTGACAGATCAGTGGTTGCCTGTGGACTGGGAGGAATGAAGAAGAGATTATAATGGAGCATGAGAAAACTTTTGGAGGTGATGGATAGATTCACTAACTTGAATGTAGTAGTGGTTACATGGATACATATATGTGTCAAAACTTACCAAATTTTGTACTTTGAATATATGTGGTGTATTGTATTTCACATACACCTTACTAAAGTCATTAAAAATTCTAGAACAAGCCAATCTAATCTATAGGTGAAATCAGAACTATAGAGGAGTGATGTGGTGGTAGTCTATTGGGATTAGCAGGGAAAGGCATGATTAATCTTTATGAGGTGGTGAAATTGTATTATATATTTTGATTGGGATTGGTTACATATGTGTATGCATTTTTACATTTAGGTTCTGTGCATCTGTTCTATGAATATAATTTAATAATAATACAAATTTGATATCAGAACAGAACAAACAGAACATTAAGGAAAATAAATATCCAATAAGCTTTATATGGGTAATGCTTAATAAACCACTTTAATCCATTAATAAACATAGGTCAAATATTACTTAATCCTTTTTAGCTTTGTAGACACCAAATATTTTAGTAATTTTACTGAATTTTCACTTTTCACATAGCTGTGATGGTATTGTATATTCTTCAACGGATCTTTTTATCTCACAGAAACTTTAGGACTCATTCCTTTATTTGTAATTGATTCCTAATATTTTTGGTCATAATTAACCAAGTTCCATAGCTCACAATAACAAAAATAGCAAGATAACAGTGCTTTTTAGTTAAGGATAAATAAGTCCTAGGTGAGTGACTTTTTGAAGCCAGAACAATTACAAAATAATCATACAGGTAGCGTAACCATGTAAATGTTGCTAATAAACATTTATTACCGGTATTACCATAATGGAAGTCCTTTACCATATAATTAATACAAAATCATAAAGAATACTCAATAAGTTATTTTAAACAAAAGAATAAACTAACTTGTGACAAATAAACATGTTTATGTGAACTAAAATAATTATACACAGCAGTTACAAGGAATAAGTCCCAAAGAAGAGAGTAAGATATAGTATGTGAGAAATTTGTATATTTCCTGAACCTTGTTTAGAAGGAATGAGCTATTCCTCTTTGAGATTGGCTACCACATCAATTACTGTGCTTTACCTAAATATTTGATATGGTTATTCTCACATAGACCATATTTTGGTATTCACATTGATTTTATAATCACAAACTAACTATTAAGATCTAAGATTATTTTGGCAAGTAATTCATGCATCAGGCATCCTTACTCCCTCTCTGATATTTTTGCCATCTCTGAAATCTATATCTAATCAATGACCTTAAAGTTACTACTTCACTGACAATGTCTCATACCCTAATATTTACCTTATCCTTAATCTCTATCCCACTTTTTTACAACCAATTACTGACCTGGTTTCCATATTTGTCTTCAAGGATTAGACTTGGGGATAAATTGAGATTTCTGGCAGTATAGAATTAGTTTTTTGTTTGTTGTTTGTTTGTTTTGAGACAGAGTCTCACTCTGTCGCCAGGGCTAGAGTGCAATGGTGTCATCATAGCTCACTGCAACCTGAAACTCCTGGGGTCACGCGATCCTCTTGCCTCAGCCTCCTGAGTAATTGGGACAACAGGTGCGCACCACCATGCCCAACTAATTTTTCTATTTTGGGGGGAAATGGAGTCTCGTTCTTGCTCAGGCTGGTCTCAAACTCCTGGCCTCAAGCAATCCTCCTGTCTCTGCCTCCCAAAGTGCTAGGATTACACACATGAGACACTACACCTGGTAGAATTAGTTCTAAAAAGAAAATAAATACTTCCATAATTTTATAACTTAGATATGCCAGCCATCAACATTTTTGTTTTAATTTTTTACCTATCTATATTTTTTTACCATGCTGCCTAGGAACTAGGAACAAATGTTAATATTGCATTTTGCATGAGTTTCTAGGTCTGAGAATAGGAATCATGGACGAGGAAGCACAGACTTCAAACATCATCATACTAATTGCACTTATAGTGAATGCCTGAAAGTCTATTTTCTTATGTCTACTTATGTCTGGGTTTTTAGATTTCAGCCCTAAGCATGGAGTGTTGCTGAGACTATATCTGAAGGACATTTAACAGTATTCATAGTCTACTGAGCTAGAAAAGTTTCTTAAAGAATCAAAAAATATGCTCTAATTTTATCTTCAAAGATTACCATAAAGACATCAAGTGACTGCATAAAAGTGATTGATTAAAACTATTCCTATTCTCTAGGCCAGTCTTTGTTCTTTGGTGATAGAAGCAACTCTGTAATGTGGTCCAGAACTCTAACCCCACCAGCATCAGCCTACTGGTCAACACTGGGGCCAGCAAATCAATACCGATGGTGATGAAATACAAGAAGATATTCCCTGTTCTAGAGGGTATTATAATAGTGTAGATAACTATGACATGGAATTAGTAATACTACTGCCCATGTGTATACAGAACTCAATGATGATATTTGCAGTATCATTCAGGGATGTAAAACTGCTTGTCCTCCCTTCCCTGTAGAAGTTTATGTGTAAAATCATAAAGTACCTAAAATAAAAATAAAATCATGGAAAAGAGGGTAGGACAAAAGCCTGTGGCAGAGAGTCATGCAAATTTTCAGTAAATTAAATACCTTTGTTTTCCCCTTGTAGTCTTGGATGTTTTCCTGTGAAAAAGTTGCATACATGATCTAAGAGAATTACGTAAGATAATCAATGCAAATTATGAGTAGAGCTGTTTCCTACCTTTCTTTTTTAATTTAATTTAATTTTTTATTTATTTTACTTTTTTAAATTCAATAAATTATGGGGGTACAAACATTTTGGTTACATGAAATGCATTTGTTTCACCCAAGCCAGGGCTATAAGCGTGCCCTTCCCCCATACAGTGCATTCTGTATCCATTAGTTGTGGGTTTATCCCTCCCTACCACCTCCACCTGACTGGCACCCAGTGAGTATTACTACCATATGAGCACCTTAGTGTTGATTAGTTAGTACCGATTTGATGGTGAGTACATGTGGTGCATGTTTCTCCATCCTTGTGATATCTCACTTTGAAGGATGATGGGCCCAAGCTCCATCCAGGATAATATAAGAGGTGCCAGTTCACCATTGTTTTTTGTAGTTGAGTAGTATTCCATGGTATAAATATCCCACATTTTATTAATCCACTCATGTATTGATGGGCACTTGGGTTGTTTCCACATCTTTGCAGTCGTGAATTGTGCTGCCATAAACATTTGAGTGCAGATGTCTTTATTATAGAATGTCTTTTGTTCCACTGAGTAGATGTCTAGTAGTGGGATTGCTGGATCAAATGGTATTTCTATATTTAACTCTTTGGGGTATCTACAAATTACTTTCCACAGGAGTTGCACCAATTTGCAGTCTCACCAGCAGTGTAAAAGTCTTCCAATCTCTCCACATCAATGCCAGCATTTGTTGCTTTGGGACTTTTTGATAAAGGACATTCTCTATGGAGTTAGGTGATAACTCATTGTGGTTCTGATTTGCATTTCCCTAATGATTAGAGAAGTTCAGCACTTTTTTGTATGTTTGCTGGCCGTTATTTTGTCTTCTTTTGAAAAGTTTCTGTTCATGTCTATTGCCCGTTTATTGATGGAGTTGTTTGATTTTTTCATGTTGACTTTCTTTCTTTCTTTCTTTCTTTCTTTCTTTCTTTCTTTCTTTCTTTCTTCTTTCTTTCTTTTTATTTCAGGATATTATGAGGGTACAAACATTTTGGTTACATTTTATGACTTTGCCTCACCCAAGCGAGGATTAGAGGTATGCCCTTCCCTTCTACAATGCTCACTGTGCCCATTAGTTGTGAGATTACCCCCCCAACCCCCGAATCCCTGGAGAATATTACTACCATGTGAGCACCATAGTGTTGATCAGTTAATGCCAATTTGATGGCGAGTACATGTGGAGCCTATTCTTCCATTCTTGTGATACCTCACTTTGGAGAATGGGCTCAAGCTCTATCCAGATTCATGTTATCAGATGTGTAGGGAGCAAATATTTTCTCCCATTCTGTAGGTTGTTTGTTTGCTCTAATGATAGTTTCCTTGGCTGTGCAGGAGCTTTTTAATTTGATCAGGTCCCATTTGTTTACTTTGTTGCTGCCATGATTGCTTTGGGGGCCTTCTTCATAAATTCTTTGCCTAGGCCGATGTCTAAAAGAGTATTCCTAACATTTTCTTCCAAAATTCTTAAGGTTTCGTGCCTTAGGTTTAGGTCTGTTATCCATTGTGTGTTGGTTTTTGTGAGATGTGAGAGGTGAGAGGTGGGTATCCAGTTTCAATCTTCTGCATGTGGATATTCAGTTTTCCCAGCACCATTTATTGACTAGAGATTCTTCTTCCCAGTGTATATTTTTGCCTTTGTTGAAGACAATACAAGGATGGTTTTATATCTGTGTTTTCCGTCCTATTCCAAAGGTCTGTATCTCTATTCTTGTACCAGTATCCTTCTTTTTTTGTTACTTATAGCCTTGTAGTAAAAGTTGAAGTCTGGAAGACTGATGCCTCCCAATGTTTTTTGCTTAAGATTGCTTTGGCTATACGAGGTCTTCTTTGGTTCCAAACAAAGCATAGAATTATTTTTCCTAAATCTGTAAAGAATGATGATGGTCTTTTGATAGGGAATGCATTAAGTCTGTAGATCACTCAGGTAGTATGGACATTTTAAAACTATTGATTCTGCCAATCCACGAGCATGGTAGGGATTTCCATTTGTTTACATCTTTTATAGTTTCTTTTCTCAGTGTTTCATAGTTCTCCCTATACATGTCTCTCACCTCCTTTGTAAAATATATTCCTAAATATTTGATTTTCTTTGATGCTATTGTGAAATGTGTTGTGTCTTTGATTTGATTTTTGGCTTGACTGTTATTGGCGTATGTGAATGCCACTGATTTGTGTGCATTAATTTTGTATCCTGAGACTTTACTGAATTCATTTATTAATAACAGAACTCTTTTGGTTGAATCCTTGAGATTTTCTATATATAATATCATATCGTCAGCAAAGAGTGAGAGTTTGAAGTCTTCTGCCCCCATTCAGATATCCTTAATTTCCCTCTCTTGTCTGATTGCTCTGGCAAGGACTTCCAGCTATGTTGCATAGAAGTAGAGATAGTGGGCAACCTTGTCTGGTTCCAGTTCTAAGCAGGAATGCTTTCAATTTTTCCCTATTCAGTATGATATTGGCTGTGGGTTTATCATATATGGCCTTAATAATTTTAAGAAATGCCCCATCTATGCCTATTTTGTTAAGAATTTTTATGATAAAGGTGTGCTAGATATTGTCAAATGCTTTTTCTGCATCTGTTGAGAGAATCATAATGGTCTTTGTTCTTGCCTTTTTATCCTCTGGAGCCATTGTGGAATTTAGGTTTTATACTTTAACTCTTAAGTGATTTTACTTTGGTGAGTGTCTATTGCTCTGTTCAGTGTATAATGCAGGTCTGAGTACTTCCTGCGGGGCAGGTCTGGCCTTCGCAAATTCAATCAGTGATTGTTTGCCTGGGACAGTCTTTATTTCTCTCTCATAGATGAAGCATAGTTTTGCCAAGTAATGAATTCTAGGTTGGCCATTGTTCTGTTTTAGAAGATTGAGGATGGGTCCCCACTGCCTTCTGTTTCCTACCTTTCTTAATTGTTCATGCCACTTAAATGTAGAAAAAGGAAGAAGAAAAACATTCATATAATTAGCAAAAAAGCTTAGAGTGATGTGGCTTAAATATTCACATATATTACTCAAATTTTATATTTATGTAAATATATACATTATATATAATATGATAATATATTATAAATTATATATACTATTCTTAAAATTCTGACATATTTAAAGTAAAAATGAACATAAGTAAAAATAATATATGTAACAGTGTAGAATTTACTTTTATGATCATTACTTAACTTCAGTGAGTTTGATGTTCTGTTAAAATGGAGTACTGCAAGCATACAAGTTAAAATGGTTGTAAAGTCACTTTGATATATAATTGATGTCAAAAGTATATTCCTTGATTTACTTCCACTTCTTACCATATTACATATCTCACATTTTAATGGCATATTTCAAGCTAGTTAATTGACTTGAAGAAGTTCAAACGGGTGATACACATTAAATTTTATCATAAAACAAAGTAGGAAAAAACAAAAAAATTAAATGTTATCTATTTTTACACTATAAAGGCTTTAATGGGTTTTTGTTTGTGAATAGGAAAAACAGATATGTATTTGCTGTTAAGAACTGTGAAAAGTGAGATTTTGCCCTTCTTGCAAGCTGAGAAGTTAGCCTGTCAGTTTCATGGATGCTGACAGAAGACACAAGGCTCTTGTGTAAGAGATGAAAGACTTTATTAGTCGCAGCAATAGTGGTAGCCAGAGTATCAGCATTTTCTTACACTGATTCCCCAAGCCCCAATTCCCAGAGGGAGATGTGAAGAGATCTGGTGACACCATCCCATGCACTGAGTTGCATTATAAGAGAGGAACCCTGAGCTTAGAAAGCCTGAATCTTGTGTAATAGGCAGCAAACATGCCTTCCCTCTGCCCTGTAGATGTTCTATTTATCTTCCAAGGCTGTTCTCTGCACAACTTTCTTGAAAAGAAAATCCATGGAATACTACTCAACTACAAAAAATAATGGTGAACTAGCACCTCTTATGTTATCCTGATTAGAGCTTGAGCCCATCCTTTGAAGTGAAGTTATCACAAGAATAGAAAAACAAGCACTACATGTACTTGCCAACAAACTGGTACTAACTGATCAACACTAAGGTGCTCACATGGAAGGAATATTCATTGGGTTCCGATCAGGCGGGGGGGGGGGG
>VBSM01001483.1:20728633-20739906 GCA_008086735.1 Cheirogaleus medius
TCTCCTAAGGTTAATTCTTAAGCTACATAATCATATTGCAAGTCCTCAACAGTTCGATGTCTCTATTTTTGAACCAGACCTTGCTGTTTTGGTTACTATAGCCTGGTAGTATAGTTTGAAGTCTGGTAATGTGATGCCTCCAGATTTGTTCTTTTTGCTTAAGATTTCTTTGGCTGTTCAAGCTCTTTTTTAGGTCCAAACAAACCATAGAATTAGTTTTTCTAGATCTGTGAAATATGATGTTGGAATTTTGAAGGGGATTGCTGAATCTGTAGATTGCTTTTGACAGTATGACCATTTTAACAATGTTGATTCTGCTGATCCATCAAGATGATATGTTTTTCCATTTATTTGTGTCAGCTGTGATTTCTTTCATCAGTGTTTTGTAGTTCTCCTTGTAGAGAGCTTTCACCTCCTTGGTTAAGTATATTCCTAGGTATTTTATTTTCTTTGTAGATATTGTGAATGGTATTGAGTCCTTCATTTGACTCTTCACTTGACTGTTATTGGTATATGCAAATGATACTGATTTGTGTACATTGGTTTGTAACCTGAGACTTTGCTGAATTTATTTATCAATTGCAGAAGTCTTGTGGTGGAATCTTTGGGATTTTCTAGATACAAGATCATATCGTCAGCAGCATGCTGTTTAATTTCCATGACTTTTTGTAGATTAGAGTGTTTCTCTTGGAATTGATTTCTAGTTTTAATCTTCTGTGATCTGAGAAGATACACAGTATGATTTCAATTTTTTAAAATTTGTTGACACATGTTTTGTTGCCTAAGATGTGGTCAGTCTTGGAAAACATCTCATGTGCTGATGAGAGGAATGTATGTTCAGTAGTTTTGGGGTAGAATGTTTTGTACATGTGTGTTAGGTCCATTTGTTCTAGAGTCCCATTTCAGTGCAGTGTTTATTTACTTATTTCTGCTTTATTTGTTCAGCTCTGACAGTGGGGTTTGATGTCGCTGATAATTACCATGCTACTATTTATTTCTGAGCTTAGCTCTAGTAGAATGAATCTAGGAACTCCTGTGTTGGGTACAGATATGTTTAGGATTGTTAAGTCTTCTTGTTGAATTGCTCCTTTTACCATTATGTAATGACCCTGTTTGTCTTTCTTTACCATGGGGGGGAATGAGTCTGGGTGGAGCTGAGTTGGGTGAGTTTGCCCTCAAGCACCACAAATGCTGTTAGCAGGGGTCAATGTTCTATTCTCTGCTTCTGGGCAAAGCTGCCATGGAGGGACTGAAATGGCCCCACTCAGCTGAAAAGTCTGCGTGTGGGGGTGGGGCTGTCTGAGACCGGAAGTCTGAAGAAGGCCTCAGTCTTTTCCACCCTCCCATACTCCACGGTTTCTCCTGGATCTCTGCCAGCAGGCAGGACCTCAAGCCAGTGGATCTCCCCTGACTGTGATGTAGGCCGGGAGGGTCCCTGCCCAGGATCGCAGCCTGAGGTGGGTGCAGGGCCCTCCCATGGGAGGAGGGTTGCCCCTCAAGCACACTGATCTGCCCCTGAAGGCTCACACACCTCATTAGGCAAATATCCCTTCTGTACCCCGGGGCCATGTGATTGAGACCTGGGTGTATGGGATCTGGCCTTCAGGCATGTCCCCTGGGCCCCCGAAGATCAATCCCTGACCCTGCCAGAGAGGAGTGCTGGTCTCAAGTCAGCATGTCACCCATGGGGTACCCAAGCTGGATCAATGTTTCTCTGCCTCGGAGTTGCCCCACTCTGCTGCAGTCAACAGGCCAGCAGCACCTGGGAGGGCTGGCGAGTAGGGAGCTCACAGTCTGAGTACCACTCAGTCCACTGTAGGGCCCCAAAAGGAAAGGTCCTGTTCCTTGCAGATGTCTCTGGATGGTGGCTAAATTGTCTCTCTCAGCAGCTGCAGGTAGGGTAGGGGAAGGGGAGGATGAAGCAATATGGCGTCTGCTGATTGGCTCTGGTCTGTGTGTGGGGAGGTGCCCCTAGGAAGCTGGGAACCTGGTGCCCTGTCCACAAGAGGCTCACCGCTCACTGGCGGCAGCTGTCTCTGTGCTGGTGTCAGCAGGTCTCTCCAACTGCTCAGGAGCCCACCAGCAGTCCCAGATGCAAGGGAGGGGAAATTTAAGCGCTCCACCTACCCTTATTGCTGGTCTCCAAGCCTCTCAGGGGCCTTTCTCCTTCCAGTTCTCCTCCACAACTTCTTCCCACGGGGTCTCCTTTATTTTCAGGCACCCTTCCTTCTGACCCTCATCCGATCTGTGTTTGTCTACCTGTATATTTTTTTTTCACTTTCTTCTAAAATCTGTCTTTCTTGCACAGACACTCTGCCTTGCAGGTTTTCTTGTCCGCCATCTTGCCACTTCTGGTTCTTTTAAAAATTGTATTGTTACTTTTTACATTTTCCTATTGCTTGCTGAATCCAAAAAGTTCAGTATATGAAACTTATTCTAGAAAATACAGAAATTAGTGGGAATTTAGAAGGGATTATATATTCAGTATGTAAGAAAATTCTTTTTCAGTGTCTGTTATCCATTAAATTGTTTCCTTTCTTTTCAGCTATGAAAAGATGTATTATTTCCACATTTATCCTTTTAAGTGTAAATCTTGAAATATATAAATTAATTTAAGAGTTTAGCATAAAGCTTAAACACACTGGCTGCTGGCAGAGTGGGTGGTTATCCATGTTTGCCTCCAGAAAATCATACTGGAACCAAGTGAAATAAAAAGATAATACTGACATACGGAACATCCTGAATCATGCCGCATTTCTCTTCTGAGCAATTAAGCACTTTATTTAACAACTTTTAATAAATATCTATCGTGTGCAGATGCCACTCTATGAAGTGGCAATATATTATAAAACATGCAGTCCCTCCTTCTCAAAGATGCCATGGTAGCAATTGTTCAGTAAAGAGATACTTGTAAAACAGTGTGGTGAGTTATCTGGTAGAGGCAGTGACACTAAGTCCTCAGAGTTCTGAGGATAAAGGATTGATTGACAGTAGCACAACTTTGAGAAATTATCATGTCTTTCCTCTTATACTAGCTAAGGACGTGTCTAAAAGCCTATTTCAAGGCCAATAGCTCTTTTCCCCTCCATTCTGCTTCCCAAAGGAGAATGGCATTATTCTCAGGCTTTCTGCACTACTGCATGCCATATTCATGAACAGAATCCCTAAAATAATCAAATAAAAGTCATGGGAAAAAATGACATGTACAAATGTGGAAAAAGAGGTGAAAGAAGTGAAAGTAATAAAAAATATCTTTTTCGAAAAATTATCAAAGAAAAATGTATTAAGGAAATGGAGCAATTCTTTCCTTTCTCTGACAATTTTACAATCTTTAAAGTAACTTTCAAATAAATTTTCTGAAATATTTCAGATTTTATTTCCTTTTATGCATTATGAAATCTTACAATCCCATTTTTACAATTTACTGGCAACTATAATTCTAGATATTGAGTTTGTTACCATACATAATATCATGAATTCAAATTCCCTCAAAATTGAGCCTTCAAGTAAAAGTGATTTTTTTTAAATAAACTAACTCATGGCATTACTTCAACTCAGAGACTCATAAAGTGTGTTGTGAAAATTATTTTCATTAATTTTAATTAACTTTGGGCCTAGACAAGTTGTATATATTAGCAAAAGGATTTAATTATTTTTAAAATGATAAAATGTTAACATTTTAAGGAAAGTACAGATTCAAAACAAATCTGCATCAATAAATAAAGGGATAGGAAACCAAACTATTTGGACTCTACACTGAAACAGAAAACAAACAAAAAGTAATAAAATGAATTAACCTAAATCAATGCTGATATTCCAGCTAGCAGTGTATTCTTATGTATTAATTATACATGAATGGATTAATAAAATGTGGTATATGTATACCATGGAATACTACTCAGCTACAAAAAGCAGTGGTGAACTAGCACCTCTTACATTATCTTGGGTAGAGCTTGAGTCCATCCTTTGAAGTGAGGTATCACAAGAATGGAAATACAAGCACCACATGTACTTGCCATCAAATTGGTACTAACTGATCAACATTAAGATGCTCACATGGTAGTAATATTCACTGGGTGCTGGTCAGGTGGGCAGGGGGTAGGGATTGGTAAACTCACAACTAATGGATGTGGAGTGCACTGTATGGGGTAAAGGTACAGTTGTAGCCTTGGCTTGGGTGAGGCAAAGGCATTATATGTGACCAAAATGTACCCATATGATATTCTGAGAAAAAAAAGTTGAAAAATATTTTTTAAAAATTCAATAGTAAGAAAAATAACTGGATCATTGAAATAAACTGATTCATTCTAGAAAAATAAAAGAAGAAAAAAATCCTAGAAATGATCCAAAATACCACCTAATAAAAAAACCTATAAGTGAAAATATACAACGTATAAATTCTCTGACAAAATTACAATATATATATTATTTTGGCTCATAATTTTCCAGCTGTAGAATTCTCAATACCTAAAAGCATAGTAATGTTCTTGAGTTTTTCCTAGACTCACATACTCATGTTAACAAAGCAATGTTGCCCCATTAACCATCATTCAAATGTACATTTCACTGTACATTTGTACAGTGAAAGCAGCACAACACCTTTCATGAGAGGAAATAAACACAAGTACAGCATCTCCAGTCTTTGTTTAATCAGCAGTTATCCAAGTGTATGTAGAAATATTGGTTACTGTCTGATAATGATTTTTTTATCTTTAAATTAATAGAGTATGTTTGAGTTTATACCTTTTCCCAACAAACAAGTTTTAATTTTCTAACTTATTAATTTAATAGTATATTTATAATTTTTAATAAACAAGTTAAAATTGTTTAATGTTTCAGTTTGTTTTACATTTATCTTAATGAAGTATAACATCTTCAGAAAAGTGAACAAATTATAATTGTACTGAATGAACCAGCAGTTAATATCTCCAGCTATTTCTGAAATCTCTTTATGTTCCATTGATCTATTTGGGGTTCAAGTGCCGTAAGGTTTGGATTATTCTGCTTTTATAGAATATTTTGATATCTTTTGGGCAAGTTTTCCCTTGTTATTCTTTGTTTGGAATAAAGTGAGTATTAAGTCTTTTTAAAAATATATATATATATATATACTTTAAAGTAGGAAAGCTTTTCTAATACTTATGGCCTCATAAAATGTTCTTTTGTTACCACTGATTATATATTATTTATCAAATAGAAATTAAATTACACTCACTGATTTTGTGGGTATGTGTGAGGAAATCCATTTTATATGTCTATGTTGACAATTAATGTACACAAATAATATATATTGACTGGTGTATATCCCTTTTTATAATGTTATTTAATTTACTAAAGTCCTTTATTAGTTGGATGATAGAGTTATTAGATTAAAGAAGAGCAGAAGTAAATTTTAATATCTTTATTTAAACTTAAATTTTAATTTTTTCTTATAATTATAACTTTTGGATGATTTGTACCCCATCACCTGTACCTCTGATTATTAAATAACACTTTTAATTAAAACTATATGTATCAATCAGGGACCTGGCAGAAAAAGATGATTTAAGCTATGGAGTTCAATATAGGGAATTTAATATCAGGAATATTAAGGTCAAAAAGTATTTGAAAAACTGAAAAGGTGAGGAGGGGACCATGAGGCAATCTGGCTGTCAGCACAGGAGCAAGTGGGCTCTAGCGTGAAAGAGACAAGGATAGGAGGATGTGTTGTTACCAAGGAGCAGAAGTAGGGGTCTTCTGGTAGGAGCTGGGATTCAAGAAGGAGGAGAACCTCTGGGAGCTAGAACCACATACAAGATGCAGCCATGGCCAAGAAGGCCATCTAAACCTGAGAGAGGTGGGATAAATACCCTGAATTCTCCTCTCTATTAGCCTCCAAATATTCTGCGAGTGGTTCCCATTGGCAGAACTCAGTCAGAAGCTACTTGGTGGGGTAATTTGTAAGCTAATTAGTAATGGCTATGTACTTGTGTGGCTCAGTCACCCAGTACACAGAATAGAGCAGGAGGAAAGAAGGACATGGCTCTTAGTGTATATTGGCCAATAAGCAGAACAATATATTCAAAACAATCCATAGACATAATGTTATTTTTTCTAGCATAACACCATATTCTAACATTTATAGAAGATAGGAAGAAATCAGACTACAAATGAAAAAAATGTCAATAATTGCAGGGGTTTGAGGTAGTGGGAGAATACTTTAAAGCATAAAAATTGAACAGTATACCAAAATGCATTTGATAAAAGGAAATGTTAACTTTTACTTAAAAATTAATAAATCAAAAATGTAAGGATTTTTGCTTAATATGATGAATTAGTCTGTTTTGCATTGCTATGAAGGAAATACCTGTGGTGGAGTAATTTATAAAGAAAAGAGGTTTATTTAGTTCATGGTTTTGCAGACTGTACAAGAAGTATCATACCAGCATTTGCTTGGTGAGGGCTTCGGGAAGATCCCAATCAAGGTGGAAGGGGACAGGGGAGCAGGCATGTTAGTGACAAGAGAAGGGGCAAAGAGAGAGAGGAGGAGGTGTCAGGCTCTCTTAAACAACCAGCTATCCTGTGAACTAACAAAGTGAGAACTCACTCATTATCAGGAGGAGGAGAGCACCAAGCCATCATGAGGGATCTGCCCCCATGACCCAAACACCTCCCACCAGGGCCCACCACCAACATTGGGGATCAAATTTCAACATGAGGTTTGGGGAGGACAAACATCCAAACCATATCACATGATAAAAAAATACCTTTGTAATATCCACATTGCAAAAGACTGAATTTACATTTAATTCTGAAATTAGACAAAGGTGATATTGTTACCCTATTTCTTGGTATTTCTCTGCTAGTCCTGGCTTATAGAACAATGTGGAAAAAGAAAATGAGATATAGCTATGAGAAAGTAGTAAAGAAAATTACCATTATTTCCAAATAATATTATCTACCTAAAAACTCAAAGTTATATGAAAAATATCACAACTTAAAATTCAAAAATATAATTAAAACGTACTAACAAAACTTTTATGTATTACCAAAATTAACATTGAAATACAATGAAAAATAAACTATATCTATAACAATAACAAAATGCAAGTACTTGCAATACTTTGGAATACTCAAAAAAATGAGTGTAAACTTCATGAAAAATTCTACACAACTTTACTTTGAGACCTAAAAACTTGAGTAAATAGAGACTCATATCAAGTTTTTGGATTAGAAAACTTTATATGTTAACTATTGTAATTCCTCTTAATGGGTGGGTTTATTACAAGTTTATTCACATTCCTACAGATTTATTTTGGAAGGATAGTGTTGAAAATCATGTCAACTTCTCTCTGGAAAAGACATTAAGTCAAGAATATTTTGAGAAAAAGAAGTATGAAATGTTAAAATGCAATATACATTTTCAATTCCACATGACAAGCTGAGCGACTGTGGCTATCACCCCCGGCTCCCCAAATTCACTTACAATTGCAGACAGCATATCGGTGAGTGTGTGTGCATATGCAAACAAAAAAACATAATAAAATTGTCAATTAAGAACATTTCATATTTGTAGATAAGAGGGTTATGGTAGATAGAAAGTTGATGGGTTCAGATTGAAAGCCAATTCAGAAGTGCCAGAAGTGAAGCTAACACCAGAAGTAAGCAGATTTTCTCAAGGAAGCCCTGGGGAAAACTAAGCTGATCGTCAACAAATATCAAAGCCAGAATAAGCTGTGGGTCAATCATAAAGATAATTATTGTAAGGAACTTTACTGAGAACACCTGGGATGTCTGTGCCCCTATGTCTCCAGCTCATAAACAGAACAGCTGGCTGTAGTGAATTTTGCCCTCAAAATGAAACCCAAGAAATTCCTCTGGACAAAATAATTTGGTTCTAGGGAAGGCTTTCCAGTAAGGGCTTGAGAAGTTGAGACAATCCTCAAGAGAGTACAAAGAAGAAAATGTTAAACAAAAACATAGAAATATTTTATACATGTTTATTTCCAGAATAAAACTCTGGTTTGGCAATTACAAAGACTTTGAGCATACCTGTTTGTCTGCCTGCCATCCACACAAAGGTCAGTACCTGTCCCAAAGTGTAATTTGTTTACTTGCACAGAATTAGTGATCAGCCTTAATTATGGGAAAGTCTTATTGGAGAAACATACCTAATATCATTTTGGAATCCAGCATGCGATGTACCAATGCCAATTGATGCTGTACTTCATTTATAAATATTAATAGACCAACACATATGACAAGACATTTGAGGTAAACACAAAGTGTGAAGGAGATGGACAAAGAAAAACAAACAGAATAATATAATTAATAGATAAAAAATTCAGAGGAAAAATAATTCAAAAATGAAAAAATAAATTAAATCCAATTCATACCTTGAGAGAAAATCAAAATGAATATTGCTACCATGTAACCAGAGTAATCGGTCGAATGGTATTTCTATTTTTAGCTGTTTGAGGTATCTCCAAATTCTTTTCCACAAAGGTTGCACTAATTTGCAGTCCCACCAGCAGTGTAAGAGTGTTCCTGTCTCTCCACATCCTCGCCAGCATTTGTTGTTTTGGGATTTCTTGATACAGGCCATTCTCACTGGGGTTAGGTGGTATCTCATTGTGGTTTTGATTTGCATTTCTCTAATGATTAGAGATGTTGAGCATTTTCTTATACCATTCGACCCAGCAATAGCATTGTTAGGCATCTACCCAAAAGAGCATAAGACATTCTATTATAAAGACATCTGCACCCGAATGTTAATGGCAGCACAATTCACTATTGCAAGGACATGGAAACAACCAAGTGCCCGTCAATTCATGAGTGGATAATTAAAATTTGGTATATGTTCACAATGGAATATTACTCAATTCTAAGAAACAACAGCGAGTTAGCACCGCTTATACTATCTTGGATTAAGCTTAAGCCCATTATCCAAAGTGAGGCAACACAATATCAGGAAAATGGGCTCACATGTACTCGCCATCAAATTGGTACTGACTGATTAAAACTATGGTCCTCAAATAGTGGTAGTGTTCACCAGGGATTCGGGGGTAGGGGGGATAGACCCACATCTTAGGGATGTGGTGAGCATTGTGGAAGAGAAGGGCATACCTCTAACCCTTCCTAGGGAAAGGCAAAGATATAAAATGTAACCAAAATGTCAAAACAAAACACATTTATCGGGTGTCGGGCAGGTGGGAGGGGGGAGGAGGGGATGGGTGTATACTTACATAATGAGTGCGATGTGCACCACCTGGAGGATGGACACGCTTGAAGCTCTGACTCGAGGGGGGAGGGGAGGCAAGGGCAATATATGTAACCTTAACAACATTTGTACCCCCACAATATGATGAAATAAAAAAATAAAAAATAAATCAAGTCTATTAAAAATAGTAAAATCAATTCTGATTCATCAAGAGGAAAGCAGTATGCCTAAATTCCCAAACTTATTTGTCTATGGAATCTTTTGTGTGGAGCATCTCTCGGGGCTAGTATTCAGCAGAAAACACTCTGGAAAATGCTGATGCAGCATAAGAAGCCTCATGACCTCATTAGCCTAGAAAATTAAGTACCAGTCTAGCTTTCCAAAAACTTCAGAGAGCTGATTTACATCTCAAGTCTTAAGACATGATCAAAAGCTAAGTGAAGATAAAATAACTCATAAAACTTTAATAGAAAAAAGGGAGTCAAATTTTTCCAGGGTGCAAATTCCAAAATATTCTCTGCCCACATTTTATTGAATAAAATGGGGAAAGAAACACCAACTGGATTTTTTTAAAGTTCTTTTTGATTGTAAAGGGCAAAGAACCACCTGATAAGAAATCACCTGTACCTTTCTACTTCCCAGTGCTCCTACAAAACTTCCTAGCCAAGGCCCTATAATCACACAGCACTTTTTTTACAGCACTTTCTACCATGTATTACAGTCACTTGTGTCCAAGTCTTATTTCAACCACTAAACCATTTAGTTACCTAAAGGCAGAATCTGTATCTAATTTATTACTGAATCACCACAGCAGAATATGTTCTACTTAGTAGGCATTCAGTAAATATGTTTTAAATAAATATTGTAATAACTGCTGGAAAAGATGGCAAACTCCTATACCATTAATTCAACATAAACTTACTAAGCTCTTGCTACATAAAGGTCAGTGTACTAGATGCAACAGGTATATAAAAATATTTTTAAACTATTAATTCTTTCAAGAGTCAGATAACAAAAGTCAGGAAGATGTATACAGAAATTACTACAATACAACACAATTTGTGATAAGGGCCAGAAAATAATAGAAATCTATAAGAGATCAAGAGAGGGCGAGATCTCTTTCAACAAGGGTAATCAAGAAGAGATGCCATCTGAGCTGAACCTTACAATGCAGATGGGATTTTCATAATGTAAAGCAGTCAGAAAGGGCTTGCGAAGATAAGAAAACAAAATATAAGAAGTGTTGTTGATGCAAGAGAAAAAGGTAAAATGATTCACTTGGATGGACACATAAGACAGTTATTTAACCGTGGAGATTGACAAAGTGGAAGAGGAAGCTGGGCACAGAGAGTAAAAATTCTTAAATGCTGAGCTTTGGAGTAGAAACTTCATTTGTTGGGCAACTGCTAGTCCCTGAAGGCTTGTTAAAAGGGCAGTGAGATACATTAGAAGAGCTCACCTGCTTAATAATGAAAGTTAATAATATTGAGAATACATAAAGAGATGGGGAGAGAGAGAGATTGAAAGTTGGGAAGTATAAGAATAAGGCAAGGATGTGAATTAAAGCACAATGTCTGAAACAAAGTAAACACTCAATAAAAGATAATAAACCACTGAATATACGTTCTATTCATCAGCTCATGGGTCATTCTCTAAGATTGACCATATCCTAGGACACAAAGCAGGTCTCAAACAATTTAAAACAATAGAAATTATACCATGTATCTTTACAGATCACAATGGAATAAAGGTAGAAATCAACCCTAACAGGAACTCTCATTTCTACACAAAGTCATGGAAACTAAACAACCTTCTGCTGAACGATCACTTCATAAATGAGGAAATCAAGATGGAAAACAAAAGATTCTTTGAACTAAATGACAAAGGAGACACAAGTTATCAAAACCTGTGGGACACAGTTAAAGCAGTCCTGAGAGGAAAGTTTATTTCCATAAATGCCTACATCCAAAAGTCGAAAGGATCACAAATAGACAACCTAATGAATCGCCTCAAAGAGCTTGAAAAAGAAGAACAGACCAACCCCAAACCCAGCAGAAGAACTGAAATCATTAAG
>VBSM01001483.1:20761882-20810469 GCA_008086735.1 Cheirogaleus medius
AGTTTGCTGGTGAGTATATGTGCCCTGTTTAAAACGACAGTGTTCAGCTCAGTCTCATTGCATTCTCCACATTAAGTTCCCTTTTGGGACTTTTAAGGTCATTTCCCGACATCAGCCCTTGGTAGGGGTCCTTGGTAGGGGTGTCTTGAGGTCCCCAGATCCCAGGGTAGTTGTTCCTAACATTGAATCTCAGTGAGTAGGAACTTTGGTCAAGCTATGTCCGTTCCAAAGTCTAATCTCATTATGCAAATTTCTCTACTTGCTTCCAAGGGACCAGAGATAATACCTATTTCAAGGAGTATTATTAAAGGAAAGCCAGTGTCAGGGTATAGGATGTTTCATTACATCCTTCTTTCCCAATAAAAGCCTGCAAAGAAGTGTGTGTCTTGGTTAATGGGTGTTGGGGAAGAAGGTGATCTTTTGCATTTACCTACACAAATAACATGTATAAAACAAAAATAAAAACTATTGAAGAGTAACTGGACATCCAGTACCCAAAATTTACACTAAATAGGGCTTAAAACAATTTTTAAAGCAATTTAAAATCAGTTGAGAGTTTAGCAATGCATGATGTCTAATAGGATTTTTCTTCCAATTATATCAAATGGTTGTCTATAAGCATAAACAATTTTTACTGCAACATTATTATTCTTAAAAGTTAATTGGAATATATATTTTCAAATATGAGGGATTCTTATACTACTGCCTGGCATCTTACAAAAGATGGTTGTCCCAGGAGGACTCCCTAGAAGGTAATCCTGTGAGAGTTCTCACCCATAAAACTTCAAGAGAATTTGAAAGTGCAGAGTGAACAATTTCATGTGATTACATTTAATTTACTTCTTACCAGCTTCAGTGTGCTCAAATTAATCAATATTATTAAAATATAGATTCGAAAATGTGGCTAACCCCAAGTTATTTATTCTAAGGGGGTGCATTATCTGGTTAGAAATTTATCCACCCACCATTTTCTCTTCTTTTCCTTTTCTGAGTGTGCAGGTGTGTGTGTGTGTGTGCGGCGCCAAGTGTCAGTATTCAAGGAACAAAACCATGGTCTGTTTTATTTTTACTTTACTTGTAAAGAATAAACACATTTCTGAAATTATCAAGTCAACTGAAGAAACTGATCTTCAGAATAAATTGCCAGAGATGAAAAAAGGCAAAAGGCCATAGTTATCAGAATGTTAGAAATGAGAAGATATATCTAATAAGGTTATTAATTTTTTCAACAAAATTAGGAAACTTTAGAGGTTGACTATAAGTGAATATAGGAAAAAAAGGCACAAATAAATTGCTTATGCATTCATATAAAGACAAAGGGTAATAAAAGAGAAATAAAGAAACCAAGTAAGAGGAAAGAAACCAAGAACCAGAGAGGAAGAATGTGGGAGGAAGGAAGGGAAGTAGAGAGGAAGGAGGTAGAAGAGCTAGTTTTTAGATTATCTTGTGGAAAATAAAAGACAAAAGGTAAATCTATTAATCTATTAACAAATCTAAATTAGTCAAACTGAATTTTAAAGTCCAGTGTACTAGAGCTGGCATCTAGCTGGAGTGGGTATGAGGCCTTCAGGATGGCAAGCACTGCACTCGGTCTTGGTTCTCCTCCTCCTCGGACGAATCTGAGGGGCTGGAAGACTCATACAAGTCTCCATCTACGGCCTCAACTCCAGGATCTCCCCTGCGCCGTTGACGACCTCTTTGTGTCAGGTGATGCATAAGGAATCGAAGCATGTGGCTGTCAAACAGGTCAGTGTGGTGCAAGCTATCTTCATCTCGTTCCCGCTTGTTCTTCTTAATCACATTCTTTAGCCCAGTAAGCTCAGTGGAAGCTTTAGCTGTGGGTGCCCAGATCTTGGCATCAGGGTCTAGGCCACTGGTTGCCAACACAGGTAGGCAAGGGTGGGGCTCAAGACAATTTACTGCGCCTCCCTTATCTCCCTCCATGAACTGAATGATCTGGCAGGATGATTTCTCCCAGAGGAAGATGTGCCCACAATCACTACCGCTCGCTACAAACTCACTCCTAGGGCCATAGAAATTGACGCCTTTGATTGTGGCATTATTTCTGTGCCCCTTGTATCTCTTAACATATTGAGCACCATCATCATGAGAGGAATTGAAGAGGTAAATATCATCATCATTGTAGCTGGCCAGGAGCTCTGTGCCATCGTGGCTGTACACGAGGCAAGTGATATTTGCTTTGGAATCACAGTTAATCAGGTGATGAGGACAAAATTTCTTGAGTACTCCATTGTTCTCATTCTGATCAATTTTCCTCTGGTCATAAATCCTTACAAACTGATCTTGTCCGCCCACTGCAAATTGGTAGGTATTGATAGGATTCACATAGATTGTGTACAGTCCCACTTTCTTCTCCCTCTCTTTGGTTACCACCACTTTTGAAGCTGGCCTGCCTTGTCTGAGGTCAATGGTGAAGACAACTGCATCTTCACCTGAACTTAGGAACTTAAAAGGAGAGTCTGGCTCCAGAGCCAACTTGTGGGAGGCTCCCTTGTGCTGGGCCACACGCTTAGTATTCTTGCTGTATGGCATAGTAGATAGATCTGCTATTCGTACCTGGCCATCACGGGCACATGTGGCCAGGATGGAATCACCACAGTTAGGAAGGAACTTAGCCTGAAAGACATTATTTTTGTGGCCACTCTCAAAGTCCAGTACTGGCCGCTGACGCATCCAGTCCCACACTATCACCTTCAAATCATCACTGCTACTGGCCAGCCAGGTGCCACACTGGTTAAAGTGCACAGTATTCACACAGCCGGCATGACCTTCAAGACTATACTGCAGGTGGAAACGCTGCACAAAAACTCTGGCCCCACAGGCCTCATATACAAAGCGGGCATTTGAACCCAGCTGCCGCTGCCGAAGAGCAGTAAGAACGTGCCAGCGAGGTCGGGGGAGGGCCGATGTCTCTGAGGATACCCAGTCCTCCAGGGCCCGATCCTCTTCTGCTAAAATCTGCTGGTTGGCCTCACTGCACGTTACACACGCCTGAGGCTCCTCTTCCTCTTCCTCCTCTTCTTCCTCCTCTTGTATCTCCAATTCTTCCTCCTCCTCTTCTTCCTCCTCCTCTATCACTACTTCTTCCTCCTCCTCTATGTCCACTTCTTCCCCCTCCTCTATCTCCACTTCTTCCTCCTCCTCTTCCTCTTCCTCCCCCTCTTGCTCCTCCACATTATAATGGAAAAGGCTTTCACCACTGACACCGAAACGGTCAAAGTCCTCCACGTTATCAATGTCAATGTCCTCACTTGAATTTTCTGTGCCTGTTCCTTGACTTTCTACGCTGGCATAGATGGCGAAACCACCATCCCCGGTACCATCACCATCTCCGGTCACTCTCAGATTCCGTTCTGAGGCCTCCATTTCACTATCTAAGTATGGCTCCCTCCCCGCCATTGCTCCAGACCTCTCCTCGGCGTTGCTGAGATGGCTTCCGTCTTCTAAGTCTGGTAGGCTGCCTGTGGCGGTCTCTTGGCGGGACATTTTGAACAATGTTTGCTCTAGCTGATCTGGAACGGGAAAAGCTGACTCTTAGTAGTTAAGGGAAGTGGGAAGGCCTGTGCTGAATGAGGACAGACCTGAGGAGAAAGGACGCTAGCGGCACGGAGACGCCAACGTGGCGGGCTAAAGCGGAAGAGGAAATGATAGCCGAAGCAGTTACGCATACGGAAGCCGGTGAGGTTCAAAAGACTTCTGCCTATATTGCATCCTCGCAGCATCCAGAGACTTCTCTGATTTTTCCAGGCTCAGGAGCCCCACTCCCACAACCATCTTACTCTGTGAGCGGCTGTGCATGCCGTTTCTTTGAAAATTAAAACTTGCCGCACTTTGGAAAATATTCTTATTAGAGAACCATTAGCAAAAGTGATCCTCCATAGGCAAATAGTTTTCAGAAGATTCTCGGTGCTTTGCTAGAAGATAATGTGCAATATGAGATGAAGTAGGTAAGAGCAATGAAAAGTTAGTTAAGGTTCCTACAGCTAGTGACTTCCTGTCATACAAGAAACATCTTAAGAAATTTGAACAGCTTGAGGGAAACACTGAGAGCTCTAACTGGTAGAATCAGTATAGAATTGCCAGATAAAATACAGGACATTTTGTTAATTGCATTTTGGATAAACAACGAATACTTTTTAGTATGAGTAGATCTCAAATATTATGTTAGACATACTTCTGCTAAAATTTTATTCATTATTTATCTGAAATTCAAATTTAACTTGGTGCCTTATATTTTTATTTGTTAAATCTAGCAGGCTTCATTAGTGACAAAAGGAATTTAGTCCCTCAATGTAATCAAGGTTGAAATCAACTGGTCAATTGAAATTGGACACTGTAATGAGTAATTGCTTCACCAATTTGAGATAGAAGTACATTCTTTTTTTCTTATTCCTCCAGAGATTCTATATATTTATTTGGAGTTAGATACTTAAGATACTTAGGGAATGCCAACATAATTTTATGAAAAAAATTCTATGATTGTTATAGAACAATCAAAATATTTTAGATATCTTTCAAAATATGTCAGAGACTTCTTTGAAGCCTTTTAAGAAAGAAAACAGGTCTACAGAGACAGTTAATCGGCATTGTTGTGTTAACTTAAGAGCTTCTCTGAATGAATTACCTAAGGTGATGCCAGTATATTTTCTAAGGGCTCCAGTAAACTGTTGACTAAGGATGCCAGTATGAAGAAAACAAGGTTTCCCTCAGAGCAATTGCAAAATAAACCAAAATTGATTCAATATAGGAGTATACAATCTTCTAAAGAGAGAGGATGGTTCCAAAGCCAATAGTAATGCAAAGATATGTAAAAGAATATTCATAGCAACTGGTAAAAAATAGCACAGCAAACTGAAAACCACCTGAAAGCTCATCAAGAGTAACATGGATAAATAAATTAGCATATATTTCTATCTTTGAATAATGTACAGAAGAGAGAATGAATAAATTAAAATAGAATATGTCAACATGGATAAATCTTAAAAACACAGTGATGAGTGAAAATACAAGTGACAGAAGGATAGCCAATAATTTTATTTTTATGCAGGTCTATATCGTTTTCATATGTAATAAAATCATTTAAAAGGCAAGGAAATAATTGACTCACAATTCAAGATAATGGTTACCTTTTGAGAGGAAAATAAGTTTGAAATCTAGGAAACAAGAAGCTTCAAAAATTCTTGGTAATATTTACAACTTACCCTGGGAATAGGTATGCTGTTATTCTTTTTTGTATTTATTGCCAGGCATGTACATTTATATATCCTTTTCTATGTATGACATATTGCATACTAGTTCTTTAAAAAAGATAATGCTCATTAACAAGGGATCTTGCTTAGCCATGGAGCATGAAAACAGGAAACCTGGAGCATCAAACCCTAACATGCACATACTGGCATTGTCCAGGAGAGGATGTCTTACTGAGTGGCTTTGGATATATCTTATCCCATTGCAAAGAACAGTTCCTGTGTTAGAGATGGAATCAGGTTATTTTAGCCTGGTGCTAGTTTATCAATCAGATTTTTTTTTATTTTTTCATTAAGCAAGCTTTGACTATGAATTGGCTTTTCATTTATGTCTGGCTTTACATCTAATTGATTCATTTGGTATGTTTCCATTCTCATTCATTCATTCATTCACCACACATTTATTCAGGGATTCTATATGCTGTGTACTATTCTAGGTACTGATAATATAGTGGTGAATAAAAGTGGCACGTCCTTCACTCATGAAGTATATGATATAGTGGAGAAAAGAGACAATAGACAAATCAATACATAGGTAGACTAGATGAAGTAGTAATGAATATTATGGAGACAAATAAAGCTGTGTACATGCATATAGGGTATAGGTTGTTATTCTGGGTACTGCATTCAGGGAAGGTCTTCTTTGTGGGGTGACATTTAAGTAGAGGGCTGAATAAATAGTGAAATGGATCCTCAAATGTCTAGGGTAGGAACATTCCCTATAGAATAACACTGAATGAAAATTCTCTGAAATAGTGGCACAATGTGAGTGTTCATGGAACTTCAAAAAGCTGATGATTGAAACACTGCAAGTAAGCATTAAGGGACAGGGCAATGGGATTGAAAGAAGCCATGGCCAACTAAACAAAGCTTTGTTGACCATTATAAGAATTTAAGGTTTTATTTTATTCTAAGTGTGCTGGAAAACCTTTGGAAGCTTGTGAGTAGAGTACTACATTATGTGAAATACTTTCTAGAAAGATGACACTGGCTGCCTTGTGGAGAACAGCATGGGATGGGAAGAGAGAACATTAGTACTAAACTATTGCACTAATCCAGGGGAGAAATTAAAGTGGCTTACACTAGAGAGGGAATGATGCAGGTGATGAAAATTAGTTATATTTGGAATATTTTGAAAGTTGAAATGACTGCATTTAGTGATGAATTGAATGTGAGCGTAAGGTGAATCAGTCAGGCTACTGGCAAAAATCACATACCAGTTGGATAATTTGAAGCAGTTCAACAAGTGGGCTTTCTAAATATAAAGGTGAGAGCAACCTGTAGGGAGAGCACAAGGGAAAGATTGGGACCTCAGTGCCATTATGAACAAGAAGACATTACATCCCTAAGCCTAAAGGTGTGGAGGAGAAAGAACAGTTATCAAAAACCTAAGACCAACAGGGGGGTGTAGAGAGTCTTACTTGGCATTAGCTGTCCCTCCATGAGCCCATGGTGAGGTAGGCAGTAAAATATTAATAAATTCCCCCAAATCATCCTCCTTTCTCTGCTCTCCTGCTGCCACCCACTGAATCATGCAAAGAAGGAAGGAGAAGGAATTTGGATGGGCAAATGTAAGCTATCCAACCTCTGGGGGACACATAGGAATCAATGATATCTCCTAAGTATTTGGCAGGAACAATGGGTTAATGGTGATGCCATTTTCTAGAATGAGGGCTAGGGAAGGGGATGGGGAATCAAGAGTTCTCTTTTATTTATATCAAGTGTAAAAATGCACACTAAACATTGAGAAAATAGAAGTATCAAGTTGGGAACTGGATACACACATCTGGAGTTTACAGGAAAGATTATAAATGTAGATATAAATTTGGAAGTCATTAGCTACTGGGACTAAAGGAGATCACCTGGGGAGTGAATATACAGTGAGAAAAGCAAAGATCTCAGAACTGGGCACTGGAAAACTCCAACATTTATTTTAGGAAGTAAAAGATAAAACAACCATATGGAGCAGAAGGAGAAGCCAGTTATGTAGGAGAAAAACATGAGAATATGAAGAAAGTATAGAAACTATTTCACAAAGGAGGGAGTAATCAGTGTGCCAAATACTGCTGAGAGGTAAAGGTAAGGCCTGAGAACTAACCATTGGATTTGGTAACAGGGAGGTAATTAGTGACTTATTGAAACTCTTGTAGGAATTATGAGAACAAATCCTTGGCCAGAAAAGTTTAGAGAGAGAAAGGAGAGGGAAGAAGTGAAAAAAGTGAGTAAAGACAGCTCTTATAAGGAGTTTTGCTGCAAAGAGGAGAAGAGAACTGGAGTGATAGGAAGGGGAAATGGGACCAAGTATTTTTTTTAAAAAAATCACGGTCATGACATGATATTATGTGCTAATGACAATGATTCTGTAGTGAGGGGGAAAGCTGTAATACAAGGGAGATAGAGGAAGTGTCAGGGAGAAAGTCTTAAAAAGGGGAGAAGAAATAGGATTGAACACACAGGTAGAGGACTTGTAACAGGAGCGGGGACAAAGTATTTGACACAAAGGAAGGCAAGTTGTTAGATTTGGTGGTAAAAGAATGTGCATATTCTCTTCTAATTGCTTCTATTCCTGAATCGAATAAAGAAACAAGGAAATCAGCTATGAATGAAGAGTACTAAAGTTGTGCTGGAACTTTGAGGCAGAGGAAAGATTAGAACAGTCAACCCAGAGAATGGGAGATTAAGTTCAATAGGGAAATAGAGATTTGTTACCTGGAAGCAGAGCAGTCCACTTGTGGTTTCATGCCACAAAAGTAAAGTGAGACAACAGTATTTGTTTTTCTCTAACCATTTCTGATGCTAGAGGGCAGGAATGGAGTTGACAAATACCTGAATTCAAGTAAATTCCAAATTATTTTGCTAGGTGAGTGTGACAGAGAGTTTTGAGTGAGGGCAAAGAAACTTAGATTTTACACAAGTAAATTATTATAATAACAAACCGTAGAATTTAATTATGTTAAAAAAGGAATTACAGACATGAGGAGGAAGATGAAGAGGGCAAACATAATACAATAGGGTCAGCAGATTGGAGGTCCCAGTGGTATTAAAGTTTGCTGTGATTAGCAAGTGTGTCCAACCAGGCCTGTAAGTATATTTAAAGCTTAGGAGAATAGGATGATCCAAAATATTATCATCTATACTCAAGCTATTAAATCAAAGGCAATTTCATAAAAAGATTAAAATAGTTCACTCTAAGACATGGCTTAATTTTCCTAGAAGCTATTTCCTTAATCTAAGGGGAACGTCTTACTTTAAGGGAGATATTTTTTAGATGAAATTTTCCATTGCCACTTGACTATTCCAGGACATTACCATAACTATGCTTGGAGACCAGCAATATGGCAGCCTGATTCTGAAAATGTCAGTCAAAAAAGAAATGGGTCCCTTATCTGATTGCCTCAGTGGGTTTAGGGATTCAAGAGGAAATAATTTTAAAAATGCTATATTACCTCCCTATGTAAAGGTTTTTTCTTGTCTTCTGCCCTCATGGAAATAACACCCCAGGGACGGAGACAGCCTTGTAAACCAGTAATGATCATGAAGTAAAATGCCTAGTATGATTAGTAGAAAATTTTCTGTGCAGATTTCATAAGGTGTTAGCAAAACTTACATTTAAATTTGCTTCCTAAACCTGGCATGGTGGATCTCAGCAATTTGGGAGGCCAAGGCCAGAGGATCGCTTGAGCCCAGGAGTTCAGGGTTGTAGTGAGCTATGATGGCACCACTGCACTGCAACCTGGGCAAGAGAGTGAGATCCTGTCTCTAAAACTAAATAAATAAATAGACAGATAGGTAGATAAATTTGCTTCATAGATTTTAGAAATACCTATTCAAATTTCTAGGAAGCCCAGGAATTCTAGAATGTCATTTGGAAACAAAAGAGGAAAAACTGTTCTCCATATTCTAGAACAATTTCCATTATAAACAATTAAAATAGCAAAATGTATGCTAATTGAGTTAACAGAGGGCCCTGTGAAAGCAGGGTGACAGGAGATAATGTTTTGGGGTAGACATAGTGTTTAGATTGGCTTCCAAGAAAGATATTTGAGAACAACGTTAAAGGAAGAACAATGGAGCAGCACACAGCCACCAAATGAGAATTTTCTCCGAGGCCCTTGTGTCTGCATGTCCATGCTCCTCTGGCTAAGCCTCATTTTGCTTCAGTTCCTCTTCTGTGTGGGATCTGGCAAGGCGGAAAACAGGTAGAGGTTGTCCCTATGGTCTGTGACAAGAGGGAGGAGAGAGCATGACATATTCTGAAAAATGGAAAGTCTTGGTATGGTTAGAGAATAGAGTAAGCATCAGTATGAGACAAGGCCAGCTCATAACTTGGCCTGCTTTAGTGTAATAAATCTCAGGTGTTTTTGATCTCAGGACTCTTAACAATGATTGAGAATCCCAAAGGGCTTGTGTTTATGTGTTATACCTATTGATATTTGCCATACTAGAAATTAAAGCTGAGAGATATTTAAATATTCATTAATTTATTTAAAATAATAATAAACCCATTGCATGTTAACATAAATAATATATTCTATGAAAGATAATTATTTCTCCAAACAAAACAAATTTAATAAGGAGATTGGCACTATCATACCATTTTGCATATTTTTTATTGTCTGCTTTAATAGAAGACATCTGGATTATCATATCTGCTTCTTCATGCAATCTGTTGCAATATCACACCTTATGTAGTGTCTGGAAATTTGACTATATCTTCGTGAGAGAACGAGACTGAAAAAGAAAATAACATTTTAGGTTTATTATGAAAATAATTTTGACCTGCAGACCCACTAAAAGGGTCTCAGAGGCACCCCCGCCAAGTGTCTCCAACCACACTTTGAGAACTGCTGCTTTCTTATAAAGGCACATAGAGAAGAAGTTGAATTTTAACTAGTAGATGATACATATATAAATAATTTAGGCAAAGGATTACCTGATAGGATTTCTATTTTATAATTATTGCTCTCCAGGTGGCAAAGAAATTGGAGAGAGGTAAGACTAGATGATTGGAAACTAATTAAATTTGAACAATTTCTCACATTCTATCTGGGAGGACTGTTTTTTACAAACTCGTATATAATGCTGCTGAAATATTTTTATGTGTCTAAGTTACTTAAGAATAAATTACTTGAAAGTAGGTACTGCTTTTGATTCTTTTTTATAACTATAGCTTTTGGTAGAGTATACAGAGTAGGCACCAAGTAAAGATTTCTTGAAAATAAGTGCAAGAACCAAATAAGTGGGTATCATCATAGAGCAGATAAAAGATGATGTAGTCTTGACCTTAATGGCAATGGCAGCATGGAGGAGTAAATTCAAGAGATATATTGCATTCAGTGTTGACTGCCTGGAAATGCCATTGATCTACTTATTAGATAAAAGCTATGAAGGAAAGAGAAGGCACACTACCATTTCAGCCATCTATCTCCCTTGTGTGACCCTGATTCAGAGAGTATCAAAAGGACAGAATGGGGTGGAGTTTGAATGGGCGATTTCTGGTTTCATTTTGAATATGATGAGTTTCAGATGCTTATGGGACTTGAGCTTCTGCTAGCACCTGAGGCTGTTTTAAAGTTACATAAGTGTCTTATCTAATTAAGCCAAGATGATAGCATATTCTAATATTTGTTTTCAGTGCTTTAATATTTTAATTTTTGTTTTTAATACTTTTTATTTTACAGGGTTTATTTTTAATGTATTAATATTTTAAATATGTAATTGGAATTCTTAGATTTTTGCTGGCCTAAATTTCTGGTTCTATTAGCAGGTACCAATTAATTTACTGCCATCCAAGTGGGATTAATTTGGCTGCTGCACAGTGGACACTATTTTGTTTTTAGATTCACTATAACGCACCTCTTGATTTCATCCAGAATGTGAGAAGCTGAATTACTCCTGCAGCTGTGTGAAAGAATCTGCTGACCCTATTCTTAATATGCATGTGTGGTAAAAAGTAGGAGACATGGCATTTGACTTACTCACAGAAACTGACCAAGTCTCCTGTCACCATCCCAATTAAGGTTGGTGACACATTTCAGAGTACAAATATCACCAAGTATGGATTTTAGCAATTCAAAATTCATTAAATAGACATAATGTGATTGAAAATAAAGAAGCATTATGCCAAGAGTATGTTTTGAACAACTTCAAACGAGTTCAGAAGGTAACAAAACAGTCTGACTTCATGTTTTCAAGAGAGTAGCCGCAACAGATAGAAAAAACCCTTTAAACAGTAAAGAGATTTAGTTCTCATGTCCTCTATTGCTGCTCATCTTTTCATCTGGCCAGAGTTGCTATTTTATCTAGTACTTCTCTATTTAGCACCATCCTGTCTTTACATTTTGTTTCCAATCTACTCAGCAAGCTTAATTGTTGCCCTGTCCCAGGAGGATGTGAATCATTTTAAAGTTAGAAAGAGAAGCATCTGCATAGATAGAAAATAGCAGTCATTTCATTACAATTACTCTATTTGTTTTTCTGTTAATTATGCCAAAAATGTATTGATATTTCCAAAGAACAAATGACTACCACCTGTCATAAAAGCTGAAGGCAGCCCCCAACTCTAATTAATTTTATCTCTTCAAATTAAAAATACAGTGTTTGTGAAAATTTAAGGTCTTTATATATATAAATATACTTATATATATATATCACATTTCTATTGGTTGCATAATTATTTGACTTACAGAAATTGTACCATTCAAGAAAAATAAAAATATACTTTAGAAAACTATATTGTCTTTGCTTTCATCAATTATTAATAGTGCATTTCATAAAGCAAATATTGCACAGAGAAAACTGGATATTCATGTATCTTATTACAGATATTCATATAATTTAAATGAATAATAATGTTATTTCTAACGGTGTGTAAGATGGATATCCCTGGTAATGAGTGAAATAAAGATGTAAAACTAAAATAAAAAGATTCTGGTATAATGTAATAAAATTTAGAATTTTTACCCTGTCCAATAGAGAATTAGTTGCTTTAGTTTTAAAAATAACCAAAGTTATATTTTATTAAACATATATCATTGGGAGTGGTGCCACAATTTCCTTCTCCTCTCATTTACATGCAGAAAGGAATTTCTGCTCTTCTTTGTTTTTAGAATACTTCTACCTTTACTTCTAATGTGATCCTTCAGACTTTAAAATGTGGCAGGCCATATTTCATTATTGGGCAGAGTCACTTCTTACATGTGACACACCCTCTTCCTCTCTTGCCCTCTCTTTTGTCTCAATTCTCAGGCATGGTGAGCACTCTTGAGTTTCTTGATAACAGGCAGCAAGCAAGATTTGGATAGAGTTCAGGATTTGCCTTAGTAGAAGTGCTACCCATCCTTCTTGCTGGTGCTCTCTTTCACCACTGAGTTCGTGTGTTAATTGGATCTGGCATCCTTGTCCATACACCATTTGAGCACATAAACTCACTGCTCTTCAAGTCTCTTCAACTCTCCGTTGACATGTTTTTTTCTTCCTACTTTCTCTCCCCGTCTTTGTCCCCCAACCCACCCACTTTCATGAATATGCAGTTCCAATATTTAGATTTGGGCTGAGTCAGGAGATCTCTACTTTAGCCTCCAAGTTTAACTAAGTTTTCCAATCCAGCTTTTACTGGAGAATGTTGTTTTTCAAAGATCATGAGGTACTTTAAAAATTAATGAATCTATTTGATGGGGAAAAAGGTGTGTAGTAGGATTTGGTTGTTTGGAATCAGTTTTCTAAAAGGCAAATAAGGGGGCAAAAATACATGATTTCTATGGCCCATTTTAGTTAAATATAAGCTAAAGCTGTGAAGTAGCATAGCTGATTTTCTTCTTTTCATTTGTACAATTTCATGGGGCACATTTGCAATTTTGTTACATTCATAGATTGTGTAGTGGTCAAGTCTGGGCTTTTAGGGTATCTATCACTCAAATAACATACACTATATGCATTAAGTAATTTTTCATCATCCACCCCACTCCTAACCTCCTCACCCTTTGAAGTCTCCATTGTTTGTTATTCCCCTCTCTATATCCGTATGTTTTTCTAATATGGCTTCTAATGTGATTTTCTAATATGGCTTCTAAATAAACTTTAAGGTCAGTTTCAAAAAAGGAGACTAAAAATACAGTGTGAGTAACATCAGAGTTTTTTGAATAAATGCATAAATCCATTCACATCCCAAGGGGAAGTCACTCAAATAGCATGTATTAATTATCAAGTGAACTATAAAAACTGTTATGATCACAGAGGTTCAGAAGAGGGAGGGGTCCCAAAGGTGTGGGCAGTTAGGGAAACAACTTGCAAGAGCTGAAAGAAACTATTTAAGCAACTGGCAAAAGGAAGAGGAAGAGTCCTCTTGGCAAATGTAAAAAACATTTTTTGTTTTTTACAAACAAACAAAAAGCAATAGGATTGAAAATACACAAGGCTTGTTTCTTTTAGAACATGGACAGACACATTTTCATCAGGTTGATGATTCATGGTAAAGACAAAACTAAAAATCACCTAAAGAAGAAATTGTTCAATGTTTGTTAAATATTATTCAACACAAAGATTTTAAGTGCATGACCATCAAACATGATTTTCCTGAATGATGAGGTCCCCCTTCATATGAACAAGGGAATTTTGGTAGGCAAAATAATGCATCCCATCCCCTAAAGATGTCTATCTCCTAATTCCCAGAACCTGTGAATATGTTGCCTTTCATGGCAAAGGGACTTTGCAGATGTGATCAAGTTAAAGCTCTCCAGATGGGGATATTATCCTGTAGTACCCAGATGGCCCATTGTAGTCATAAGGATCCTTGTAAAAGAAAAGCAGGAGGATCAGAGTCAGAGAATGAGGAGTGACTATGTAAGCAGAGATCAGAATGATGCAGAGCTGTGAGGCAAATGATGAAGGCAGCATCTAGAAGCTGGAAAAGGCAAGCAAAGAGATTCTTTTCTAGAACCTCCACAGGGAATGCCACCCTGCCTACAAATTTTAGGCTTCTTTCTGACCTCCAGAATTGTAAAATAAATTTGTGTTGTTTTAAGCCACTAAACTATAGTAATGTATTATAGCAGAAATAGAAAACTAATACAGAATGGATGTGTACACTTCACAGCATCTTTAAAATATTTTTGAGCCAAGATGAAGGAGTTAAAACTTTGTAATCATGTGTGCTGTCAGATTTGAAAGTGTCATATTAGATATGCACAAAACATGGTGATTAAAAACATGCATTCCAGTAGCATACTGTTTTGATTAGTATACCTTTGTAATATAATTTCAAAGCAGGAAGTGTGATACCTACAAATTTGTTCTTCTTTCTCAAGATGTATGTGGCTACATATAACCCTAACAATATCTGTACCCCCATAATATAATGAAATTAAAATTATTAAAGCAGATAGCCGGAAGTCTATTTTAATGAATGAATAATTACTTTTAGAAAATAAAACTGTGCTATGGAAAAAAAAAGATGTATGTGGCTATTTGGGGTCTTTTATGGTTCCATACAAATATAAGAATTGTACAGTATTTTCTTTCCTATGAAAACTGCTATGGAAATTTTGATAGAAATTCTATTGAATCTGTGTATTGCTTTGAGTAATATGGCCATTTTAACAATATTTATTCTTCCAATACACAAACATGGAGTATCTTTCCATTTATTTGTGTCTTCTTCAATTTCTTTCATCAAACTTTTATGGTTTTCAGTGTATAGGTCTTTCACCTCCTTTGTTAATTTTATTCCTAGGTATTTTATTCTTCTTGATGCTATCATAAATGGGATTGTTTTCTTTATTGCATTTTCAGATAGATTGTTATTGGTATAAAGAAACACAACTCGTTCTTGTATATTGACTTGTATATTGTATATTGATGTCCTGCAACTTTATTGAATTCGTTTATTAGTTCTAACAGATTGTGTGTGTGCATGTGTGTGTGTGCACGCACACATGCATGTGTGTGTGTGTGTGTGTGTGTGTGTGTGGTCTTTAGGGTTTTCTATATATAGGATCATGTCATCTGCAAACAGGGACACTTTTACTTCTTCCTTTCTGATTTGAATGCTTTTTATTTCGTTTTCCTGCCTGATTCCTCTTGCTAGTGCTTTCAGTGCTATGTTGAATAGAAATTCCAAGAATGAGCATATTTGCCTTATACCAGATCTTAGAAGAAAAGCCATCAGTTTTTCCCCATTGATTATGATGTTAACTGTGGCATTTTCATAAATGGCCTTTATTGTGTTGTGGAAATATCCTTCCATACCTATTTGGGGGGAGTTTTTATCATGAAAGGATTTTCAACCTTGTCAAATGTTTTTTCTGCACCTATTGAGATGATCATGTGGTTTCCATTTTTTTTTTCTTTTTTTTTTCTTTTTTGAGACAGAGTCTCACTCTGTTGCCTAGGTTAGAGTGCTGTGGCGTCAGCCTAGCTCACAGCAACCTCAAACTCTTCGGCTCAAGCAATCCTTCTGCCTCAGCCTCCCGAGTAGCTGGGACCACAGGCATGCGCCACCATGCCCAGCTAAATTTTCTATATATTTTTAGTTAGCCAATTAAATTCTTTCTATTTTTTAGTAGAGACTGGGTCTCGCTCTTGCTCAGGCTGGTTTCGAACTCCTGACCTTGAGTGATCCTTCCGCCTGGGCCTCCCAGAGTGCTAGGAGTTTCTATCTTTTATTCTGTTAATATTGTGTATCATACTTATTGAAAAAGACCAATGGAACAGGATAGAGAGCCCAGAAATAAACCCAAACATATATAGTAAACTAATTTTTGACAAGGGCATCAAGAAAACACAATGGGGAAAGCATATTCTCTTTAATTAATGGTATTGGTAAAGCTGGATATCCACATGCAAAAGAATGAACTCAATTAGACATGGATTAAAGACCTAAACATAAAATCTCAAACCATGAAACTCCTAAAAGAAAACATAGGGGAAAATCTCCTTAATGTTGGTCTTGACGATGAGTTTTTGGGGTATTACACCAAAAGCTTTGCAACAAAAGCAAATATAAAAAATAGAATTACATCAAACTAAAAACCCTCTCCACAGCAAAGGAAACAATGAACCAAATGAAAAGGGAGCCTATGGATTGAGAGGAAATATTTGCAAACCATGTATCTGATAAGGAGGGAGTTAATATCCAAAATACATAAAGAGCTCACTCTACTCAATAAAAATAAAAGATAGGCAAAAGGTCTTAGTAGACATTTTTCCAAAGAAAGCATAAAAATGGTCAATAGGTATATCAAAAAGTGCTCAACATCATTAATCACTGGTGAAATGTAAATCAAAACCACAATGAGATATCACTTCATACCTGTTAGGAAAGCTATTATCAAAAATACAAGAAACCACAGGTGTCAAGGGTATAAAAAAAAGAGAACTAACAGTTTAGTGGGAATGTTAATTGGTACAGCCATTATGATACACAGTATAGAGGTTCCTCAAAAGATTGAAACTGAAACTACCATATGACCTCGTAATCTCTCTTTGGATATACACCTAAAAGAAATGAAATCAGCAACTCATGCAGATATTGCAGCATTTTTCACAATATCCAAGATATGGAAACAACCTATGTATCTGTTCTGTGCATATATGTGTGTGTGTGTGTATATATATATATGATGGAATATCATCTTGCCTTTAAAAAGAAGAAGATCCTGCAGTTTGCTACAACATGGATAAACCTGGGGGACACTATGCTAAGTGAAATAAGCCAGACGCAGAAAAAAATTACTGCATGATCTCACGTATACGTGGAATCTAAAAATGTGGAATGCATAGAAACAGAGTAGGGTGGTGGCTACCAGGGATGGTTGAAGGGAGAAATGGAGAGAGGTAGGTCAAAGGGTACAGAGTCTCAGTTATGTAGAATGAATGTCTAAAGATCTTATGCATGGCATGAGAACTATAGTCGATAACATTGCATTGTTTGCTGGAAAATTGCTAAAAGAGCCGATTTCAGGTTCTTTTATCACAAAAAAGGTAACTGTGAAAAGGTGGATCTATTAATTTGGTTGATTGTAGTAATAATTTCACTATGCATATGTATATCAACGCATCATGTTGTATACCTTAAATATATAAGATAAACAAAAAGCCCACATGGGACTCAAGGCCAGGGTGTGAATCCTGGCCTTGCCCTTTTCTAGTTGCATCATCTTGGGCAAGCTATTTGACATTTCTTTGCTTCTCTGTCCCCATACGTAAAGTCAGATTTATTATACCAACTACCTCAGAGAAAATTGTGGGATAAAAAATTAATATAAATTAATTAAATTATTTAATTAACATTAAATAAATTAATAGTTTTGAAATGCTTAAAACATTTCATGGTATATAGTGAGTACTATGCAAAAGTTATCTGTTTAGTGTCAGCCTGTTATATACTGTATATATTTGTGTTTCCCTAAAATTCATATGTTGAACACCTACCCCCTCAACAAGATGCAGGGGCCTTTGGGAGGTGATTAGAGTTAAATGAGGTGATGAAGCCCTTATATGAGATTACTGTTCTTATAAAAAAAAAAAAAAAAAAGAGGGAGAAATAAGAGATATCTCCCTCTGTCTCTCTGTCTCTGTCTCTCTCCCTGCCATGTGAGAACATAACCCAAAAGAGGGCCTTCTCCACAAATCTAATCAGTTGGCACCTTGATCTTAGACTTCCCAGCCTCTAGACCTGTGAGAAATAAATGTCTGTTATTTAAGCTACCCAAGCTACAGTATTTTTATTATAGCAGCCCAAACTGACTAAGACATCACCCATGAAACTCTGCAGTCACAAGGCTCAAGGCTCTGTACTTGATTCTAAACATTTCAACATTTGTGTGAATGGCTTGAATAATGATATTAAAGGCCTGTGACATAAAATGGGGAGCTATAGCTCTGATGCTAGGCTAAAGCCAATGAACTAAAATATATTTAGTCCCCCTCAAAACAAAGGTTTGCATGCCAAATATTTGCCAGTATTATGATATATTTACTTTAAATATATGAATATCATGTTGTGATCTGTTCTACAACTTGAATTGCAAATATAGTTAAACAAACTTTAGGATTTTTACAAAAATAAAATATGTGGTTTAGTTATACAAGATGAATAAGTTCTAGAGATCTGCTGTCTATGGTTAACAATATTGTATTGTGTACTTATTTATTAAGAAGATAGATCTCATATTGTATCTTTCCCACAATAAATAAATAAATAAGCAGTTTCATGTATCATAGGACTAAATTAGCAGAAAATCCAATATCTTCCCTCCTTCTCTCACCACCCCCACCTCCAATTTGTTTAGAAGTTAGGGCTTATACAGACCTAAATATCTTCAGAATCATAGGGATGGTGGGTCAATCCAACTTCTAAACCCAAACTAGGATTATCTAATAAATTTCTTAACGTTTGTCTTACCATTGCCACATAAAGATGTTTTTGATAACCAGTTCTACAACCGTACAAAGGTCACCAATGAGGATCATTAAGGGAGACTGATTCATTCCTACAATGCTTTTCTCAACCATGAAGCCTCTTAATTTTGGTGCTCATAAATACATTTCTTAGGACTCAGTATTTTTCATCCCATGTCCAGCCAGGAGTACAGCATCAAAATTGGTTTAGGACTGCAATAAACTGAATTTTTATGTCCTCCAAAGGTTAATATGTTGAAATTATAACCTCCAAAGTGATAGTATTAGAAGGTGGGGTCTTAGATCATGACAGTAGTGCCCTCATTAATGGGACCAGTGTTATAATAAAATAGACCTCAGAGAGATAACTTGTCCTTTCTACCATTTTAGGACACAGCTAATAGGCACCATCTATGAACCAAAACCAGGCCTCACCAGACATGGAGTCTACCTGCACCTTGATCTTGGACTTCTAAGGCTCCAAACTGAGAAATAAATTTCTGTTGTTAATAAACTACCCATTTTATGATATTTTGTTATAGTAGCTCAAATGCACTAAGACAGGATAGTGATAAGAGAAAAATACATTTTAAAGAAAGATCAGTCATTGGTTGTCCTAGGGCTGGGGTCAGGAAAAGGGTTTAATACAAAGAGTATAAAGGAATATTTGGGGAGGGGGTGATGGAAATATTCTATATAATGATTGCCTTCATAGTTTTATAACTGAATACATTTGTTAATACTCACAAAACCTTACAGTTAAAATAAATGAATTGTATTGAATATAAATTATACCTCACTAGAGCTACTTCCTCCCAGTAGCCTTCATTCCCGCACCATAAATCACTGAAGACTTCTCATTTTCATCTTGATGAACATGAAATGTTTGATAGTACTCTCTATCTCCAGGGAGCTTTATATTCCATCTATTTTTAATTTTATGTTTTAATTTAAATTTAAGAAATTATTCTTTAAATAGTTATTATTTCAAACATTTTCTTATTTTACTCTCCTTTTGCATAAATGGAAGTATGCTCTTCCCACTTTAAACAATTCACTCAACAGAATATTTAATGAATGCTCACTAAGTGTCAGGCAGTGTTACAGGTCCTATAGGTACACAAGTGAGGAAGACAATAAAACCCATGTCCTAATATATTAACATTAGATAATATGCCAAGAGGAAAAGTAAAGCAGAAGATAAGGATAAGAATGATGGATTAGGTGTTATGTTTGTTGCACTTTCAAAAAGTCTGGACAAAAAAAGACATCATGGCAAATGTACTGATTGAACATAGACTTTAAGGAGGAGAATAAGGAAGGCACATGGAAATATAGCTATATATCTATATCAGAAAGCAACAAATATGACTTTTATGAGAAGAGAGGATGACTGGAATGATTGAAGAATAGCCCAGGGGCCAGAATGGCTGGAGCCAACTGCAAAAAGGGAAGTGTGGACAGGCATGAGGCCTGACAAGTAGTAAGAGGCCAGATTATTTAGAGCCATATGACCCATTTGAAAGGCCTATGGCTTTCCCTTAAACACAATGGTAAGATGTCTTGGCAAGAAAACAGACTTTGGAACAAAGATTTATGTGTGAGTCCTTTATTGGGCAATGTGTCTCAGGAAGCAGCAGTGAAGAACAAGGAATACAAGCAAGGAAAAAAGAAAAGCAAAATATCCAATTGGACTGAAAATATCCAATATTATTTTTAAGGATATAGACAATTGGAGCCTACATATACTTCTTTTTTCCCCCTCTTATTATGGGGGTACAAATATTGTTAGGGATACATATATTGCCCCTGCCACCCTTCCCCCACCCCACCGTGCCAGAGCTTCAAGCGTGTCCAACTCCCAGATGGTGCACACCACACCCATTATGTAAGTGCACACCCTTCCTTCCCCTCCTCCCCCCTTCCACCTGCCCACCACCCGATAAAAGGTTTTTTTTTTTACATTTTGGTTACATTGTATATCTTTGCCTCTCCCTAAGAAGGGTTAGAGGTAGTCACTTGCCACCACAATGTACACCACATCCCTACGATGTGGGTCTCCCCTCCCCTGAATCCCTGGTGAACACTACCACTATTTCAGCACCATAGATTTAATCAGTCAGTACCAATTTGATGGCGAGTACATGTGAAGCCCATTTTCCAGATCTTGTGTCGCCTCACTTTGGATAGCGGGCTTAAGCTTAATCCAGGATAACATAAACGGTGCTAGCTCATTGTCGTTTCTTAGAATTGAGTAATATTTCATTGTGAGTATGTACCAAATTTTAATTATCCACTCATGAATTGACGGGCACTTGGGTTGTTTCTATGACTGTGCAATAGTGAATTGTGCTGCCATAAACATTCGGGTGCAGATGTCTTTATAATAGAATGTCTTATGCTCTTTTGGGTAGATGCCCAACAATGCTATTGCTGGATCGAATGGTATTTCTATTTCTAGCTGTTTGAGGTATCTCCAAATTCTTTGGTCTAGGCAAAGAATTTTTGAGGAAGACCCCCAAGGCAATCGCTGCAGCAGCAAAAATAAACAAATGAGATCTAATCAAATTAAAAAGCTTCTGCACAGCCAAGGAAACTATCATTAGAGCAAATAGACAACCCACAGAGTGGGAGAAAATATTTGCTCTCTACACTTCTGATAAAGGTTTAATAACAAGAATCTATCTAGAACGTAAAAGAATTAACAAGAAAAATCAAACAACCCCATCAAGAAATGGGCAATGGAAATGAACAGAAACTTCTTCAAAGAAGACAGAATGATGGCCAGCGAACATATAAAAAAAATGCTCAACATCTCTAATCATCAGAGAAATGCAAATCAAAACCACAATGAGATACCATCTAGCCCCAGCGAGAATGGCCTGTATCAAGAAATCCCAAAACAACAAATGCTGGTGAGGATGTGGAGAGACAGGAACACGCTTACATTGCTGGTGGGACTGCAAACTAGTGCAACCTACATATACTTCTTATTAGGGTGTGTGGTAAAGAACTACTTTGGAAAATTATTTGGCAGTGTGTACTAAATTTGCAGATATACAGATCCTCCACTTCAACAATACCACTATTCGGTATATATCCAACAGAAAAGTACACACATGTGCATTAAAAGATATAGGAAAGAATATTGATACAATCATTATTCATAATATCTCCAACTTGGAAACAACTCAAATGTCATTCAACAATGAAATGGATAAGTGAATTCTCTATTCATATAATGACATCGTATCCAGCAAAGAAAAAGGGGCTACGAATACACAAAATATTATGGATAAATCTCACAGACACGTTGAGCAAAAAAATCCAGATTAAAAAAGAACTCATTTGTAAAATGTTTCAATACAAGCAAATAATCTGTTGTTGGAAGTCAGGATAGTCATTACCTTTTCAGAGAAGGGAGGGAGCATGATGAGGCCTCTGGAGCGATGGTAATATATTATTTCTTGGTCTGAGTGCTTTCTGGGAACGTTTTCACTCTGTGGTAACTAATGCTATATACATATGACTTGTTTAGTTCTGTATATGTAATACATAAAATTTAAAAGTATTTAAAAATGTGTGCCTACCTTCATATGTTTTTAAAAATACATGAGACAATACATATGACTGTCACATAGTAGATACATAATTGATACTAGCTAATGGCATAAAGAAAGGGACTACATAATCTTTGATCTTAAGTAGAACTGTAAATTAGTCTGGAAAAAGAAAGAGTTGCTAAAAACTGATTTCTCAAATATTCGGATTAAAAGTGGAGTAAAGAGGCTATGAGAACTGATAAGGGGGAGAATAATCACTTAGCTAGCTGTCCCTGAGAAAATTTATTATAGGGGGAAGTGCAAAGGATTGCCCTGAGGGGCTCCGAAACATGGATAATAGAGGGTGGTTTTTGATCTATGTTTTGACATAAGTTATCAAGCTTGTGTTACACTGAGTAGGGTACATAAGCAAGAGGGTGTAGCTATATTGATTTAGATAATACAAAACCATTAAGATAGGTTGCTAGCTCATTCCTCTTGTTCTTTTCAAAGATAGCTACATTATTGATGGAAAATAAATTGAAAGGTTATTTGTATTTTCAGTATTTTATTTTTTAAAAAGAGGCTCTGCTTTACATTTATATATATTTATTTCATATATTTATCTTATATATTTATACTTAAAAGATAAGCAACTGATATCTTGTTCTGAACAATTTCATAATATACTCTATTATTCTGAGAAATTTATACTTTAATTTCAAATATAATTTAGTTCATTTATAATCAGTTTAATTTGCAAGTAATACTATAATACATTCAGCAGGTCAAATTTATTATTTACAATTACTGGAAATAAATCTGTTGTTGGGTGGAGAAAAACAAAACTCCAATTCTAGCTACCACTAACTCTCAATGCAGCCTCCATTTGGGGATTGCTGATCTAAGATTCTATCTCAATACTTAACTAGCATTTGAAGTATATTTGAAGGGGACTGCATCCCTTGGACAGTTTGCATATTCTTTGGAAATGAGATTAGTACTTGATTGTGTTTTCCTACATATGATCAATTTAACTGTCACTGGGGATGAATCTTACAGGGCTGCTGAATGATTCAGCTACAGATTGTAACTTGGTCTATGCAGTTTGCCCTTGTGGACGGAGTCTTTCTGCCCTGCAATTAGCGTGTGCAATAATTTACTATTATGTCTCCTATTTTAAAAAAAGAATAAATATTGAATTGCAAACATGGAATCTGGATGCAATTATATGAATCCTATAATAATATTAATATTTTATTTATTTTCCTTAATAATTACATAGAGTTAAATATGTTTAGATATGCAAGCTATTACTCCATTTTCTCAGAAACAGAGTACATACATTTACTTATAGTAACATCATGTAGGCCATTCCTTTTGGCTAAAATGTGACTTGTTGCTCTCCCATTTAAAAGTATAGGTGAGATGGCTGAATTTAAAATAAAAATATACCTAGGATATGTAACAGATAGACTGTATCAGGCAACAGTCTATCAATAGTCTATAAAGTTATTAATAATAAATGTGAATATAGTTGTGTTATTTGTAGAATTAATTCTGTAGCAGAGAAGAACTAAATGTGCTCACAACTTTTGTATTTAAAAATTGAATTGACAAAATAAATTTTTATAATCTCCTTTTCTGTTGCCAGATGAATTTAATATATTCTAGCAAAGTTAGTAGACAGGTAACTCACTGAATTATACTGTAATTACTGCTGGAGTAAAAAGCTCTTTTTTTTTTCCCTTGTTCTTCCTAGCAGAAAATTAAACAATTTTTACATTCCAAACTATTACAAGCTCAGTTTTCCACTAGTTCATCCTAGTCTCCAATAATATGTGAAATAAACAAGGGATATTATTACTCACAAAGAAGGAGAGACAATAAATAATGCACTCTTGTCTTATGGTTGGGAAATATATAAAGCCTCTTATATCAAATGTATACAGTAAAATTTTCCTTTTCTCCACAAGTAACCATATCATCTAAAACGAAGCATAAAAATCAATTTAAACTATGATGTAAAAATGATACTTCAAAAGTAGAGAGCAGGGACATGTCTTATTATTATTTTTTAATATTTAACAAAATTTTGAATTGGTAATATATTTATATGATCCCAAATCATATACAATGCATGCTTGAGAGTCTTATTACCATCCCATCCCTCCCAATTCATTCTACTCTACTGTATACTGATAAATATTTTTTTTTTTTTTTGAGACGGGGTCTCGCTCTTGGTCAGGCTGGTTTCGAACTCCTGACCTTGAGCTATCCACCCGCCTCGGCCTCCCAGAGTGCTAGGATTACAGGCGTGAGCCACCGCGCCCAGCCTGATAAATATTTTTATGAGATTTTTCTTATCCATGTTAGATAGGGGTAAGGAGGGAGGAAGAAAACAGATGGCCCTGGGAGATGCTTTGTCTACAATAGGAGGAACAAATTGACCATAGGGGGCTTCCAAGAAGGAGCAGATGCCTTGACCAGGGGGTTTTCAATGACTGAACAGAGGTTCAGTCTACGACAAGGGGTCTCCAAGGACTGATCAACCAAAAAGAGGTAGAGAAACCACAAATTGGAGATATGATCAAGGCCACAAAAGGGGGTCTTTGGAGCATGTATACAAGCAAGGTGACAGAGTCCTCAAGTGACCTACTATCATTAGTATACTAAAAATCACACCTACCCACACCATGACAGTTTACAAATGCCATGACAAGCCCCGGAAATTGCCTTACAAGGATAAAAATAGGGAGGACTGGCCATTATGAGAACTCTCCACCCCCTTTCCCAGAAAATTCATGAATATTCCACCCCCAGTTTAACATATTATTAGGGATTAGCATAAAATGACAGACCCTGGAGTCTGCTAACCCTGGGGCCTGCTGTTCCTTATTGGAGCAGTCCACCCTCTACCATCTTTGAGAGTGTACTATACTTTCTATACTCTGTGTTTAAACTCAGGGTCTTCTCCATTCGTGGAAATAGACCCGTTCCCTCTTCGGGACATGCTATGCTTTAATGAATCTTGGTACTTTGCCTGCTTGCATCTGCTTTGCTTGCTCATTTGTTCCATCAGCTCAGTACCAGTAACCATTCTTCAGTACTGGGAAACTCCACTCGTGGGGATGGACCCATTCCCTCTCTGGAACATACTTTCGCTTTGCAATAAAGGCAGCATGTGTGTGAATCGCTTTGTGCTTGTAATTGTTCCATTATCCCGGCCTGGCTTGTGATTCTTCCAAGCACGGAGCCAAAAAACCAGGGAAAACACTCGACACATCCTCCCAGTATTTTATGTGAATACATAAAAATACAAAAATATATTCACAGGATTCATTTTTTAGGAAAAAAGGTAGCATTTCAAGCTAGACAATATTTCATCTTGTTTTTTTACTTTAAAATATTATTGGAGATCACTCTATCCTGGTACATAAAGGCTATCCTCATTCTTCTTACAGATGCATAATATTCCATTATGTAAATGTAGCCTGGGTTATTTAATCAATTTCTTATTGATATAGACATGGTTTGTTTTCAGTTGTTTATTAATACAATGCCTCAATGAGTAATCCTGTTCATATATCATTTAGAATGTACATGCATTTTTGTAGAATGAAGACCCAAAAAGGGAATCTGGGGTCAAAGGGCAATTGTATTTATATTTTCGTAAATAGTGTCAGATTTCTCTGCATAGGAGTTGTGCCATTTTCCACTCTTACCAGTAATGTATAAGAATTTTGTCCCCCCCCTTCTCTCTCTCTCTCTCTCTCTCTCTCTTTCTCTCTGTCCTTCTAAAGGATAAAATAAATTTCATTTTTATATACCTTAAAAAAAAATTCTATTTTCCCACAGCCTCACTAATCATTTTCCTAACAATTTGGAATATGATAGGTAAGAAAAGGCTTCTCTGTACAAAGTGTTTGCATTTTTTTAAATTATAAGTGAAAAATCTGAAAATCATTCTCTATTTTCAAATATGATTTCTATTTATTTTTCTAAAAACTGTCAGTTCATATTCTTTGCATGTTTTTCTGTTGTATTGTTGGTCTTTTTTTTTTAATGCCAAGGTAAGAAACAATTTATTATAGAGAGAAGAAAAATTTCTCATCCAAAATATAGAAATCTGTACAACTTTGCCACAATCAATATACATGAACTGTACAAATTTACACCAGTTCATAATTTACCAAATAAAAGATGACTAACAAAGTTCACAAAATAGATGGTGGTTTGTGGAAAAGACTTTTACCCAATTAAGTACAAGGAAAGTTACAAACCAGACCTCCACTTTCTAAAAATAAGTTTACTCAGTCTTAGAAAACTACAAGCTAGCAAATGTACAGAGAGCTGGCTGGTGCTAACACCACAATTGAGACAGTGTCTTTTTAAGGGTCTTTTTTAAAGCCTGTTGCCATGGCAGATTCTGGTCACTTGCTACTTTCAAGGCCAAAAACACAATACAAGGTCTGACCATTTCCCCAGGTCATGCTTACTAATTTGTCTTTATGTACATTTATACATATTTAAGTGCTAGGTAAAAGTCTTGTCATAAAATTTCCAGTACTACCATGTTTAAAACGTTGAGCTTTCCTATAGAGCTGCCAAAAAGGTTAACAATAACAATTTTCAAGTGTAATAGTGCAAATTCCTCTGCAAGATCTACTGCAGAGAAAGATTCTTTGAAATACAGATTTTCGTTCAAGGGATTGATGTAAAATTTAAGTATGTCTGGGAAAAACTGAAACCAGCCTAGGACTTCGCTCTCTAGCAAATAAAGTGATTATTTACTTGGACTCACAGGCTATTAAATCATTCAAAGGTACTGTCCAAACTATGGCACTGTCACTTAAAAAAATTTTACCATTCTATCTTGTGCCAGATCTTCACAGCTGTAACATGGTTAAATTCCATAATCCATCCCCAAAAGGAGCCCACCCAAAGCAAAAATCAAATTTATCCATCCATTATAAGATGATCCATCCATAGACTATATCTTAACCTGATACAGTCATCATATTGTAGTTTTTGGAAGGGCTTGTTCTGCCCAAGAGAAGTTCCTCCTTACAGCTGATTCTGCTGTCTACCATTTGCACGTTGGTGCTGTTTTGAGTGCTACCTCCTGCTGGTGAGGCTTCATACAGCACACAGATGGAGCCATCCTCTCCAATTCTGTAGGACACTTCGTAGGGGTCAACCCAGAGTGTGAGTTCACTTGGGAGCAGCCTGAACAGCTCCTGACTGCTCAGTCCAATTCGCTGTGCTGCCTGTCCAATCAGAGGATCCATTTTATGGTTGATGCGAATACAACGGTAACCTGATCCCTTGCATGGCTTTTCTGGGAACCAGTGATGTTTATAATGTTCTATAGAAGAAAAGACGAACAGAGAAACAATACTTAGGCTCGTTACTGTTAGCTCCCGCTCTAGTTTCCTTCTCACGCTGGCTCCTTTGTGGAGCGAAAATGAATACTATCAACTTTTAGAAAACGTCCAGGACTGCATTCGCTGCTGGGCATGTGCGGGAATGGGGAAAGAGCGGGCAAGGTTTTAGAAATAACAGTAGTACCGGACCAAACAATCTCCAGGAACCAACTGGTTGAGCCGCCAAAACAGGAATCAGGCGCGCAGCCTCGGCCAGCCTTGAAGCCGGATGGCACCGGCGGCCAGGCGGGAACCTGTTTACTTTCTCCACCCCACCCCAGTCACACACAATGGAGTTTATGGTTTTGGAGAAGAGAAGGGCCACTGGACTGTTAACCCCAAAGGCAAGAAAAACAAGCAACCCTAAACCACGCTCTGGGCAGGGCTGTAATTGTGCCGGTGACAAATCCGGTGATTAATGGGCAGGGGCAGGAGGCGCGGGGAGACCGCACGTCCGTCCCGAGTTGGCTCCGGGGCAGCGGCGCAGCTTCCCACCCCGGGGCCCGGCCGCAGACCACGCAACGGTTGGAGGGGTTGGGGGGAGGGGTCGTCGAACCAACCCCAGCCCCAGGGCTCCTTTGTCCCCAAATGCGCTGACGGTCCTTGGACCGCAGCTCCTGCCTCCGTGGGCTTTAGTTTCTTTGTTGTGCGTGTTTTCTCCCCTCCTCCGTTTGCCAGCCAGGGGAGGGGCGCCCTCGGTCCAGCCCCCAAACCCTCGCCAGGACCCGCCGTTAGCGGCCGCCCACCGCTGCCGGCCCGGTCCCGCGGCGGGACCCGAGCGCGCCCAGCCTGGAGCGCTGCCGAGGATCCCGCGGACCCGACGGCCCGGCCCCGACCCGACCCTGGGTGTGGGGCCCGCGTCCCCCTGGTGCCCCTCGCTCACCTGCCAGCAGCTCCTGCAGGCTCTGGCTGAACGTCTGCAGCTGTCGCTCGCTCGTGAGCCCCTTGGTGCGAAGGAACTTGGAGATGAAGGACACGGCAGCGGCGATCTCGCCTATCATGGTGGCGGCTCGAGTGTAGAAGGGATGCATGGGGGCGGCGGGCGGGGGCGGCCGGGGCTCGGCGGCGCGGCCCCGACGGCATTGCGGCCACCCCGGGCTCCCTCACAGGGTAGAGGGCTGAAAGGAAGAGAGGGCGTGAGGGGTGGAGGGCTAGTTTTTTTTTTTTCCTTTTAGAGTAAAAAAAAAGTTATTTTCGAGACAGGAGGCGGCAGGAGAGAGGAAGAGACGAGCGATGGCAGCCTGGTCACATCGCTCGGACCTCCCCAGCCGCCTCCGAAGACCCCAACAGTGGCATTTCCAGCTCCGAGGGACCGTATTGTTGGTCTTATTATTCTTGATTTCTAGGGGATTTTTACATATTAAGGAGGTTAGTCTTTTGTGTTACAAACTGTAAACATGTTTCACTGCTTTTTATTTGTCTTTTGACTTTGCTATGATTTTAAAAATAATTTAGAAATATTTAATATTCTTTTTATTTAAGCCTTCTGGATTTTGACTTTTTGTTAAAAAGTACTACTTAACTACTAACTTCAAAAATTCACCCATGTTTACTTCTGATACTTGTGGGATTTCTTTTATTATTACTATTATTTAAACCTTTAATCCAATTGAAGTTTATCCTGGTGTATACTGTGAGTGACAGATCCAAAACTTATCATTTTTTTATTATTATTTTCCTTGAAATAGCTTTTAGTTATCCAAACAAGATTTATATTAAAAATTTACTTTTACCCACTGATGTTCTGTTGCCAATTTTATCATAGAGTAATTTCTATACTTATTTTAGCCTATTCCTGAACTTTCCATGCTATTCCATTGCTTTCTCTATTTATATTGAATTACAACATGGTTTTAAGTATTAGCATATTATGTTATATTTTAATTTCATGTAAGACTAATATCCCTTCATTGATTTTCTTTTACAATGTTTTTCTATCTATTTTCCTCTACTTCATTTCCCATATGAACTTTTAACCATTATTGCTTAATTTTAGAAAACAGAACAAAAATAACAACACACCAGTTAGTACTTGATATTACATTAATTTTTTATTTATAAATTTTATAATTTATAAATTAACTTAGGGAGAATCAACATCTTTATATTATTGAATCTTCCTAGCTAAAATATGATATATTTTTCTATTCTACTTGCATCCTTCGGGAAACCTATAGTTTTATTTTAGTTTTATTTCTATATATATTCTCTTTTTCTGTTACTATTGTAAATGAAGGAAGTCTTTTTTAATTTGATTTTTATTGGATTTTGTGTAGATGTCTATTGATTTCTCAATACTAATTTTATGTCCCAATATCTTATTGTTTCTCATACCTTTTCAGAACCTTTTCCTGTGATTACTGGTACACTTTCTTATCATCTGCTATATGAAATACTTTTATTTCCTCATTTTACGTTGTTATACCTCTTTCTTTCTCATGTTAATCTTACTGGCTAATGCACCTTATAAATTTTTTTTTTTTGAGACAGAGTCTCACTCTGTTGCCCTGGCTAGAGTGCCATGGCATCAGCCTAGCTCACAGCAACCTCAAACTCCTGGGCTTAAGCAATCCTTCTGCCTCAGCCTCCCGAGTAGCTGGGGCTACAGTCATGCGCCACCATGCCCAGCTAATTGTTTCTCTATATATTTTTTAGTTGTCCAGCTAATTTCTTTCTATTTTTTTAGTAGAAACGGGATCTCACTCTTGCTCAGGCTAGTCTGGAGCTGAAGCAATCCTCCTGCCTTGGCTTCCCAGAGTGTTAGGATTACAGGCGTGAGCCACCGCACCCGGCCTGCATGTTATATAATGTTAAATAGCAGTTGTGGTAGGGAGAATTTTGTTTTCTCCCTGGTTTAACTGGAAAACCAACAATGCATCATAATCAAGTAAAATGTTTGCTTTAACATTACTAAATGCACAGACAACCCTCAACTTACAATGATTCAATTTAGGATTTTCTGACTTTACGATGTTGTGAAAGCAATACACATTCCTTAGAAACTATACTTTGAATTTTGATTCAAAATTCTTTATAATTTTATTATAAAATAAGCTTTGTGTTAGATAACTTTGCCCAATTGTAGGCTAATGTAAGTGTTCTGAGCATGTTTAATATCGGCTAGACTAAGATACAATGTTCAGTTGGTTGGGTTTATTAAACACATTTTTGATTTCCAATATTTTCCACTTATGATGGGTTTATCAGGACATAACCCCATGATAAGTCAAGAAGCATCTATATATAAACCATTTAAATGAAATATTTGCTGAATCCTATTTTATCAGGTGTTTTTATTTTATTTGTTTTGTTTTAAAAAGGCATAGGATTGAATCCAGTCAAATTGTCTTTTCAACATTTTTAAATATCCATCATATGAATTTGCATTAAATTGCATCAATGAGATACATCAATGGGAGATAAATGAGAATTTTCTGTGGTTTTCTTTTTTGTGCTTTTTCTCAGTTTATGGATAAAATATTTTTCATACTTGATGAGAGTAATTTTAATATATTCCTGTTTTTCATGTACTCATGAATAGGCGAATTATCATCAGAATTATCTGTTCTCTGTGGATTTGGTAGGATTTCATGTGAAATCATTTGAGCTTGGTGTGATTAACAAAGAGGAGGACATTATTTTATTTATGAATTTCTCCAATTATCTGGGGAAATTATCTGTTCCAACTTTCTCTTCTGGTAATGCTTCTTGTATATTTAATTTTTCTAGAAAATTATCCATTTTATTTAGAATTTTGCATAGGACTGAATAAAATAGTTTGTGAGTGATTTTTTAAAATGCCTGTAATGCCTTTGATTGACTCTAATTATTTCTTATTTTGTTTTCTTTCTTTCTTTTTTCTTTTCTAAGTGAGCTAATGCTTTATTTTATTGATTCTTTTAAGCAGCCTTGCTTTTTTAAAATTTTGCTGATTTTGTTTTCTGTTTAATTTATCTTGCCCATCCATGCATTTTCAATCATTCATATATATATACATATATATGATATATACATATGCATATATATACATAATATATATACACATATATATTCCATAGATTATAATTAGGCTTGCTTTTTGCTTTAATCCTAAACTTAAAAAAATTATTAGGTGAGTTATATCCATTTGTATTTATTTAAATATGTTTAGTGTTCTGCAATTCCTTCAATATTTAGAACTTTTAAAAAATATTTGTTCCAGTGGTTACCATTAAACTTATCCACTCACATAATATCCTTAGTTTTTTCTTTCTTTAAACAGTATCTATTGGTATCTTATTATAAATAATAGTGAAATTAATTACATTTTAATTCTCCCTCTTTTTCCTTTCTTGACGTGCTAATTTTTTCAATAGTATTACCTTTAGTATATTTACCACCATTATATTCAACATTGGATTAGAAGTCCCAGATAATGCAAAAAGGTAAAATGGAACTAATGGATGAATAAATAAAAGGCACACAATTTGATTCAAAAATTAAAAAGTAAAACTATCTTTATTTGCAGATGATCTGATTAAGTATGTGGAAAACTCTGAAAGATCTGCCAAAAAGTTACTATAATTAACAGTCACATTTCTCAGAGTTGCAGTTTACAACTCTAGTACACAGTAATTAATTGTATTTTTATAAAATGGAAATGAATATTTAAGAAAAATTCTTAAACTCAAATTTTAATGATGTAAAAAGATAAACTATAAATACATTTAATAAAATATATTCAAGATCAAAACACTGAAAAATTACAAAACATTGTTGAGATTAAATTAAAGAACACTTAACAAAATAGGCATATATGAGTCTTACTTCAAAATGATGAAGCCATATATAACAAACCCATAGCTAATATCATACTGAATTGGGAAAAATTGAAAACATTCCCACTTAGAACTGGAACCAGACAAGGTTGCCCTCTATCACTACTTCTATTCAACATAGTGCTGGAAGTCTTGGCCAGAGCAATCAGACAAGAGAAGGAAATCAAGGGCATCCAAAATGGGGACAGAAGAGGTCAAATTATCACTCTTTGTTGACAATATGATCTTGTACCTAGAAAACCCCAAAGATTCTGCCAAGACACTGTTGGAATTGATAAATAAGTTCAGCAAAGTCTCAAGTTACAAAATCAATGTACAAAATCAGTAGCATTCATATACGCCAACAACAGTCAAACTGAGAACTGAATCAAAGACCCAATACCTTTCACAATAGCAACAAAGAAAATAAAATATCCAGGAATATGCTTAACTAAGGAGGTGAAAGACCTATATAGGGATAACTACAAAACACTGAGGAAGGAAATGGCAGAGGACGTAAACAGATGGGAAACCACACCATGCTCATGGATCGGCAGAATCAATGTTGGTAAAATGTCCATACTACCCAAAGTGATCTACAGATTCAATGCAATCTCTATTGAAATACCAACATCATTTTTCACAGATCCAGAAAAATAATTCTATGCTTCATATGGAACCAGAGAAGATCCCATATAGCTAAAGCAACCTAAAGCAAAAAGAGCAAATTGGGAGGCATCAATTTACCAGACTTCAACCTATACTACAAGGCTATAGTAACCAACACAGCATAGCATTGGCACAAGAACAGAGCATAAACCAATGGAACAGGAGTGAGAATGCAGATATAAAACCGTCCTCAGATTGCCATCTGATCTTTGACAAAGCAGACAAAAACATAGGCTGGGGAAAATAATCTCTATTCAATAAATGGTGCTGGGAAAATTGGATAGCCACATGTAGATTGAAATGGGATCCACACATCTCACCTCTCACAAAAATCAACTCACAGTGGATAATAGATTTAAACCTAAGGAATGAATCCATAAAAATTCTAGAAGAAAATGTTGGAAAAACTCTTATAGACATCAGCCGAGGCAAAGAATTTGTGAAAAAGACCCCAAAAGCAATCACAGCAGCAATAAAAATAAATAAATGGGACCTGATCAAGTTAAAAAGCTTCTGCACAGCCAAGGAAACTATCACTAGAGTTAACACACCCTACAGAATGAGAGAAAATATTTGCATGCTGCACATCTGATAAAGGGCTGATAACCACAATCTATATAGAACTCGGGAAAATTAACAAGAAAAAATCAAACAGTCCCATTAAAAAGTGGGCAAAGGACATGAACAAAAACTTTTCAGAAGAAGACAGACTAATGGCCAACAAACATATGAAAAATTGCTCAACACATCTAATCATCAGGGAAATGCAAATCAAAACCACAATGAGATATTACTTAACTTCAGTGAGAATGACTTTTATAAAAAAGATCCCAAAAAACAAATGTTGGTCTGTATATGGGGAGGTAAGAACACTCATATACTACTGGTGGAACTGCAAATTAGTATAACCTCTATGGAAAGTAATATGGAAATATCTCAAAGAATTAAAAGTAGAACTACCATTTGATCCAGCAATCCCCCTACCCAAAGGAAAAAAAGACATTCTATAATAAAGACATCTGCACTTTAGCCCAGGTAACAGGGTGAGAACTTGTCTCAAAAAAAGAAACAAAAAACCCATATATTTTCTTTAACAAAGGCCAATTATCACATGAAAAGGTGCTTAATATCACTAACCATCAGGGAAGTTAAAATTAAAACCACAATGACCCATTCATAATTAATAAAAAACTGAAAATACTAAATTTTCACAAGGATGTGAAGTAACTGCATTTCTCTTACATTGCTGGTGAGGATCAAAAAATAGTGTTGCCATTTTGAAAAAAAATTTTTAGTTAAATATCAGCATGAAACATGGATTTATAATGACCCAGCAACCCTATTCCCAGGTACTACCCCAGAAAAATTTTTAAAAAATAGGTCCTCAAAACACTTTGTTTTAGTTAGGATTCTCCAGAAAAACAGAAGCAGCAGGATACACACACACACACACATACACATATGTTTTGTATACGTATTTACATACACACACATAATAAGGAATTGGCTCACATGACCATAGAGGCCAAGAAGCACTAAGAACTGCAATTGGCAATTTGGAAACCCAGAAGAGCCAATGGTGTAGTATCACTTAATCTGAGTCCTGAGAACCAGAAAGGGCGACATTGTAAATTCCAGTTGGAATAACATCTATTGGGTGTCGGGCAGGTGGAGGGGTGGGGATGGGTATATACAAATATAATGAGTGTGATGCGCACCAACTAGGGGATGGACACGCTTGAAGCTCTGACTCGAGGGGGGAGAGGAGGCATGGACAATATACGTAACCTTAACATTTGTACCCCCATAATATGCTGAAAAACATTAATTAATTAAAAATAAATAAATAAAAATAAAAAATAAAAGGTGAAGATTTCGTAAATATGAGCAAAATACAAATACATAAGGAAAAGTTTATTTGATTTATTTCTGATTCTTGTCCCATTTTATGACAAGATTTCTCTTTGCACTTTTCAATTGCTTTGTATGTTTCATGACATATCATAGTTAATGGGAAAATGTTCACATCTGACACTAATATTCAAGCACTTTTATTAGGTACACTATTATTTGTAATGCCTTCACAGTTTTACATTTTAGTTAGATTCTCCCTGTGCCTAAATCATTCTCTGTTAATAACTTAGGCACTGGAGGCACATTAAAGCTTTTTAACCACTAAGAAATCACAGGCTTTTAGGAAATCACTGTTGCCATGCATAATTTGGTACCCATGGCACTCACCTGTGCCAGTAACAATTAGAGATTTCCCCACTGATTCCACAATATCTTGAAAGAGTTAATGGACCTCTGCCATAGTGCAGCTTTCTATTAGGATCAAATAAATTGTTGTAGTGCAAGTCTAATCAGATTTCTTAATAAAGATTATAAAGTAACAGAGTCATTGGCAGTTTAGCTTATCTGATACCAATAAAGAGGGAATATAATAAATTTAAGTTTAAAATTATGCGATGTGTGGTTCATAAATGCTTGATAATAATAATACTGAAAGCTCTGAGATAGAAAAGCAAAAATATTTCTACCAATTCTGAAGAAAAGGGTATCTTTAATCCAGCATTAGGCACTACAAATTCTGGATGTACTTGTAGCTAAAGTAATTGAGACAGAAATGACCTGGGAGCATAAATACAATTGTATTTCTCTACTCTTAATTTTTATTATGACATATTATAGCTTGATGCAGTGATGCCCCAAACTCTTTTCCTGGGCCACTTTCTTTTGCAACAATAACTTCCCCTTACACATTATTTCTTTCTTTTTATTTAACTGACACTTACTGTGCCAGGCAATGTTCTAAGTTTTTGACAAAAACTAAAACACTACTCTGTGTAATAACCCTGCAAAATGGGTATTACTGATATTTCTATTTTACAGATGAGAAAACAGAGATCTTGAGACAGTAAGTAACTTTCCCACGCTTGTGAGTCTGGATCTTGAATCTATGCTCATAATCATTAAGTTAAAGTGCCTTGATGGTTTATTACTTTTTTCCAGTTCTATTCTTGATAAAGCTAAATCTACTCTAGGTTACTTGTGACTCCCAATTTCCCTCAAATATCATTTTCCCTAGAAATTATGGAGCATCATACCTTGTGGAGGGAAAAAAATATTAGTGCCATAGTAAAGGAATTTTAAGTCCCCAATATGCAGGTAAGAAGCTATTTTCAGAAAATTCTCTCTGAACCCAGAAATACTTGCCTTTGACTTTATAAAATATCTATGCTGTTTAAACTTTAAAGATGTTTTATAAGGTGGCTGTAGGCTTCTTACCTGTAAGACTGAGGTAATATTGCCTCAAACCCAATAGAGTCCAGAGCATTGACATTTGGAATTACTTCAAAATTTGGAGGAGTAGGGAAGGTGGGCAGGCTAGAAAGCACTTGTCAATATATTCAGTCTCTCAGAAAACATGATTTTCTCAAGTATCTGTATTCTTATTGCTATTACTTTTGCAATCTCAGTAGTTTACAGCAACTTCTGTAATGCAATGTTGGCTGCCAAAGAAGTACTTCTTCACTAAAATAGAATGCTTTCTAAATCTTAGTGATGTTAAAATATAGTCATTTTATAAAATTGGAATAAACATTTCTTTACTAAACTAAGCATATTTAGAAAAAAGTTTTTGTTTATTTTTTTTTATTTCAGGATATTATGGGGGTACAAACATTTTGGTTACATGTTATGACTTTGCCACATCCCAACCATGATTTGAGACATGCCCTTCTCCCCCTCTACAATGCTCCCCAAAGGAACAAAAGTCATTCTATAATAAAGACATCTGCACTTGAGTGTTTATGGCAGAAAAAAGTTTTTGAAGTAAAAAACAAATAGCAGAGAAAGGAAGCAGATCTCTTTGCCTTCTTATTATGATATAAAAACTTAGGTAACTAAGACGTGTTAGGTGCACTTTTAGAACAGTCTCAAATAAAAAAAAATCCCAATGGATTAGCATATATTTAGAATCTGGTTTGGTACAATTAAGGGTTAAAAATAATTCCAACAGCTTGATTTCTTGACTGACCAACTTTTTATATATTTAATAAATAAGAAGCAGAATTAGGGTCATGTGAGAATGCATTAAAATACATTGTTTTGCATTTTCCTTTTTCCCCTAGTAAAAAATTATTCTGTTACTGTTAGCAGGGAGTAGGATAGGGTTGGGCAAAGCTGAAGATATTCACCAGAGATGGATTGGATAATTAAGTTCAGGTGGATGATTTAACATTTCCTAACATGGGAAAACGGAAGTAATCAAAAGAAAAGTTTTACATACTTCTACAATCACCATCTACCATTATACCTGTATCAAAGCCCATATTTCATTTTAAATTCTATTACAAAGGAAGAATTTTCTTTTTCTTATCAAATAATAATCTCTATATTTGTATACCAGATCCTATCAAGGCTTGTCTACTCAAGGACTTAATTTGTGATATTACTCTCTTTTCTCCTATATCAGGGGTCAGCAAACCAAGGCCCACAACCCAAATCCTGTCTTTCATTTATTAGTAAACCAAGTTTTATTGGAACACAGCTATGTCCAATCATTTACATATTACTAATGGCTGCTTCTGTGCTACAATGGCAGAGCTTGATAGTTGTGACAGAGATCATAAGGCCCACAAGGCCTAAAATATTTAATATCTGGCCCCTTAGACAAAATATTTGTCCTACATCTTCAATTTTTTTCCTCTTGGTTAGATTATTTGTGTCAGCAAATAAACATTGTATAATATTTCTTATAAAATTAGTACTTTTCTTGACCACTTTCCTCCTTCAGTTACTGCCCCATTTCTCTGATCCCCTTTATAGTATTATAAAATATTCTCAAAAAGCTTGTGTATATCTTAGTTGTTTCCACCTCTCCTTGCCCATTTTTTCTTGAATCCCTTGAAGGGTTTCTTTCAACTATTTAAGACACACTGCTCTTTTAAGGTCATCAATAATGTACAAGATTCCTATTTCACTGGCCAATTTTCAGTTCTCATCTTATTGCATTCATTAGGAACATCTGGCATTATTCTAATTGAATTTTTTGAAACATTTATTTGATTCTCCTTGCACCTTGCAAGCCAGTTATTTTATTCTCATTCTTCTTTCTCCTGGTTCCTCTTTATTTTCTCGGCTCGCGAACTCTATAGTATCTCAAATTCCAGTCTTCAGACCTTTGATCTTCATTATATACAATTATTCCCTTCATAATTTTATTCAGTATTATTGATTTAAATAACATATATTCTATACACTGGTGATTCCCAAAATTCTATTTCCAACTCAAACCTCTTTCCATGAATTCTAGACAGCTATCTAACTGCCTCAGCATATCTACTTGGATCGTAAATAGTCATCTCACTGTTAATTAATCCAAGATAGATACTTTATGCACATTTTCTGATGGGTCCACTTTTCTGAGGCTCATGGCTTTGCTCAATCCCAGGTGAATGCAGTCTATCTTTATAGAAACAGATAATTATCTACTTTAAAGCTTCCACTAGGGATTTCTACTTCCATTATAGAAGAATAAGAGCCTTAAATATTGATCCTTCCACAAATACCAGCTATAAATGTTAGATAAAAACAAATAAACCAAAATACATGGGGCTCTGGATATTGTGCAAATATGAACATATTTGTAGAAGGGAGTTAAAACTTGGACCAAAGTGACCAGCACAGAGTGAATTTCCTATTTTTTTTTACTGTTTATCTGAGGATAGCCTCTGTCATAGCAGCATGTAAGCAGTTAAAACTCTGTTAGTAAAACAGAAGTGTTTCTGGAAGGAGACTGAACAAGAAACCCTGGGAAAGAAGATAACCAAAGAAGAGAAACCCTAAATTGTGTGTTTAAACTCAGCCAAACCTGTGAAACATGCAAGTGTAGGATAATGGAAACAGCTTCTAGCTAAGGCTCAAAGAACAGAACTGGTATTTGATCCAGTACTTTCTTCAGTTAGGATATTTTACAGTTTGGGTCTAACTATTTTAACTACCTACTAGAAGAAAAACAAATCACTACTCTTCAGACCAATATAATAGAATCTTGTGTCTACAACATGACATTCACGATGGCTATGATACAATTCAAACTTATCTGACATACAAAGAGTCAGGAAATTTAGACTCAACTTAAAGGGAAAAGACAATCAACAGATGCCAACCCTGAGATGTTGCAAATAATAGAAATATGTCAATTGGATTAAATGCTCGAAATAAAAGCATACATTATTAGATTGCATAAAAAGTAAGAGCCAGCTATATGTTGTCTGTTAGAGATTGACCTTAAATATAAAAGAAAACAAGGTATATAAATGGGAAAATATATGTCAGGCAAGAGAAAAACTAGGATGGAACTATAATATTAATACTAAATAAAAAGACTTTGAGGCAAAGATTTTTAACAGAAATATAGAGGAACAGTCCATAAAGTATCAATTTATCAGGAAGATATATGATTATAAATATGTATGTGCCTAATTGCAAAGCCTCAAAATAAAGTAAAAATCAAGAGTATTAAGGAGAAAAAAAAGTTACTTCCATATTCATAGAAGGAGATTTTAACATCTTTTCTCAAAAAGATCATGGAATAATCAGCCAAAAAATTAGTGAAATTGTGGAAATTTGGAACAATACTATAAATCACAATGACATGATTTATATTTATAGAACACTATACCAGATTACTGCAGAATGCTAGGCCATAAAAAGAGTCTCAAAAGTTAAAGAAAGTAAAATCATGTAGACCAAAATAGAATTCAATTATAAATCAATAATAATAAGACATCTAGGTAAAACATTAAAACAGAAGGAAAAACAGTGCTTAAAAGAAATTTTATACCTTAAAACACATTTTTAGTAAAGAGGTAAGATCCAAATTCTTTCAGCTAAGGATTTATCTCAAGAAAGTAGAAAAACACGAAGAAAAAAATGGTCCAACATTATTAGAAAAATAAATATAGTAAAGGTAAGAGCAAAAATCAAAGGCATATAAAACAGATTAAATAATGGAAATAATAAAGCCAAAATCTAGTTCTTTTTTTTTTTTTTTTTTTTTTTTTTTTTTTTTTTTTTAGAGACGGGGTCTCGCTCTTGGTCAGGCTGGTTTCGAACTCCTGACCTTGAGCTATCCACCCGCCTCGGCCTCCCAGAGTGCTAGGATTACAGGCGTGAGCCACCGCGCCCGGCCCAAAATCTAGTTCTTGGAAAAGATCAACAAAATGTACAACCCCTAGCTATACTGATCAAGAAATAGAAAATGATAGAAAGCAAATCCCAATGAATGAAAAAAGGAGTATCACTGCACATCCTATAGACATTAAAAGGATAATAAGAGAACATCATGAACAACTTTATGCAAACAAATTCTAAAGCTTAAATGAAATGGATAAATCCCTTGAAAGATACAAGCTACCAAACCTCACTCAAAAAGAAATAGATAATATAAGTAATGTTATATATTTTTTAAAAAATCCATTTCATAGTTAATAATCTTCTCCAGAAGAAAACTCCAGGCTCTGATGGTTTCTTTGTTGAATCCTAATGAACATTTGAGAAAAAAAAAATTATACCAACCACAAACTCTTTTAGAAAATATGAGTGGAAGGAACACATTCCACCTCACTTTACAAAGCCAGCATTATTACTATGATACTAAAACCACAAAATTTTATTATATGAAAACATATCTTTTAATTAATTATCTTTTATTTAAATAAATTTTATTGTGTGTAATTGAAGTTTACAACATGATGTTATGGGATACAAATAATAAAATGGTTACTATAGTGAAGCAAATTAAATCATATTCATCATCTCACATAGTTACTTTTTGTTACAAGATCAGCTAAAATCTATTTAACAAAAATTCCTAATACAATACAATTTATATACACAAACATATATAATGAAATATTATTCAGCCATAAAAAGGAGATCCTGCCATTTGCCACAACCTGGATGGACCTGAATATTTACTTTTTATTTTTTTATTTCAGCATATTACGGGGGTATAAATGTTTAGGTTACATATATTGCCTTTGCCCCACCTGAGTCAGAGTTTCAAATGTGTCCATCCCCCAGATGGTGTGCACTGCACCCATTAGGTGTGAATATACCCATCCCCTCCTTCACCCTCCCATCTGCCTGGCACCCGATGAATGTTACTACTATATGTGCACTTAGGTGTTGATCAGTTAATACCAATTTGATGGTGAGTACATGTGGTGCTTGTTTTTCCATTCTTGGGACACTTCACTTAGTAGAATGGGCTCCAGCTCTATCCAGGATAATACAAGAGGTACTAGATCACCATTGTTTTTTGTGGCTGAGCGGAACTCCATGGTATATCTATACCACATTTTATGAATCCACTCATGTATTTATGGGCACTTGGGTTGTTTCCACATCTTTGCAATTGTGAATTGTGCTGCTATAAACATTCTAGTGTAGATGGACTTGGATATTATAATAAGTGAAATAAGCCAAATGTGGAAAGAAAAATATTGCATGATCTCATTCATATGTGGAATCTAAAAAAAAAAAGCTTATTAATTTAGATGCAAAATCCTAAACAAAATATTACTAAATCTAATTCCACAATATATAAGATAATACATCATGACTAAATAGGGGTTATCTCCAGAATTCAAGTTTTGTTTAATATTGAAGTAATCAATTAATATAATTAGCAAACCATTTTAAGGAAACAACAGAGAAAAATCATTTTGTAAATTTAAGAGATGCAGAAAAATCATTTTACAAAATCAAATATCCATTTGTTATTAAAAAAATACTCATCAAACTAAGAATAGGTATAGAGCTTAAGCCCATTTTCGAAGTAAGGTATCACAAGAATGGAAAAATGAGCACCACATGTACTCATCATCAAATTGGTACTAACTGATCAACACTAAGTTGCTCACATGGTAGTAATACTCATTGGGTGTCAGTCAGGTGAGGAGGTGGGGGTGGGTAAACTCACAACTAATGAAGATGGAGCTCACTGTATAGGGAAAAGGCACACTTCTAGCCCTGGCTTGGGTGAGGCAAAGGCATTACTTGTAACCAATATGTTTGTACTGCCATAATATTCTGAAATTTAAAAAAAGAAAAGAACTTTCTCAATTTGATAAAGAGCATCTGTAAAAAATGAAAATCCTTCAGCTAACATCATATTTAATTGGGAAAGAGTGAATGTTTCCCCCTGAGATCAGAAACATGACAGCAATGTCCCCTTTCACCACTTCTGTTAAACTTTGTGTTAGAGGCCCTAACTCATAGTAATGAGGGAAGCAAAATAAATGAAAGTCATAAAGTTGTTAAAGAAAGAAGTAAAACTATTTCCACATGTAGATTACATAATTATTTAATAGAAGAATGCTGAGGAATCTACAAATAACTACTAGAAAAAAATAAGTGAATTTAGCAATGTTGCAGAATACAAGGTTAATATACAAAAGTCAAAAACAATTTAAAATTTGTGTTTACAATAGTGCCCCCAAATCACCATATACTTAGGAATAAATTTAACAAAAAGCATATTAAGACAAAACAATTGAAACTAGAGAACACTGACAAAGAAATTAGAGAATATTTAAACAAATTAAGAAATACATTATGCTATAATTCTGAATTGGAAGACTAACATAGATACTATAATGATTTTACCCAATCAAAATTCCAGCATTTTAAAAAAAATTTGGTTGAAATTGACAAGTTGATTCTAAAATATACGTGGGAATTGAAAAGACCTAGAATTCCCAAAGCATTTTTTTTAAAAAGGGCCACAAGCTTTATTAAAAGTAAATGCGACATTATTATGTACAGACTTACATGGTGCCAATTTTATTTGCAGATAAAGTACTCCAAGTTTACAAGTTACACCTTTGCCACAGCCTTGGCTAAGTCTTGTACTAGTGCAGAATTCAGCTGTGCTAGAGTGCTGATCTTAGCATGCTTAGATGTGGCATACTTATTCTTGATAGTCATGTGCTTTGTAAGCCCTCGACTTACCACAACTATATTCTTAGCCAGGTGCTGCCTAACAGGAAGAAGGGATTCTTCAGTATATGATAGGTAATGCTGTAGAGTTGGTGTCCATTCACCATTATCCAGAATCTTCAATGCTAAGCAAAAAGCTCCTGCTGTAATTTGACTGAAGAACAAAGTCAAAGGAGGTTATACTACTTGATTTGAAGACTTACTCTAATGGTGCATCCTAACATTGGGCATATAGATAGGCATATAATCGATGAAACAGGGTACAGTGTACAGAAAATGATACACAATCATGTGTCAATTGATTCTCAACAAAGATCCAAAGGTAAATCAATGGAAAAAGAATCTTCAATTGTGCTTAGACAATTGGACATCTTTGTGGAAAAAAATATATATATATGAGCATGGACTCTTAATGCAAACTATATGAAAAAGTATTTATAATTCAAAATACATCATTTCACCTAAACATGAAAGCTAAAAGTATAGAACTTCTAGAAGAAAAAAAGGGCAAAGTATTTGCAAAGATTTATTAGACAGGACACACAAAAAGCATAAGCCTAAAAAAAAGATAAATTGGACATTACCCATATTTAATATGTTGCTTATTGAAAGACATTATTAAGAAAATCAACATGAAAACCACGGAAACAGTCCACAGACAAAGGACTGGCGTGGACTTAAGATTTCGGTCCCCATTATCTTTAACCCCTTTTAATCATATTGTTACTCCTGCAGTTGTTATGTTACAAGGCAAAAAGGGACATTGTAGGTGGAATTAAGGTTGGCAATCATCTGACAATAGAATAATTATTCTAGATTATCCAAGTGGGACCAATGTAATCATGTGAGCACTTAAAAGTGGAAAGGGAAGGCAGAAAAGTCACTCAGAGAGATGCAAAGTGAGAAGAACTCCATAACCATTGCTGGTATTTTGTTGTATGTGACCTAGTCCAAAACGGACTGGTTCCTTGCCCTATTCCTCATATAGAGTTTGAATCAACCAACTGTAAAAAACTTCAATTTTGTGTCTCTCACTATGCACTAATCCACAAAATAAATTAATATAATCTTTTATTTAAATTGTGACATCAAAATGCAAGGAAAACAAACAAAAATGAAAGTCCTTAAGTTCCAGTGAATAGGATTAGCCTGGTATGTAATAGAGTGGGTAGGGACCAAGTTTAGAAGTAGGTTGAACTATGAGAAATTTAACTGAGCTTCTGCAGAAAAAAAAAACATGGAGCACCAGAGGCATTTTCCAGTAATGGAGGAGTAAATGGGTAGTAGAAGAAATGCTACTTGAGATCAGGAATATTAAATAGTAGAAGATAGCAGTGCTTTGAAAAGAAGGGGGAGATATTGGTACTCAATAGACCGATAGGGCTATGACCTTTAGAAACATCTATAGCAATGTCTTTGGCAATCTACTAAGGATCAATCTATCTAGGCTGTAACAAATGGGTAGATGAAAATGCAAGTACTCCTTGAAACTTCCTTAAAGGAAGATTGCATATATACAAGCAGTTATACAACCAGAGACAGTAGGAAAAGCTAATGTAATACAATACCAAAAATGTCACTTCATAAGGATTAAGTATAGCACTGTGTGACAGAAATGTGGAATGCATAGAGGAAACTTATTAATAATAGATTTTGAAGTTGGTGAATGGGAAAGAAAAGCACCTCAAATAAGATGCCATTTTAATTACTACAGCTTCCACAATTACAAAATTCTACTTTGTCAAAAAAAAAAAAGCAGCAGTGTTTCAAATACGACTCTCAGTAAAGAGATACATCTATAGTGTATTTTCCCTTCAGATATGATAAACCCCTAATGCAAAGATTAATATGGGGACACATTGCCCAAATGAGCCTTAAATTCATAAACTGTGGATTCCAGGAAACAGTAATAGGCTGATTAGCATTCTAGTGAAATGAACAAATTTCCATAGATAATACTGAGTCTTTGCTATGGGTTGTAACACTCAGTTCTGGGTTCTAGAACAACAATTTGGCTTTGAATTACTTTTTAAAGGTATTTTTCCAATATTATATTTGAAAATTTTCAAACATGTAGAAATGCAATAGCCATATAACCATCACCTAGGTTTTTTTTTTTTTTATTTCAGAATATTAGTTTTTACTCTGTTTGCTTCATCACTTATCTATGGCACTATTCACCCATTTATCCAATTATCAATTCATCATATTTTTAATGAACTTCAAAATAAGTTTCAGACATCAGGAAACTTCACCTCTCAACACTACAGTATGCATATTATTGATTCTTAAACAGATTGATTGAGATATAATTCACATTCAATAAAAATCATCTACTTAAATTATATAATTCAATGGCTTTTTAATATATTCACACAGTTCTACAACTATCATCACAATCTAATTTTAGGATATTTTCCCCATCCCAAAAGGGAACCCCATACCCATTACCAGTCATTTCCCATTTTCCCCTTATTCCTCCATGCCCAGCCCTAGGCAACCACTAATCTACTTTCTGGCTCCATACATTTGCCTATTCTGGACATTTCATATAAATTGAATCATATAATATGTGATCTTTTGTAACTGGATTCTTTTATTAGCATGATGTTTTCAAGATCTATTCATAGTAGCAAGTATTAGTACTTCATTCCTTTTTTTGCTAGAGTATTCCATTTTATGATATGCCACATCTTATTTATCCATTCATTAGCTGATGGATATTTGGGTTGTTTCCACATTTTGCATATTATGAGTAATGTTGCTGTAAACATTCATGTACAGGTTTTTGTGTTGGCATATATTTTCATTTCTCTTGGGTACATAAATAAGAGTGGAATTGCTGGGTCAAATAGAACTCTACGTTTAACTTTTTGAGGAACTGCCAAATGGTTTTCCAATGCATCTGCACCACTTCACAATCCCATCAGCAATGTATGAAGGTTACAATTTCTTCACATCCTTGCCAACACTTTTTATTATGTCTTTTTGATTATAGCCATTCTAGTGGGTGTGAAGTATCTCATTGTGGTTTGATTTGCATTTCCCTAATAATTAATATAATTGAGCATCTTTTCATGTGTCTAGTATCCATTTGTGTATCTTATTTGGAGAAATGTCTATTTAAATCATTTTCTCATTTTTAATTAGGTTTTCTTTTTTTATTTGTGTGTCTTTATTTTTTAATTTATTTTATTGCATATATTTAAGGTGTACAACATAATGTTTTGATATATACATACATAATGAAATGATTACTGCAAACAAAGTAATTAATATATCCATCACCTTCCATAATCACCTTCTTATTTCCTTAAGATAAGAGCACCTAAAATCTATTCTCTTAACAAATTTTCAGTATACAATTCAGTATTATTAACCATAATTCTCATGCTGTGCATTAAATCTTAGACTTAATTCACTCTAAATAGGTGTTTGTACCCTTTGACCTACTTTTCCCCATTTCTTCCCCCTTTCCACCCCGATAACTACTTTCTTTTTATTTGACTTTTTAAAAAAATTACACATCTAAGTGAGATCATAGAATATTATTCTTTCTGTGTCTGGCTTATTTCACTTAGCATGATGTTCTCCAGGTTTGGTCATAGTGTTGCAAATGGCAGTATCTTCTTTTTTAAGGCTGAATTATATTCCACTGTATATATATTGCAAACAGTGCCCATGTGAGTAAATCTTTCCCGTGCTGATCCCACTAGAAGCAAGGAGCACAGGAAATGAGAAAATGAAAAACATTTCATTTTTATTAACAATATATTATTATATATTGTATATTATACACAGTATATGTACAATTATTCACAATAGCCAAGTATTATTCACAATAGCCAAGATATGGAAAAAACCTGTCCATCAATGAATGAATGGATCAAACAATTTTGATTTAAATATATATACATATATATACACATACACACAATGGGGGGTCTTTTTTATTATTGAGTCCTAAGAGTTCTTTATGTATCCTTGATCAAAGTTCCTTAGCAGTATATGATTTGCTAATATTTTCTTTCATCAGGTAGGGTGTCTTTTCACCTTCTTTATGGTGATCTTTGAAGCTCAAATGTTTTTAATTTTGATAGAGTTCAAGTTATCTATTTCTTCTTATTGCCTGTGCCTTTGGTGCCATATCTAAGAAAGCATTGCCTATCCCAAGGTCACAGAGATTTATTCCTATTTTTTTCGAATATTTGTATAGCTTTAACTGCTACATTTATATCTGTGATACATTTTGTGCTATTTGTATGTGTGTGGTGTGAGTTAGAGGTCCAACTTCATTCTTTTGCATATGGATATCCATTTTTCCCAGTACCATTTGTTGAAAAGAATATTCTTTCCATATTCAATTGTCATGGCACTCTTGTCAAAAATCAATTGACTATAATGTAAGAGTTTATTTCTGAGCTTTCAATTCTATGTCATTAATCTTCATGTCTAACCCTATGTCAATACTATGCTGTCTTGGGTACTGTAGCTTTGTATAATTGCAAGTTTTGAAATTGGGAAATGATGTTCTATGACTTTGTTCTTCTTTATCAAGATTGTTCTGGGTATTCTGGGTCTCTTATATTTCCATATAAATTTAGGATCAGCGTGTTAATATCTGTAAATAACATCAGCTGGGAGTTTGATACAGATTATAATCTGTAATCTGTACATCAACTGGGAAGTATTGCTATCTTAACAATATGAAGTCTTCCAATCTATCAACATGGGATGTCTTTTTACTTATTTAAATCTTCTTTCATTTCTGTCAAACTGTTAGGTAGTTTTCCATGTACAAGTCTTGTACTTCTTTTGTTAAATTTATTCCTAAGTATTTTATTATTTTGATGTTAATTATAAATGGAGTTGCTTTCTTTTTATTTATTTATTTATTTATGGGGGAACAAGTATTGTTGGGGATACATATATTGCCCCTGCCACCCCTCCCACACCCCGCCTTGCCAGAGCTTCAAGCTTGTCCAACCCTCAGGTGGTGCGCACCTCACCCATTATGTCCATATACACCTTTCCCCTCCTCCCCTCCCACCAGTCCACCACCCGATAAAAGTTGGGTTTTTTTTGACATTTTAGTTACATTGTATATCTTTGCCTCTCCCTAAGGAGGGTTAGAGGTAATCCCTTCTCCCCTGACAATGTACATCACATCCCTAAGATGTAGGTCTCCCCCACCCCAATCCTTGGTGTACATTACAACTATTTGAGAATCATAGTTTAACTCAGTCAGTACCAATTTGATGGTGAGTAGATGTGTAGCCCATTTTCCAGATCTTGTGTCGCTTCACTTTGTATAACGGGCTTAAGCTTTATCCAGGATAGCACAAATGGTGCTAGCTCGCGGTCGTTTCTTAGAATTGAGTAATATTCCATTGTGAGCAATACCAAATTTTAATTATCCATTCCTGGATTGACGGACACTTGGGTTGTTTCCATGACCGTGCAATAGTGAATTGTGCT
>VBSM01001483.1:20819588-20849819 GCA_008086735.1 Cheirogaleus medius
GGTATACGAGTAGCTGCGCTCCCCTGCTAGAACCTCCAAACAAGCTCTCAAATACTCATAGACATACAGTAGTGGTTATACTTGATAAATTTCCTGATTCACAGAGCTAAGTTTCTGGTGATTTATTAATGGGTTCCACTGTTTTACTGATGAAACAAAGCATATGGAAGTGGAATTTCCATATATTTTAAGCATCTTCAAAAAGAACCTTTCAAATATCTGTGTGTTTATCTTTATCTTTTTCTTTTTAAAAGAGGGGGTCACATGATATTGGAAGATGCTAGAAAAAGATGAGCTTCTCATTTATGGCTCGTAAACAACTCATACATGAAGTATATCTAGCAATAACATGGTTAAAATAGTTGTTTTCTACAATGGTGCATATGTTGCATAACAAAATGTTGGAGTTCATCTCTTTTATATCATCCCAGAACTTTGCAAGGATTAGTACAAGGTTTCTCAACATTGGCACTATTGACATTTGGGGCCACATAACTCTTTATTGTTGGGGGACTATCCCGTGCACTATAGGATGTTTAGCAGACTTTCTGGCCTCTACCCAATAAATGCCAATATAATTTCCCATATGTGATGACAATCAAAGGTATCTCCAGACACTTACTAAATGTTCCCTGGGTGATATAATCACCCCAGTTGAGAACTACTGGGTTAGGGATGGGATATAGAATATCTCACTAAATTAGAAAACTATTTTCTCTAAGCCTCTGGTTAGAGGCAATTGTATCATGCTGAAGTCAGAGCTTTCAGTGTACTCACCACCAGAATAGTGTACATGGTACTTGATAGGTAAATTTTTATCCCTCACTCTCTCTCATCTTGCCCCTCCTTAGTTTCCAATGTCCATTACAGCTCTTTATGACCATATATATCCTTTGTTTAGCTCCACCTTATAAGTGAGAGAATATAGTATCTGTTTTTCCATTCCTGAGGTACTTCACTTAGGATAACTGTGTCCATTTCCATCCAAGTTGCTGCAAAAGACATTATTCCATTCCTTTTTATGGCTGAGTATTACTCCATGGTGTGTGTGTATATGTGTGTATGCGTGTGTCCCACATCACATTTTTCTTATCCACTCATCAGTTGATGGAGACTTAGGGTGATTCCATATCTTTGCAATTGTAAATTGTGCTGTGATAAATATTCTGGTACAAGTGTCTTTTTGATAAAATGATTTCTTTTCCTTTGGGTAGATACCCAGTAGTAGGATTGCTGGGTCAAATGGTAGGTCCACTTTTATTTCTTTGAAGAATCTCCATACTGCTTTCCATAGTGGTTATGCATGTTTACATTCCCACCAACAGTGTATAAACATTCCCTTTTCACCACAACCATGCCAACATCTATTGTTTTTTGACTTTTTAATAATAGTGATTCTGACAGGGGTAAGGTGGTATCTCATTGTGGATTTAATTTGCATTTGCCTGATAATTAGTGATGTTGAGCATTTTTTCATATGTCTTTTGGCCATTTGTCTATCTTCTTTTGAGAAGATTCTGTTCATGTCTTTTGAAGAAAGGATGCCCTATTCAATAAATGGTGCTCAGAAAGCTGGATAGTCACATGCAGAAGAATGAAACTGGATCCCCATCTCTCACCATATACAAAAATTAACTCAAGATGGATTAAAGACTTAAATGTAAGACCTGAAACCATAAAAATACTAGAAGAAAACGTAGGAAAAACTCTAATAGACATTGGCCTAGGCAAAGAATTTATGAGTAAGACACCAAAAGCATATACAGCAACAACAAAAATAAATAAATGGAATTTAATTAAACTAAAAAGTTTCTGCACAGCAAAGGAAATAATCAACAGAACAAATAGGCAACCTACAGAATGGGAGAAAATATTTACAAACTATACATCTAACAAAGGACTAATATCCAGAATCTATAATGAATTCAAACAAATCAGCAAGAAAAAGCAAATAAGGACCTTTTAAACCCATCCGTGCTCTTTTGTTTAAAATGTCTTCTTTAGACAATATTTATAAATAATAGACTGGAATGAAAATAAAGAAGAAATTGTGAAGATGAGAGAAAATGCGTATTCTTTAGGCGCTTAACATGTTAAATTCTTTTACAAAACTCCACGGCACACCAAGGATTCATTTAAACTGCCAATCAAGTCACATCCCGCACGTCTGCAGATGAGTAAATCCTGTCCTTCACACAATTCTATGGGAAGACCATGTCAGGCTATTATTTTTTTCCTTGACATTCATATTAATTTAATGTTCAACTTTAAGAATATATCTCCCAGAAGCTGGAAATCTGAATGTAACACTTTCAATGACAAGCAATTTTGCAGTAAATCTAAGTATGTCCATACAAATAAAACAAAGAGGAGAGCTGTATTATTTGGAAGGTATTTGGAAGATGCCAGTCAAATCAACTACACCCCTGTCCCCTGGAATGATATTTTAAATCAATACTCTTACACTTCCAGCTACTTACAAAATATCTTCAACCACATCAAATATGTAGACTATATCTTCAACAGAAGCACATTACAATCAATCTCTGTATAATAGAATTAACATTTCCCCAAACTCAAACCCAAACCTCTCTTCTTCTGATAACCTTGTTTCTACTAATGACAGCTCCATATTATCTTTTTTTTATTTCAACATATTATGGGGGTAAAATGTTCAGGTTATATATATTGCCTTTGCACCACCCGAGTCAGAGCTTCAAGTGTGTCCATCCCCCAAACGGTGCTCACCGAACCCATTAAGTATGAATATACCCACCCCCCACCCACCTGCCGACACCAGATGAATGTTACTACTATATGTGCACATAAGTGTTGATACATGAGTGGATTAATACAATGTAGTATATGTATACTATGGAGTTCTACTCAGCCACAAAAAACAATGGTGATCTAGCACCTCTTGTATTATCCTGAAGAGAGCTGGAGCCCCTTTTACTAAGTGAAGTATCCCAAGAATGAAAAAACAAGCACCACATGTACTCACCAGCTCCATATTTTAATCTTTGAGGCTTCAAATCTCAGAAGAGAATTTCACTCACTCTCTTTCAGTAGGCACCCACCTACTCCTACTCTTGTTCAGTCTGTTCACATAATAGCATGGGTTTTAGAGTTTGACACTCTTGGTGCGAATTCAATCTCTGCCAATAGCTAGCATGCAATCTTTGGCCTATTAGGATACAGCAGTCTGCAATATTCCTAATTTATAATATAGAAATAATAGTCCCTATATCATAAGCTTGTTCTGAAGATTATTACATACAAGTGCCTTGGATATTTCATTGTTCAGTATCTTAATAATAACATCCACATTTGTAATGAAAAGAGGACAAAGAAACATAAATAGATGTTTCAATGAGGATTAGCTATTATTATTAATTTTTTGTACTTCTCTTACATATAAGCACATCTTTCCATTCCCATAATCAATAGTCTATTTGGGCATATATTAAATGATATAGGTAGAATTATTAAATTGTGTTTTACTTCTTAATGAATGCAATTATGTCTGTTTTTTTTCCCTACCTTGACATGGATTTGTATTTGCTCTATAAATGCTTAAGAAATGTGGAATATCTCAGCTATGTTTCTCTTAAAACAACTTTTCAGAAATAAATAAAGCAAAAAAAAAACCCCACATGTATTTAACATAAAAAATAATTTATAGGCCAGGCGCGGTGGCTCACGCCTGTAATCCTAGCACTCTGGGAGGCCGAGGAGGGAGGATCATTTGAGCTCAGGAGTTCGAGACCAGCCTGAGCAAGAGCGAGACCCCATCTGTACCAAAAATAGAAAAAATTAGCCGGGCATGGTGGCGCATGCCTATAGTCCCAGCTACTCGCGAGGCTGATGCAAGAGGATCTCTTGAGCCCAGGAGTTTGAGGTTGCTGTGAGCTAGGCTGACGCCACAGCACTCTAGCTGGGGCAACAGAGTAAGACTCTGTCTCAATAATAATAATAATAATAATAATAATTTATAGTATAAAATCAGCTACTTTATGAAGAGCTATAACCTTGTTAGAGTCACATGTTAATGAGTTGCTACAATTTGATTCAGATCTTAAATGTGATATTTTGTTAGTTTTCTCCTTAATATATTAAATGTCATTCTGATAGAATGATAAATGTGCATATATCCAAAGAAGTTTCAGGTAAATGTGCAGAGAAATGCAGAAAAATTGTTTGGCACAGGGAAATGCGTTTTGTCCTTCAGTTAAAAAATGCTTATTTCAGTGGTATTTGATGAAACATGGGAATATTAATAGACATGAGCCTTTATGCTCTCAATTTGTAGTTCCCATCTCAGTCAAGAAAAACTCCAAACTATTTATAATTTAAGGATATTAATTGTTCTAAAAGAATGACTTTTTATATGAATTCAATTAAGTTGTAAATAGTTTATAAGAGAGACTACGAAATGTGCAGGTTCAGAAAAGAGAAAGAACAAAACTCAGTTTGATGTGCAATAGCCAGTGAAGGGCACAATGGAAACAATAAGCAGACAGGTAGGCAGGGCCAGATAATAGAGGATGTGAAAGCCATTGTAACAATCTGGCATTTATTGTGCGTATAGTAAAAGGCTATTATATTTTTTCTTTTAACAGTGACTAATTTGACATAATTCATGTGTTCGGCAAGATCACCTTACAAAGATCTGCTGGGCACACATTGGTGGGCAAGAGTGCCAAATGCAACTAACAACCCTAGTAAGGCGAGAACAGAAAATTGAACAATTGTATCTCTTTCAACACTTCGAAATGTATTTGTCTGCAAAAATTAAGTGCCTAACATCAAGGCATGCATTCTGTAGATCTTCACATGTTCTATAATGCCCCATACTTTTTGAGCCAGCCTGATTTACACATTTATGCTATTAAAATGGCTAGAGATAGCATTTGAGGTTGTAACCTGGATAAATATTCAAACCAGTGAAGAGCATTCTATTGTTCATAGATTGCATGCATCCAACCTCCTGATCTCTTCGAATTTATCTTGTGTTATTGTGAGGAAAATAACATGGGCATGTGGTAAAAAAAAAAAAAAAAAAAAAAAAGTCACAATATGCAAAATTTACAGCATAATTTAACAATATTAATATTTTAATAACTTTTTCTATCATAATTTAGTCCCTTAGCCTCTCTTCAGAAGTATCCCCTATGAACAGTGTCTTACACATCCCCCAAAAGTCTCTTGAATATATGCATATATGTGATAATATATGTATATTCTCTCTCTCTCTCTCTCCCTTTTCTTTTTTTGAGACAGGGTCTCACTTTGTCACCCCGACTAGAGTACAGTGGCATCATCATAGCTCACTGCAACCTCAAATTCCCAGACTGAAGTGATCCTCCTGCCTCAGCCTCCGTAGTAGCTGGGACTACAGGCACAAGCCACCATGCCCGGCTAATTTTTTCTATTTTTTGTTGAGACGGGAGTGTCACTCTTGCTCAGACTGGTCTCGAACTCCTGTGCTCAGACAACCCTCCTGCCTCAGTCTCCCAGAGTGCTAGGATTACAGGTGTGAGCCATCATGTCCAGCCTATTTGTATATTGTCTTTTGAGACAAATAAGAATGATTTTGTGAGAGGTGAAAGGTGAGGATCCTGTTTCAGTCTTCTACATGTGGCTGTCCAATTTTCCCAGCACCATTTATTGAATAAGGATTCTTTTCCCCAGTGTACATTTTTGTCTGATTTGTCAAACATTAGATGGCTCTATGAGAATGGTTTTATATCTGTGTTCTCTGTTCTGTTCCATTGGTCTATGTCTCTGTTATTGTGCCAGTCCCATGCTGTTTTGGTTACTATATCCTTATAGTATAGCTTGAAGTCTGGTAAATAGATGTCTCTAACAACAATCAACTCACAGTGGATAACAGACTTAAACCTAAGGCATGAAACTATGAAAATTCTAGAAGAAAATGTTGGAAAAACTCTTATAGATATTGGCCTAGGCAAAGAATTTATGAAGAAGACCCCAAAGGCAATCACAGCAACAACAAAAATAAATAAATGGGACCTGATCAAATTAAAAAGCTTCTGCACAGCCAAGGAAACTGTCAAGAGAGCAAATAGACAACCTAAAGAATGGGAGAACATATTCACATGTTACACATCCAATAAAGGGCTGATAACTAGAATCTATATAGAACTCAGGAAAATCAGCAAGAAAAAAATCAAACAACCCTATCAAAAAGTGGGCAAAGGACATGAACAGAAACTTCCCAAAAGAAGACAGAATAATGGCCAACAAACATGAAAAAATGCTCAACATCTCTAATCATCAGGGAAATGCAAATCAAAACCACAATGAGATATCACTTATCTCCAGTGATAATGGCCTTTATCAAAAAGTCGCAAAACAATAAATGTTGGCATGGATGTGGAGAGATAGGAACACTCATCTCATACACTGCTGGTGGAACCGCAAACTAGTACAACCTCTGTGGAAAGCAATATGGAGATACGTCAAAGAGATACAAATAGATCTACCATTTGATCCAGCAATCCCATTACTGGGTATCTACCCAAAGCAACAAAAGACATCTATGAAAAAGACACCTACACTCGAATGTTTACAGCAGCACAATTTACAATTACAAAGATGTGGAAACAACCCAAGTGACCATCAATACATGAGTGGATTAATAAAATGTGGTATAGGTATACCAAGGAGGTCTACTTAGCCACAAAAAACAATGGTGAACTAGCACCTCTTATATTATCCTGGATAGAGCTGGAGCCCATTCTACTAAGTGAAGTATCATAAGAATGGAAAAACAAGCAGTACATGTACTCACCATCAAATTGGTTTTAACTGATCAACACTTAAGTGCATATATAGTAATAACTTTCATCGGGTGTCGGGCAGGTGGAAGGGGGGAAGAGAGGATGGGTATATACACACCTAATGGGTGCAGTGCACACCATCTGGTATTTAGACATGCTTGAAGTTCTGACTCAGGTGGGGCAAAGGCAATATATGTAACCTAAACATTTGTACCCCTGTAATATGCTGAAATAAAAAAATAAGATATTAATAAAAGAGGAACTTGTCTTCAGATTTCAAATTTTTTAAATAACAAGTAACAACAAAAAAATGGTCTCCATGTGGTTACTACTCAAATATCCTTAGATGTTAATATTATAGTTTAGTGACAATTTTCTCATTGGCATCATTTAAGACTATACATTTTTTTCTCATTGGAAGAATTATACACTTTTAACATTTTAAAGTTTTCTTATCTGGACTTTTACATAAAAGATAGTTCTATATTATCCTTTTTATTATTGTTATATGATGTGTTTTAGAACAGCAGTCCCCAATATTTTTGATACCAGGGTCCAGTTTCATGGAAGGCAATTTTTCCATGGACTGGAGGAAGGGGTGGTTTCAGGATGTTTCAAGCACATTACATTTATTGTGCACTTTATTTCTATCATTATTACATTGTAATATACAATGAAATAATTACATGACTCACCGTAATGCAGAATCTAATGCCGCCACTGATCTGATGGGAGGCGGAGCTCGGGCGGTGTTATGAGCTATGGAGAGCGGCTGTAAATACAGATGAACCTTTGCTCACCTGCGGCTCACCTCCTGCTATGTGGCCTGGTTCCTAACAGGCTACAGATGGATACTGGACCATGGCCTGGGGATTGGGGACCACAGTTTTAGAAGAAAAAGCACTGGGAAATAATAGCAGTACAATAACAACAAAAAGCTACTGCTTTTTGAGCAATTATTACAGATGGTCATCATGCTAAATGCTTTCCAAATGTTTTTCATTCTCACAGTTGTCCTTTTGGGTTATACATTATTATTTCCAGTGTAGGAAGGAAAAAGAAAGCATAACAAAAGAAACTAATGCACAAGTTTTAAGTAGCCTATCCAAGGTCACAGATGTAGCTTAGAAGTTAAGAACTGTAAGCTCTAGTTTTAGATTTGCCATTGATTTGCTAAGGTGAGTTAAGCAATTTTATTTCTGTGTCTGTATTTCTTGGTCTCAAAAATGAAAAAGAAAGATCATTTGTTTCCCTTGCAGTTCTTATATTTATAAATGTGATTACTGAAAAGACTATTATAAAATTCATCATGATGAGCCCATTCTACTCTTTATCAATTAGATAATTAATCAGTTCTTCTTTATGTGTGAGTGAAATCTTTCTCTATTTCATCTAAACCCATGTCTTTTTATTTGATCCTCTGCATAGAAAACAGTGTTCCACTCAAAACCGATAATTAATTCACTTTTTTAATTCCATTTTTTGAGTAGGCAAAAACTTTAGCCTTTTAATACAACTGGATTTCTTTTTTTCAGTATTTTTTAAAATTCTTTGGCATACACTTCAATTTATTCATATCCTTTATTAAAATATAGACTCAAATTAAACCTACAACTCTAATAACAGTTTTAGCTAAGGAACTAAAGCCAAGTACCTTTATAAAGAAAGAATGATTTCTTAATGCCTTGATATCATTGTATTTTTAACACATTCCAGAATCATGTGGATTTTATTCTTATTATATTGCTGATATAGTTTAAGGATGACTCTGTGTTGTCTTTGTTTAATTTAAAAAGAATTTCATTACTTGTAACTAGTTATTTTTCTCTTGCTATCTTATTTTGAAGTTATGAATATCTTTTTGTATTTTTCCTCATTTAATTTTATTCCTTTTTAAAATTTTTTTGGTAGATATGGAGTTTTGTTATGCTGCTCAGGGTGGTCTCTAACTCCTGGCCTCAAGTGATCCTCCCGCCTCAGCCTCCCAAAGTGTTAGGATTACAGGCGTGAGCCACCACGCCCGGTCAATTTGGTCAATTTTATTCATTCTTGAATAGGTTTCCCCTTCTAATTTTTCAGGTACATTTTATTCTAAAAATGATAGTTATACTTTATTTCCTTTATACAGTTATTTTCCCTCTGTGCAACAAATTTAACTTAATTTTTATTTATACATAATAATTGTGCATATTTATGGGATACATGTGATATTTTGATACATGCATACAATGTATAATGATCAAATCAAGGTAGTTAAGATATCCATCACCTCCAGCACTTATCATTTCTATGTGTTGGAAACATTTCAAGACCTTTCTTCTAGATATTTTGAAACATACAATACATTGTTGTTAACTATAGTCACCTTGCTGTGCTTCCAAGCACTAGAACATATTTTCCTTCTATTTAATGGTATGTTTGTACCCATTAACCAACCTCTCATCTTCCCTCCCCCCTTTCCAGCTTCTGGTAACTACCATTCTACTCTCTACCTCTCTACTTCCATCAGATCTACTTTCTTAGCTCCTACATATGAGTGAGAACATGCAATATTTGTCTTTCTGTGCCTGCCTTACTTCAATTAACATAATAACCTCTAGTTCCATCCACACTGCTGCAAATGACAGGATTTCATTCTTTTTAATGGCTGAATAGTATTCCTTTATATATATATATATATATATACACACACACACACAATATGTATATATACATACATTATAGATACAGTGTTTCCCCGAAAATAAGACCTACCCACAAAATAAGCCCTAGCAGGATTTCTAAGCATTTGCGCAATATAAGCCCTACCCCAAAAATAAGACCTAGTGATTGGCGTGGCTACACAAAGTATCTGCACAACCCATGCATTTCGTCGCGGAGCGGTAAAGAAGATGAGCAGCCCTTCTCATCTGCCCCATGAGAGCTCTATTGCTCGACATGAGAGATTGGGGCCAATGGTTCTAAAGGAAATAGAGTCGCAAGAAATTCAGGATGGAATTCGGGGTTTGGAGAGTTATGATGGTGTTCCAGAAGAAGACGACTTAACTATATTTGAATAAATGTAGATTGTTGTACCGTACTTAAAAAAAATAACACACCCCCTGAAAATAAGCCCTAGGGTATCTTCTTGAGGAAAAATAAATATAAGACCCTGTCTTATTTTCGGGGAAACACTTTTCTTTATCCATTCATCCCTTGGTGGATACTTAGGTTGGTTCCATATCTTGGCTATTACAAATAGTGATGCAATAAACATGGTTGTGCAGATGTCTGTTCGATATAATGACTTCCTTTCTGTTGGACATATACCCAGCAGTGAGATTGCTGGATCATATGGCAGATTTATGTTAATTTTTTGAGTAACCTCCATAATGTTTGTTATAATGGCTGTACTACTTTACATTCCCACCAAGAGTAGTACTAGAGTTCTCCCTTTTCTTTATCCTCACCAGGATCTGTTGTTTTAGCCATTCTAACTGCAGTGAGAGAATATCTCATTGTGGTTTTGATTTATATTTCCCTCATAATTAGTAATGTTAAGCATTTTTTCATATGCTTGTTGGCTCTTTGTATGTCTTCTTGGGAAAAATGTCTATTCAGATCATTTTCCCATTTTTTAATCAGATTATTTAGGGTTTTTTGTTTTGTTTTGTTTTGCTATTGAGTTGTTTGAGCTCCTTATGTAATCTGGTTATTAATCCCTTGTCAGATGGATAGTTTGTAAATATTTTTTTCCAATTCTGAAGATTGTCTTTTCACTTTGTTGATTTTTTTTTCCTTTTCTATGCAGAAGCTTTTTAGCTTGATGCAATCTGATTCGTCTATTTTTGCTTTTGTTGCATATGCTTTTGAGGTCTTACCCAAAAATTTTCTGCCCAGACCAATGTGTTGAAGTGTTTCACCAGCATTTTCTTCTAATAGTTTCAAAGTTTCAGGTCTTACATATAAGTTCTTGATCCATTTTGAGTTGATTTTTATATATGTTGAGAGATAGGGATCTAGTTTCAATCTTCTGCATATAGATAACCAGTTTTCCCAGCACCATTTATTAAAGAGACTGTCCTTTCCCCAATGTATGTTCTGGACACCTTTGTCAAAGATGAGTTGGCTGTAAATGCATGGATTAATACAGTTGTTTAATATAGTAATTGAATGTAACTGTCTTATGGGACAAAGTCTTGTTATCCATAAATTATTTATTTCCTTACCCCAAATTATTGTCAAATTCTTGACAATATTCTCTTGGTGTGGCCTGTCCCTAGTGTTCTGCTTTCTTAAGCATGATAGAAGCAATATCAAACTTTTTAATCTATTCACTTAAGTTTTCCCACCTAGATTATATTTTCCATATTATTTTCAGTTAGAATTGGAAAACAAAAACTTTTCTTGATTTAGTCATGAAGGATCAATTGCAAAACATAAAATTTATTTATAATACCCTAACTTTCAGAGGAAATACTATGATGTATAAGTTCAGTGCAAAATGCTAGTGAGATGATACTGCATCTTGTTCTAAACTGATTGGTTACAGTGATTCCAGAGAATATTAATCAAAGGAGCCTCATCAAAAAAATAATGTTAAAGTAAACATGAGTTGGCATTCTAAGAAGAAAAAAGTACAGAGAAATATACAGTTGTTACTTCTCAATATTAAAAACAAGGTTAATGGATGAAAGTCACAGGGTTTGTAATTGAGCAGGCCTACAAATGATCAGTGACATCATGATTGAGTGAGCTCTGCATCACTAAAATGCTGAAAACAAGTCTGTAGTATCAAGTGTAAGAACTCATATCTATGTAGATGGATAGCTTGAACTAGATGACCTATACAATTGTATATATTTAGTTCACACAAAAGATATATTAGCATGTAGAATATTATATTAATTGAAGCCATATGACATTGGGGGTTTTTGCCATTTTTGACCTACATTAATGATACATAGTTCCATCTAATATAATACGATTAATTACACATTCTGAATGTCCTAAATGTAGTCTTTTTACAGCTCTTACATTTATCAGGGGATTGTATTTGCTATCAAACAGTCTCTGAACTAGTCTCAACTTTTATTTTTATTGCCCACTTGTATACCTCACCTCTTTTTGCCATTATGAAGCTTAATTTCACTGGGCATAAACCAGTCTTTGCAATTCAGGTCTTCAACAATTTATTGAGTTTTAATACATGCAAAATTCCATTTAAGCCTTTTCTGATGATAATAGATGTTGGGATAGGACCTATACGTGTCTGATGTGTCTCAGATGATGAGATCTTGTGGCTCTGATACTCAGAAAACTGCTCTCCCTCCCATACTGCTTCCCCTTTGTTTCCTAATGACACAACTGTGCAAATTTTACCTGTTGTCATATTTGCTGTCCCTTCTTCTCTTTTGGTTCCAGGCATCATTAGTTCTTTGAGAGTAGAGATAATGGCATTGTGTTCTTTGTATCTCTCTCAGTACCTGTTACATACAGAGCAGGTATTCAATAAAAGGTCATGCAGTGAATGCAAATAACTCTGATATTATTAGTGTTGCCACCAGGCGGTGATATTTTGGCATAACAGTGAAGTTTCTACAACACATGTGTCTTAAAGTGTCAATAATTTAAAGAAGTCCCAGGGAAGTGTTGTAAGAGACAATGGAAGCCAAGGAAGGGTGAAAATCCCTCGGAGATGGCTTCAGCATGATTCTCCTGGGAACCTGTGAAGAGTAAGTTATGCCTCAGAGTTACTCTTATACCAGGCAAGGAAATTGAATTTTCATATTCCTGCACTGTTCAGTCATTGGTTTAAGGGTCCCACACAGGGGATGGGCACATTAGTGCCCAGATGCTTCAAAATCTCAATCTGTGGGCAAAAGTTGCTTCAGTAGCTTGAGGAAAGAAGAGCTGTGCACTAGTTCTGGTGCTTTGAAGGGAAAGGGATGTAGATAGTGGGAAAAAGGATTTGAAAGGATCTGGCAGGAATACGAAATTAACAACCATAGGGTATCTAATAAACTGACTATACGGAGGGCTTTCTTGCTACTTTGTATGCTAATGAAAGTAAAAAAAAAAAAACAACAACCAATAACCACAACTTTAAGAAGTGCATAGAAACTTAATTTGGAAGGTGATCCTAAAACTAAAGTGATAGTGAGCAAATGCTATTCACTTCCTATATCTCGTTGGATGAAGATTCAAATCCCACAGTTGCCATGCCCTTCTTCCTGCCTTCTTGAATGAATAATCTGGAGCACAATGGTGGAGAAGAGGGACTGATAGTCGGAAAGGCATTTGAAGCTCTCAACAATGACCACTGGCAAATCAGCACAGATAAAGTCAATTATTTTTCCTTTTGTGTCATGGCACAAAAAAAAAAGGTTTGCCAATATGAAATAAAATTTTAGATTAGGAATGATCAAAACTAGGAGAACAAAACCTTATAGAAGGACTCAGCGCTCGCCTACTAATTAGCCCTTTTTGAAGACTTTAGTTTCAAAGAACTCTCATATGTGTTTATAATGACCTTTGGACAAACTGTTACATGTTACATGTGAGGTCTAGCTGTGTCTCATTGTAATAGCTACCAGCTCCTGCTGGTTTCTGAGGACTAAAGTTTTAAAGGATTATTCAAATGAAGCAGTGACCCAACTTAGAACCTCCCATTCAATATCCTGTGGCTTTAACAGGAACTATTAAGTATGTCAGAAAGACAAAGAGTCAATATAAAGCACATAAAACTTTACAAGATTTTTTTCTTGAGAAATACAGTCTTCTTCCTTTAAATGAAGGACTCTGGGAAGACTCTTGGCAGCTTCAACAACATATAAAAATACTCATTTTGCCAACATTGTGAACTTGTGTTGACCCGAATCACAATGACCCATAATCTTTTGTCATATAGAAATTTAATCGCTATTATCTACAACTACAAACAATATAATTTCATTATAGAAATTAATTTTATAGACAAATGTGAGGTGTTTACTCATTAAATAAAGACAGAAAAGTTTTTTCAAGAAGATGTAAGCCAGATAAAATTAATTACTCTAAAGTAGAAGGCAATAATCCATCTTTATTGTATACTCTTTAAGACAAATTATTGCATTTTGCTTTCTCATATATCCTTTTCAATATTTTCCTTTCCTTTCCCTAATTCCATAAATTTATATATTCAGAGACCATTCTTAGAATTCATTTATTAAATATACCATCAGTTTGACCTTAAAAAACTATTTTAAGTGTCCAGCAAGTCTCATTTTAAAATTAAACACAAAATAAAAGGTGACAAAGTTTTATTGTGCTATTCTATAACCAGGAATGATTCTCTGAATTTCTACGATATGTTAGCTATATAATAAAATTAATTTTTATAGCATAAGTGTACACTCTGGGAATTTTAGATTGGAAAATATGTAGTATCTGAGCAATCATATAGTTTAGATCACTTATACTAAGAAATCTGGAGTCCAGAATGATTCAGAGAATAAAAGCTTAAAACGTGGACTATTTCTGAAAGATATTTTAATAGCAAACTGCTCATAGAATTGATATATTATTTCAGCTATGTCTATATAATTTTAATCCAATTCTGTAAAGTAAATATTTTTAATATTGTAATAAAATACATTACTACTGATATATTTCTATATAATGAAATGTTGTACAATAGGTGATAGATATGATTGGAATAGTTGTGATTGAAATAGGTGTACTGTATTATTTTTTTGTTGTTGCTTTAGTTTGTTTTAGTTAATGGGATTTAGTTTTAGAGTGAACTTCCCAAAGAACATGAATGACATTCAGGGCGGTGCAGCTCTAATGACCTGGTTACTTTATCACCCATTCAAGAGAAGAAACCTAGTGTTTTACAATCTAGGGAGACAGCATTTTGCCAGGACTATTACCTGTCTCTATTCCTCCTTATTGTTTCTGCTTTTGCCACCACTCTACCACTCTACTCTTACCTTCATTGCAAGGTGTATACTGACTCACTGCTTCTGCTTAGTGATGTGTGTGTGTGTGTGTGTGTATTTAATTTCTGCCTTTGCTACAAACCGCTATGTCATTCCCAAACTTACCCACACGTAAGATTTGATTGCTTACTTTATTCATTTCTAAATATAAAGGCTCTGCCATTAGCCCAAAGTAAGGGCAGTAGCTAACCTACAGATATCTACCTCTAAGACAGTACTCTAAGTTCAGTAATCCTTGGTCAGAGAAGCTCTTGCTTTTTCTCTAGCATTATCTTGGGTCTGACCTTCAGGAGAGCCATCCCTAATGACCTCATTTTCCCCAGGGTGTATTTCTAGATGAATAAGAATGCAGATTTTACCTTCTGGATCCTGGTATACAATCACCCAAAACTGACTAAATCAAGTTTATTTTCACATATTTCAAATATATTATTATCTCAAAATGTATCTCCGCTTGCTTGGCAATGCCTGAAATTCTTTTATTATGGGACACAGCTTTTCACTTAACAACTGGAAGCATTAAGGTGCCAATTCTTGGCTGAGGTAATGCAGGGAGGTCAATTAGCCTATCGTTCAACTACTCTAAATGCTTGAGTTTTGACACTTTCCAGTTTCAGAGAGGAATTGGACACTGGGCATTGGATGGGCAGGAAAATGGAAAAGGGGATCGATAGCCTGTGAAGTATAGGAAAAAATGTTGAAAAGGGAAGGCCAGGCCTCAGTGAATATAATTTTCAGTACTTCAGAGGATTTTTTTATTATTACTGTTTACCTCCAACTTTGCACAAAAGGAGAGACATGATTTACGCAGTGTTTTTATTGTTTCTTCTCACACACGTTCATACCCATGCTTACTTTAACACTGCTACTAAGATCATGCATGACTGCCAACAATGGTTGACATGCTTTAGGAAGTTTATTTTTCCTAACTCAACTACATTTTAGAATGGTTTTATTATCTTGGGACTTGCAGGATAGAAGCAAACTTTCACAATCCTGCCATAGAGATATGTCATCTCTTAGGCTTTCTGCCATTGTTTAGTCTATAGGGAGCCTAACTAACTTATCTTCTTATAGGTCATTGTGATAGACCTCTACAGTAATGACTTTCTGCAATAGGATCTAGGAAGAAAGAAGTAAATGGCACCCTAAATGCTTGACTACGGTGCCAGTGATGGAGAAGGACAGGTTTTTACTACCCTAGGAAATTTTTCTGGAGTCTCTTTGATCTGATACAAAATAAAGGATACATTTATACATCTTGATTTCCTTACCACTAAACATGCTTGGGAGACCTCTTGAGATATTTTAGAAATATACTACATTATATTGTTCTATCTAGATCTATTTATTGGATAAATCAAAAAGCCTGTTTGTTTTAGTGGGGCCCAAAGCAAAGAAAGACTCTCTAGTTGGTCCAAGGTGCAGGACAAGTGACTTTGTCAACTGACCCTTATAAGCAAGTAAGGATGTGTACTGTAAACCATGAAAGAAGAATCACTGAGGAGGATCCCAGACTTTTGTAGCAAAGTCATACCTGCTTTACAAAGTTTATTTTTTCTTGAGAAGAAGCTCCGGATCAGCTCACAGAGGCTGAATCCCTGGCTCAAGGGACCATGGGGATATCTGATCTCAGCTGTTTATCATGAATTGGATATAATCTGTTACTCCTAACCATAAATTCTAGTATCTTCAGAAGCTCTTAAGTATCAAGTGGAAAGATACATGTACAGCATTGAGTTCAAGCAGGTTCTAAAGGCCTAAGTAATTTACATACACAGATAACTCATACATCCAGAATGCCTTACTCCTGCCAAATTACTTTCCCTTCTTCAAACCACATCTGTGGCCTGATGGGGAATTTCCTATGACAAATTAAATAGGAAAAAAAGCTCCAGCTAGAATTATAGAGAGCTTTGCTTTACAGCAAAAATGAACTACTATAACATTACAGCCCCAAAGAGGAACGTTTAAGATAAATAGGAAATAGAATCCTTCCACCAAGAGGGATTCAAGTAGCAATGAAGCACTACCAATATCTGCCTCTTAGAAATATTTTCTCCCCTTAACTTCCCTTACATTATACTTCTTTTGTCTTCCTCTCATACTTCTAGCCATTCGTTCCCTGCCCTTTTCAATGACAAATCCTCCTCTACATAGCTATTAATATTTGAATTCATCAGGTTTAGTTCTAGACTCTTTTTTCCTTCCATCCTACATTCAAACTAGGCAATTTGACATGGCTTCATTTGTCATAAATACCATGATGACGTGCTCATTTGCATCTTCAGCCTAGGACTCTGAGCTCCAGATCCACACACTTTTTTATTATGGCACAATAAAGATAACATAAAATTTACCATTTTAATCATTTTGAAGTATATAGTTCAGTATCATTAAGTTCATTCACATTATTACACAACTATGAGCAACATCCATTTCCAGAATTTTTTCATTTTCCCAAACTGAAACTCCATACCCATTAAACAACAACTCCCCTCCTGCCCCTGGCAACCACCATCCTAATTTCTGTTTGTATGAATTTGCCTATTCTGGGTTCTTCATATAAGGTGGAATCATACAATATTTGTTCTCTTGTGTCTGGCTTGTTTCACTTTAGCATAATATTTTCAAGGTTCTTCCATGTTGAAGCAAGTATCAGAATTTCATTCCTGTTTAAGGCTGAATAATATTCCACTGCATATATGTAACACATTTTGTCTATTTATTCACCTGTCAATGGACATTTAGCTTGTTTACACCTTTTAGCTATTGTAAATAACACTGCTATAAACATCTGGGTACAAATATCTGTTTAATCCCTGATTTCATTTCTTTTGGGTACATACCCAGAAGTGGAATTGCTAGATCACATGGTAATCCTGTTTAATTTTTTGAGGAACCACCATATCATGTACTTTTGATATATTTACCCATCCTTTATACTTGAATGTGACATAGATATATAGACATATAAAATAAAATGTTCTGTCTTTCCCCCAAAACACAGTCCTTCATTACTGTTCTCTTGGAGAATGGCACTGCCAACTAGGCAGATATACAAGTCAAAAATTAAGAAGTCACCCTTGATATAACCCTCTTTCTCACCTTTCATATCATTGTCTTGTAAGTAGTTTTAACCCTGAAATATTTCTTGAACACATTTATTTATATTTCTATCACCACTTGTCTAGAAATAATTCTCACTGCCATTCATCTGATTATTTTAACAGCCTCTTAATAGGTTTATGTATGTCCATTTTTACCTCCTTATAACCACTGCTCCATGGTATGGTCAGAAAGTTCACATATCATCATGTCACCCAGCTGCTGAAAAATATTCAATAGTTTCATAGTGTTAGAATAAAGACTGCAATTTTTAACATGGCTTACAAGGCACTGCATGATCTGGTCTCCACTTCCCAAGCTTTATCTCTCACAAACCCTGCATTATTTTCTGACCTCCCATCATACTGAGCTTCCCTCAAATTTAATTAATTATCTCCTACCTGGAACAGGACCAAAGTGAATGATATTCACACCACCTGGTAACTTATCCCCCATTTCTTATCTCCACGTGGAAGCTACCCTTCACCTCTAAGACCAGGTTAAACTCCTCTCTTGGGCTATCATTAATACATTTCTCCTTTTATTAACTTATCATAGAGATATTTCCACATTTTGTTTGTTTGGATTTTTTATTAAAATCTATCTTCCCCATTATAAAATAGTTCTCAGGAGGACATCAACCATGTCTTCTTTGTAGCCTAGTTCCTGGCACAGAGTAGACATTGAGTGTTCGTGGGATGAAGGAATGAATCAGTTTATGTCTCTGTGCTCCTCGCCAGAATTCAAGAACCTTTCTCAAGGAAGGGTCAGTCATTGATTTATTCATGTTGGCATTCCCAACATCTAGTGTATTTAGGGATCATTCATGTCTGCTAAACTGAGCACCATAATTCCAAGTTCAGCAGAGTCTTTAAAATTAGCCTGGAGCATACCCTTGTCCATAGTTATGTTTCTGCCCCTCTCTTTAAAAAAAATCCTGCAAACTATGCCTCCTTTCCTTTGTAGAGTAGTTGGCTCACTCTTCTTTTTCCTATAGTAAGAGGACAGTATTTTGTTTAGGAAAGAAATTAAGACAAGCAGAGAAAAGTCTGGAGAGAGGTGGTAAAGAGAGGCAGTCTAGGCAAACTTGTCTCGGGGGAATGCAAACTACTTCTGGGTGTCTCAGTTTGTTGAAATGGAGAAAAATTCATTCACAAAATCAACAGATGAATACTGAATGCTGAGACCTACAATGATTTTTTTCTAGTTAAGAAAACACATCTGCAACAGCAGCAACAGTTAGAGTCATTGCCTCATTAAGGTTATGGTAATCTACTATCCTTCTCCAAGTCCCATAAACATTCTATACTGACCAAACTGAAGAACCAAATAGTGATGTGCTGACAATTACCACTCCTGCTTATTTTGATTCATTGATGGTGGTTCTAATCTCTGCTATTTCCCCCAGGGACATCTTATTCACTATTTCAGCAGGAAGGAGGAAGTTCAAAGGCTTCTATTTGAAATTTTCTAAGGTACAACAGACCATTGTTAAGATCCTAATATAGTATGAGTAGGCATGCATTCATACATGCATACACAGATACTTACATATACTTCTATCTAGGACCATATACATTCATGTTGAAACTTCCTATGAAATCCCAGCACTTTATATATTGATTCTAGACTATAGTGACAACTGTGTCTTCAAAAATTAGTGTTAATTGACCTTTCACAATTGTACCTGAAATATTTGGATTTCCCTACCTCAGCACCTAGTGAATTTCAGTCACCTGAGAAGCCTAACAAAGAAATACAGAGTACTCGATTGTGGTGAGACTTCAGTAGAATTGCAGGGCTTGGGAACTGACTCAAGATTAGAAATGGGGTGATAAACTGTGACTGTCTTTCATATTGGCTTGAGGCAAGACTAAAGTTTTCTTTTGTAATTATGGAAATTAGAAGATGGCCGAATAGAAACCTCCAGCAATGTCCTTCTGCATGAACACCAATTTCCCAACTACCCACACAAGCAAGCACCTTCAGAAGCATCAAAAAAATCAGGTGAGCAATCCTACTACCTGGTTTTAGCATCATATCAAGGAAAGAGACATTGAAGAAGGCAGAAAAGACAATCTTGCATTGCCTACACCACCTCTCCCCCATCCCCTGGCAGTGCCATGCCCAAAACCCAAGTGGAGAGAGAATCTGTGTGCCCAGGGGAGAGTGAAGTGGTTAAGGGACTATGCTCTGAAACCTAGAGCTGCCCTGGCACAGGGGAACACAGCACAGGGCAGAATTCAGCCAGTGCCCACAGAGGGAGCATTTTGACCAGCCCAGCCAGAGGGAAATGCTCCACCACAAAACCCCAGATTCAACTAGCCCCACCACAGGCTGACAAAAAGTGGCTTGGGAACTGGACTGAATTCATAAGACAGTGAGGCCACAAAGGCTACAGTCCTTGAGCAATTCCTATGGCTATGCTGGCTCAGAGCCAGTAAACTTGGGGTGTACATGACCCAGCGAGACACCAGTGGTGGTGGACAAGCCAAGATCTGTGTCACCCCCACCCCAACTACATACAGGCAGTGCAGCTCAGAAAATCTTCTTCCAACTTGGGGAAAGAAAAGGGATAATTTCAGAAGATTTGTTTTGCAGCTCGGGTACCAGCTCAGCCACAGTAAAATAAAGTACCAAGGAGATTCCTGAAGACCCTGAATCCAGGCCTTAGTCCCTGGAAGGCATTTTTGGACCCTCTGGTCCACAAGTATATATGCTGCCCTGAGGGGAAGGATCCAGTCCTGGCAGGATTCACCACCTGCTGACTAAAGAGTGCATAGACTTTGAATAAACACCAGAGGTAGCCAGGCAAAAGTCACCACAAGTTTTGTGTGAGACTGGGCTGGGTTCAGGTGTGATGTGGTGCTAATCGCCACTAGGGAGTGCCCACATCACTCCTCCCCCAGTTCCAGCAGCCGAGCACAGAGAGTGAGGGAAGAGAGTGGGAAACTTTGCCTGATAATCCAGGGAATTCTCCCATATCTTTCCCAAGTCCACCAAGGCGGCACCACCAAGAGTCTGCAAGAGTCACAGCATTACTGAGTTTGGGGCACCTCCAGTGCTGGTGGAGCTGCAGTGACCAAAGGTTTAGATCACAACACTGAATTACCTTTGTATACCTAGAAAGCCTTCTCAAGAAGGATGGGTTCAAACAAGCCCAGACTGTGAAGATTAAAATAAATACCTAACTCTTCAGTGCCCACACATCAATGAATATCCACAAGCATCAGAACACTCAGGAAAACATGACCTCACCAAACAAACTAAGGTACTGGTGACAAATCCTGGAGTGATGGAGATATGTGACATTTCAGGTGAAGAATTCAAAAATAGCTGTCCTGAGCTCAGTGAACTTCAAGACAACACAGAGAAGGAACACAGAAGCCTATCAGAGAAATTTAACAAAGATGTTAAAATAATAATAAAAAACAAGCAGAAATTTTGGTACTTAAGAATTCAATTGACAAATGGAGAAATGCATCAGAGTCTCTCAACAGCAGAATTGACCAAGTAGAAGAAAAAATGAGTGAGCCTGAAGACAGCCCATTTGAAAATATACAGTCAGAAGAGAAAAAAAGAATACAAAAAGAATAAAGCACACTTACAAGATCTAGAAAATAGCCTCCAAAGGGCAAATCTAAGAATTATTGCCCTTAAAGAGGAGGTACACAGAGAGATTGGTGTAGAAAATTTATTCAAATAAATAATAACAGAGAACTTTCCAAACCTAGAGAAAGATATAAATATTCAGGTACAAGAAGGTCACAGAACACCAAGAAGATTTAACCCAAACAGGATGACCTCAAGGTAATTAATAATTAAACTCCCAAAGGTCACAGATAAAGAAAAGGTCCTAAGGAAAGCAAGAAAAAAGAGAAAAATAACTTATAAAGGAGCTTCAGTACATCTGGCAGCAGACTTCTGCGTGGAAACCTTTTAAGTCAGGAGAGAGTGGCAGGGCATATTCAGTGTGCTGAAGGAAAAATACCTTGACCCCAGAATATTATATCCTGCAAAAATATCCTTCAAACATGAAGGAGAAATAAAGACTTTCTCATACAAACAAAAGCTGAGGGATTTCATTGACACTAGACCAGTCCTATAATAAATACTAAAAGGAGTTCTTCAATCTGAAAGAAAATGACATTAATGAATAATAAGATATCATCTGACAGTATACAACTCACTGGTAACAGTACACAAATACAGAATACTCTATTGCTATAATTGTGGTGTATAAACCACTTATATCTTGAGGAGGAAAACTAAAAGACAAAGCTATCAAAATAACTACTACAACTTTTTGAAAGATAGATAGTATAAAATGATATGGATGGAATCAACAAAAAGTTAAAAAATGGAGGAGAATGGAGTCAATGAGTAGAAGAATTTCTGTTAGATTTCCCTTTGCTTATTCATTTGTTTGTAAGCAGAGTTGTCATATATTTAAAATAATTAGCTATAAAATGCTTTGGGCAAGTCTTGTGGTAATATCAAATCAAAAAACCCACAACAAGCCAGGTGCAGTGGCTCACACCTGTAATACTAGCACTCTGGGAGGCTGAGGCAGGAGAATTGCTTGAGTTCAGGAGTTTGAGATCGCCTGAGCAAGAACGAGACCCCATCTCTTAAACAACAACAACAAAAAACCTATAACAGATACACAAAAAATAAAAAGTAAGAAATTAATACCAGAGAAAATTATTTTTAATAAAGGAAAACAGGAAATAAGTAAGAAAGAGAGTACCACAAAACAACCAGAAATCAAATAATAACATGGCAGTAGTAAGTCCTTACCTATCAATAATATCATTGAATGTAAATGGACTAACCAATCAAGAGACATACACAAACAAGTGGAATGTATAAAACAACAAAAGCCAACCATATGTTGTCTGCAAGAAACACACTTCATCTATAAACACACATAGACTGAAAATAAAGGGGTGGAAAAAGATTCCATGCAAGCAAAACCAAAAAAGATCAGGAGTAGCTATACTTCTATCAGATAAAATAGATTTCAAGACCAAAACTGTAAAAGGAGACAAAGAAAGTCACTATATAATGATAAAAGTGTAAATTCAGGAGGAGAATGTAACAATTCTAAATCATTTGCACCCAACACTGGAGCATCTAGATATATAAAGCAAATATTATCAGAGCTAAAGAGAGAGATAGACCCCAACACAATAACTGATGGAAACCAACACTCTACTTTCAGCATTGGACAGATCATCCAGACAGAAAATCAACAAAGAAACATTGGATTTAACCTGCACTACAGACCAAATGGACCTAATAGATATTTACAAACATTTCATCCAACAGCTGCAGAATATACATTCTTCTCCTCAGCTCATGGGTCATTCTCAAAGATAAACCATATATCAGGCCACAAAACAAGTCTCGAAAAACAAGTTGGTATTATCTGAGCAACACTTAAGTGCACATATAGTAATAATATTCATTGGGTATCTGGCAGGTGGGAGGAGGGGAGGAGGGGATGGGTATATTCACACCTAATGGGTGCAGTGTGCACCGTCTGGGGGATGGACACACTTGAAGCTCTGACTTGGGCAGAGCAAAGGCAATATATGTAACCTAAACATTTGTACCCCCGTAATATGCTGAAATAAAAATAAAAAGAAGAAAGAAGAAAAATTCAAAAAAATTTAAATCATACCAAGTATTTTCTCTGACTGCAATGGAATAAAGCTAGAAATCAATAACAAGAGGAACACTGGAAAGTATACAAATACATGGGAGTTAAATAAAATGCTCCTGAATGAGCAGTGAGTCAATGAAGAGATTAAGAAGAAATTTTAAAAATTTCTCGTAACAAATGAAATAAAAACACAATATAGCAAAACCTATGGGGTACAGCAAATGTAGTAGTAAGAGCAAAGTCTACAGCAATAAGTGCCTACATCAAAAAAGTGTAAAAGCTTCAAATAAACAACTTAATGATGCATTTCAAAGAACTAGAAAAACGAGAGCAAACCAAACCCAAAATTAGTAGAAGTAAAGGAATTATAAAGATCAGAGCAGAAATAAATGAAAGTGAAACAAAAAAAGTACAAAAGGTCAATGAAATGAAAACGTGGTTTTTTTGAAAAGATAAACAAAATTGACACATCTTTAGCCAGACTAACTAAGAAGAGAGAAGACCCAAATAAATAAAATCAGAAATGAAAAAGAAGACATTACAACTGATACTGCAGAAATCCAAAGAATCATTAGAGATTACTATAATTATGCAAATTAAATCAGATTTATGATTAATTAAGCATAGCCAGAAATCTTTGCAAGTCATGGCATTCTTTGACAGCTGATTGCCATGCTTTCTCTGCTGCCTATTGTGGAAACTATGTCCACTTTGTTTTTGGTGGTTAACTGCATTCTGCAACCTTATGATCCCATGGAGATCAGAAAGACAATTAAATCGCATTTCATCCTACCAGCAGTTTTAGCCTAAAGACAATAAAGCACTCTTTAGATATTTATGTGTTCCCATCGCCTATGTCTTCCTCAAGGCATTGGTGAAGTAAGATTCCTTGAGTTTGGGAGTAGATATGTGAGTCACACAGCTTAAAGAATTTGACTGCCTTCTATAATATGTCAATATTGTTTAAATTGCTTAACATAATTGCATCCAAGTTTGCATTAGTCAACTAGAAAACTATTAAAGTTTCAGCCATCTGCCCAACTAGCACATCAGATGCATAACCTCTACTAAATTAATACATGTAAAATAATCAGTCTGATGTAAAAATATATTACACCTCCCTTGATCCAGCATTTTCACCATCTATATCCGTGATTATCTGCCACATTTTTTTACAATGTTTTTTAGCCAACTTCCTCAAATATTTTTGCCTGAATGTTTCTTTTCACTATTTTTGCTCTACACTTTACTATCTTTCCCCACCAGGTTGTGTTGAATTTGGGTGTTGATTCCCAGTCAAGCAACAATTGTGACAAAATGGGACATCTTATTTTCCTCAGCCACGAGATGGGGGACTGCTTATGGAGGCATAGCTGACATAGTGGAATTTTGGATGCTATTTTTGGATATTCCAAGTCTTCTATGTCTTCTAAATCTAACCATTATATTTACTAAACTATTACTCTTTTTTAGATCAAGTTTCTAAATTTCACAATCTTAGAGTTTGACTTCAAATGATAAAAAAAAAATAGTACTTGGAACAAGAAAGAATCACATGCAATATTCAAAAAAGCAAATCCATTTTTGTCCTCTTCAGTACCTCTAAGTGAGGGTGGTTCTCTTTCCTCTAGATGTTAAAAAGTACAGGTCCCTGATTTCTCCTCTTAAGAAGCATAAAACCTTATATTCACTTTAAGTCAATTTCAATTTTATAATCGAAAGCATTCAGTCCAAAATATTGTTCGATCCTTTCATCTCAATTTGAAGATAAATCTTCTTTGACCTTTCTATAACCAGAGCCTGCTGCAGGTGGGAACCTGTAGTTTGCAAAAGGAAGTATGGGTGGCATCATTTGTTCTCCCTGTCTAACAGTTCTACTCCTCCTTCAGATTCCTGAATCCTTACCAATTTCAAAGCATTGGAAGAGATGAACAGTAAGGGAAATGGGAAAATTCATTCTTGACTGGCATTATTATTGTACAATGGCTGCGTGCTCTATGAACCTGAACATGAGAAAGTCAGTGTGTATATGGGTTTTTCAGAGGTACTACTGCTGGGCTCTCTATCTCTCCATTGGCAGAAGTAATACATTCCGTTCCTCCAGCTTCTATTTCCTACCTTACGCCTTAGTTTTGTAGTATTTTGCTATTTCCAATTTTGTCTAAGCAGGAAAAGCCCATATAATTAATAATTATTGTTTTTGGCCAATGTGAGTTATATTTTTACTGGAAATAGGCAGGCAGAAGGGGCATAATAAATAAAATAAATACCATCTATTGAAAATAATAAATGCTTAGAAATAAGATAAGTTACACACATATTCTTTAATTAAACTCTTACATCATGATATATCTGTATTTCAATTTTTCAGAAAAATAAATTGTTAAACTGAGGCACAAAGAAGTTAACTTGCCAAATGTCACTCAACACAGTAAGTAGTAAAATATGTCTGACATAAAAGTTCGTGCCTTTAATGACTATGCTATCCTAATTCACTAAATTATTACTAGTTTGATTTTAAGAATCACCCATATTTGGAGAAGTCTGGAAATTTGTGAATTAAGATGAATGATTAAAGGCTCCAGGTGCAGGTTGTCTGGTCTGTCATTTCAAATATTCTACTTTTTAGCTGTGCAATATTGGGCAAGATATTTAAACACTGTGCCTTGGCAACCTTATCTATAAAACCGGGGTACACATACAGTATCATATCTCTTGAAGGGTTTTTATGAAAATTAGGTGAGTTAATACATATAAGTATTTAGAAAAGTGCTTGGCACATAAATGTGATATATATGGGAGAGGGAGAGAGAGGCAGAAAGGCCTCAAAAGTGTTTGACACATAGAAAGGACTTAGTAAAAGTTAGAAATTACTATTATCATTATTAATATTACTCCTAACCCCAAGTCTTACCTAAAGCTCAGGTTTATCTTTGGATTCCTTAGAAGTTTCAAGAAAATATAGTCATGTAAATAAAACATATATATAATAATACTTCTTAGCTGCCTTGCTTTAGGAGTGTATGTGAATGTGTGTGTATGAGTGTGAGTGTGTGAGAGTGTGTGTGTTTATGGAGGAGGTAGGGGTGATAAAGTTATCCAAAACTTCTAGGGGCTTGTGGGAACTCTGATAGGCTTCAATTGTACATTTAAGTCAAGATGTCCTAAGGAGAAATTTCATCTCTCTTCAATCTAAAATAGTATTGAAACAGTTGCTAGCTTTGTAACTAATTCAAATAATATGCAGACTTTTTTTTCTTATCACTCCAACTGGAAATTCAAATTTGACACGTGAAAAGGCAACGTGAGAGATTTTGAGGAAATAACCATAAAAAACACTTTATCTGAAATTGAGGGATTTTATTTATCAAATATAAAGGTTTTGCCCTATAGTTGTCTTGGCCTCAAGTCTCCAGACTGCATTAGTCAGAAATAACTTTTTGCCAACCTCGTTTATTTCTGCTATAGGTGAAGGCCATTTTCTCAAAGTGATTAACTGGCAGTAGTACTCAATCCATTTATCCTTCTTAGGCTTCCCTATTGTAATGCATTGCAATACTCTCCTCTCTCTGTGAAGCTACAGAGTCAGTGGCTGTGAAAACCTGCAGTTAGAATTTCTTAAAATGAAAGTGTAAGATCTAATGAAATTGTTCCAACATTATGTTGGGAGTGTGTAAGAAAATGTAGTGTTCTTCATCTTCTTGAGTGGTCTGCTTGGCAGATGTTGTATTTTAACTGATTGCAAGCCAGGGACTATGACGTGAATGTCACTGAATAATTAATTAGGATAGCCAAAGCAATGTTCAAAAGTGATTACCCAAATAGCTCGGTCCCTGTGTTTTGCATTACCTCAGCCTATGACTACTTTTGGAAAGCTGATCTGTACAAAATGGAACTCTCAAAGAACATTTCCACTCTAATAATATTAATAGCTTATTTTATGGCAATGCAACCCAGAGCAAACACTCTATTTGATATGGAATCTTTATACATGTGGAAATTGCTTTGATGTATTTCAACATGCTTCTCTCTAGATTATGTCAGTTTCTAACATTGCATACATAATTTTGTTTTCTCTTAAGAAGTTATTTTCATTTTGAAGATTTCCATCCTATACTAAGATAGATTGTTTATGAGCTTAATTAAAACTTCTTTTAGTATAGCATGTAAATTTCAATGCTTCGTCCTGGGTTCATTGTTCTAAAATTTGACATGCTTTGAGGTTTCAGTGAAAACAATACATGACTTATTTTGAAAATTATGCTCCCTAAATATATTAATACTATTAATTGTGTATTTCAGTTAGAATTATTTTAGTTGAAAGCGACAGAAAATGCAGACAAAATTAGTCTTAGCAAATAGAAGTGCACAGTCTCAAGAAACTACAAAGACCAGGTATGTCTTTTTCAGAGCTCAGGAATATCTCTGGGCCTTGGATTTCCTCTCTCTATCTCTTGGTTCTTCTTCCTCTGGGTTGACATCATTGAGAGTAGGTTCTCACTTGACTGAAGGTGAGAAACTATTATCAAAACAAGGTAAAATAGATACTGGACAGATAAAAATATTCACTATTATGTTTCAAAAGGATTTTCTTTTTGTTTATTCATGAGTGCTTCCCCTTTAAGGTGCAAATTTGGAGTGTGGAAGAGAAGAGAGGCCTAAACTTTGAAGCACACTAGAAATTGCTCATAGACCATTCTTACTAATTTCACATTCACTATTACTTAATGTTACTTAAGGATTTAGTAAACTAAATGGGAAACATATAGAAGTTTTTGAGGAAGAATGAGGATAACTTAGGTGAAAAAATAAGGTAATCAGGAAAACTAGAAGGTTTATTTTTATTTTTTTAAGTTACGAGATTATGGTGAGGTACTTACAAGTAACCAACTACTAGTGCAGTTTACCTTATTATTGTGGTAGACAAAAATTAGTACAATCAGCTGGATTATAGTTTGCCAAATGGCCATGTCTGTGATTATGGTAATACAGCAGAATTTTCTGGACTTGGGACTAAGAACATGATCTACATTTGGCAATCTCAGAACCTCATACCACCCCCTGCCCAGTGTGTTTGATCTAAAGGATGGACAGAGGACCCAATCTGGGCCATGGAAATTCCTTGCCTGATATTCTTTAACTGGCTCCATGAAAGATAAACCAACCTTATCAGCACGAGTCATAACACTAAAAGAAAGTAAGTGCAAAAGAACCTATAGCAACAACACACTGCATGGGAAGATATTGTTTTAAGAACATAATTTAGCACCTGGAGAAAAGTAGAGATGAGAAGTGGAAGGGAAAGTCCAATGGCATTTCACTTACTAATTCTAGTGTTCTTTCAGGCCAGCTCCAACTCTACCATCCCGATAGTCCAGCCAGTAAGTATCACTTTAGCATAATTGAGTTTCAGTTTGTGTTTGTTATATGAAATAAGAGTCCTGACTGAACCAATCAATTGGAAACTGTCAAAAACATCAGGGAAGATTTTCAGAAGCACTAAACAGACAGACAAACAAACAAAAATAAAATAAAACAAAACTCAGGAAATGTGGTAGTCACAAATTAAAAAAAAAAAACACTATGAACCAAAGATGGAAGAGTTATACAATTGATACTAGAGAAACTTATTCCTTGGTTTCTGTTCAGAAGTATTGGGTAGGTGATTTGGTCTAAGCAACCCTGGGTAATTAAATAATAACTCTTTAAAAAAATAAACAATAGAGTTCTGTGAATGAAGGTTATCTTTGAAAGAGTTTAACATAGGCACTGATGGCTTTGGGGACGGGAAGGGCCAAGACCAGGGATCCTTTACAACAGAAATCCCCATAATATTGAGTAGTAACTATAAATGTCTCCTATTAATTCAGCAAGCATGTGATCATTTTCCCCTTATTGTTTGACAATACCCACTTTTTGTGATGGAATAAGGCAACATGATTATTATTATTTTTAAACAATAGGTAGCTCATTGTTGTTGTTATTTGTTTTTCTTGTTTGTTTGCTTATTTGACTTCCTAGTAAACTACTTTCACACAAATCCTCATCCAAGAGCCTGCTTTTGGAAAACCAAACTGTGTACAGGATGTGTCCTATATGAGGACAAATATGTTAGCTGACAGGATATATGCAATATTAAGTCTTATTTTATTATTTTTTCTCATTTCTTATAGGCTATTTGTCCCTACTAGAGAATTTTTTTTCCCATGCCTAGTAAGCTTGTGCTTTTTATGTTCACAAAAATGCAACGACTGATTACTTGGAAGGAGACCTTCCTTGCTGGGGAAGGAACCTTACTGATTGGAACTACATCTTTATCTTGAAAGCCTTCAGAACCACAGCCATCACCTTAAGAAGGAACATGGTAAGCCTTGCAAATGCATTTTTTATTAGTGAAAGAACATTATGTTTCTGTCAGTTAAGTTTATAAACTTGAGCTCTAATTCATGCTATAAGAAGTCTTATCTTTTACATATAAAATAACCAAGCAGTAATATTTAAAGTAAAACTTTATAAATTAAGGTATTGTAATGATTATTCAAGAAAAGAATTCCTGGGAATTCTCTTTCATACCATAAAATGCTCACAGAAGAACAAAGATGATTTACTGTTTAAGTATCTTGACAAGCAAATATTCTCCTTTTCAATCTCTGTTGTTATCTAGTATTTTTATTTTTATTTTTATTTT
>VBSM01001483.1:20856989-20879966 GCA_008086735.1 Cheirogaleus medius
AAAAAAAAAAAAACCTAACATCCAACTGCAGTGATGCCTATAAGAAACTCATATAACCTGTAAAGACAGACTGAAATTGAAGGGGAGGAAAAAAGATATTCCATGCAAATGGAAACTAAAAGCAAGTAGGAGTAACTATATTTATATTAGACAAAATAGTCTTTAGGTAAAAAAAAAAAAGAAAGAAAACAAACAGGAAAAGAGACAAAGAGGGTCATTGTATAATGAAAAGGGATCAATTCACCAAGAGGATATAACAATTGTAAATATATATGTACCTACACTGAAGCAACCAAATGTATAAGGCAAATATTATTAGATATAAAGAAATATGTAGAATCCAATATATTAGTTGAAGACTTCAACATCCCACTTTATGTTGGGCAGACCATCATAACAGAAAATAAACAAAGAAACATTAAATATAAACTACACTATAGACCAAATGGACCTAAGTGACATTTCCAAACATTTACATTTAATACAAGAGCTAAAGAATACACATTCCTCCCATCAGCACATGGAAAATTCTCCAGGAGAAACTATATGTTAGGGCACAAAACAAGTATCAACAAATTTTAAAAAGCAAAATTATATCAAGTATCTTCTCAGACCCCAGTGGAATAAAACTAAAAATCAATAACAAGAGGAACTTGGGACACTGTACAAATACATAGAAATTAAACAACACAGTCCTGAATGATCACTGGCTCCAGGAAGAAATTAAGGAAGAAAATAAAAATAAATTTCTTGAAACAAATGAAAATTGAAACACAAATATCAAAACCTATGGGATAGAAAAAGCAGTACTAAGAAGGAAGTTCATAGCAATAAATACTTGCATCAAAAAATTACAAAGACTTTAAATAAACAACCTAATAGTATACCTCAAGAAACTAGAAAAGCAAAAACAAACCAAATGTAAAAGTAGTAGATGGAAAAAATTAAAAATCAAAGAAGAATTAAATGAAATAGAGGAATGTTTTGGAAAAGATAAACAAAATCCATACACCATTAGCTAGACTAAGAAAAAAATAAATCAGACCCAAATAAACAAAATCAGAAATGAAAAAGGAAATATTACAACTGATGCCAAAGTAATACAAAGGATCATTAAAGACAATGATGAACAACTGTACACCAACAAATTGGGAAACCTAGAGGAAATGGATAAATTGCTGAACACATATAATCTACCAAGACTGAACCAGGAAAAAGGAGAAAACTTGAACACACCAATAATAAGTTATGAGATTGATTCAGTAATAAAAAGCTTCCCAACAAATAAAAGCCCAGGACCAGACAGCTTTAATGCTGATTTCTACTAAACATTCAGAGAAGAACAAACATTGATTTTCCTCAAACTATTTCAAAAAATTGAAGAGAGAATGCTTCCTAACTTGTTCTATGAGACCAGAATTACCCTGATACTAAAACTGAAAAAGGACACAACAAAAAAGAAAACTAAAGGTCAATATCCCTGATGAACATAGATGGCAAAATCTTCAACAATATACTAGCAAACCAAAGCCAAAAGCATGTGATTACTAAGTAGGATTCATTTCAGATTTGCAAGAATGGCTCAGCATACACAAATAGATAAATGTGATAACTCCGTATCAATAGAACACAGTCCAAAAACCATGTGATTATCTCAACAGATGCATAAAAAGATTTGATAAAATTCAGCCTCCCTTCATGATAAAACTCTTAACAAATTAGGTAAAAAGAACATACTTTAACTCCAGAAAGGCTATATGTCACAAACCCACAGCTAACAACATATTGAATGGTAAAAACCGAAAGCTTTTCCTCTAGGAACTGAAACAAGACAAGGATACTCATTTTCACCAATCTTATTAGACATAGTACTGGAAGTTCTAGCCAGAGCTATTAGGCAAGAGAAGGAAATAAAGGGCATACAAACTGGAAAATAGAAAGTCAAATTGTCCCTCTTTGCATCTGACATGATCTTATATATAGAAAAATCTAAAGGTTCCACCAAAAAACATAGAACTTATAAATGAATTCAGTAAAGTTGCAAGATACAACATCAACATACAAAAATCTGTAGTATTTCTATATACCAATAATGAACTAGCAGAAAAATAAATCAAGAAAGAAATTCCACTTATAATACCTATAAAAATAAAATATCTAAGAATAAATTTAAACAAGTAGGTGAAAGATCTCTATAGTGAAAATTACTAAACATTTATAAAAATAATCAAATAGTACATAAAAAATGGAAAGATTGGAAGAATTCCATGCTAATGGACCAGAAAAATTAATATTGTCAGAATGGTCATACTGCCCAAAGCAATCTACAAATTCAATACAAGGCCTATCAAAATACCAATGATATTCTTCACAGAGGTAGAAAAACAATCCTAAAATTTGTATGGAACCACAAATGACCCCAAATAGCCAAAGCGATACTGAGGAAAAAGAACAAAGCTGGAAGCATCACACTACCTGACTTCAAAATATACTAAAAAGCTATGGTAAAACAGCATGACATTGATATAAAAACAGACAGAGACCAATGGAACAGAATAGAGACTCCAGATTTAAATCCATGTATTTATAGCCAACTAATTTTCGACCAAGTTGCCAAGAACATACACTGGAGAAAGAACAGTCTTTCCAATAACTGCTACTGGGAAAACAGAGTATCCATATGCAGAAGAATAAAACTAGACCCCCATCTCTTACCATATAGAAAAATCAACTCAGAATGGATTAAAGACTTAAATATAAGACTTGAAACTATCGAACTACTAGAAGAAATCTGAAGGAAAATGCTGTAGGACATTGTCTAGGCAAAGATCTTATGGGTAAGATTTCAAAAGCACAGGCAAAAAACCCAAATATAGACAAATGGGACTATATCAAACTGAAAAGCTTCTGTAAAGCAAAGGAAAAATAAACAGAGTGAAGAGACAATCTGTAGAATTTCTAAAATGGTAGAAAATATTTGCAAACTATTCATCTGATGCGGGGCAAGTGTAGTATTTGAGGCAGGCCCGAGAGGAGATTAGCTACTTCTCCACATGGAGCCAAGTCCCTAAGATAGGGGTCGCCACAGAGGATAAGGAAATTGATAGGCAGCAGAGAGAAATAAAAGAACACACAGAGACTAAGGTATAGTTTATAGTTTTATATATATAAAAAGATCACATATAACACAGTGGGAAGTTCCTAGGGGACTGGCATATCTCCATAAACATCAACAATATGGTTAGATTCATACAAGTTTTTATAATCCCAGACATCAATTACCAGTTGTCAGGGTAACATATTTGCATATCAGGGAATGCAGTTGCTAGGGGATACAGGTAGTGGGTTAGGGTCAAAAGTCCTCTCTAGGGGCTTCTAATTTATCTAGGTGAACAAACAGGTACAAAGTCTTTCAGGGGCTAACTTCTAAGTTCTAAGAGGTAGTTGTCAATTAACAAAGATAAAACAAAAGAGGTTTAGTGACTCTATATTTTTTTGATTAGTTAGGGTGGACTTAAAGGTAGACAGACAGGAGAGAGCAGGAAGCCCATCTCTAATAAACAGACTGTTTATAACCACTGGGGCGCATCTCTGGGCAAATTGCACTCATTGTCTCTGACTCCAATCCTGTGGGCCATATTTGCCTTGCCTTGTCTTTCAAGACATAGGGAAGCTCACAGATTTTGAGATACCGGGAAGCCTTCCTGGAAAACATCCCTACCGGAGATTTGAGACCTCTCCCATGATAGCAGCCTCTAATAAGTGAACCATTGAGTACACACATCCCTTCAGGGCAAAACCCTGCAAACTCCTGTTTCTGTCTTTAATATAGTAATATTGGGTTATACAATAAAATAATGATCTTATGAGCCACATTTCATTAATTCCTCAATCATATTTCTCAACAATCTGACAAGGGACTAATATCCAGAATATACAAGACACTCAAATAACTCAACAGCAAAATCAAATAATGTGATTATAGAATGGGCAAAGGATCTGAATAGACATTTCCCCAAAGAAGACATATAAATGGCCAACAAGTACATGAAAAAAATGCTCAACATCATTAGCCATCAAGTAAATGCAAATCAAAACCACAGTGGGACATTATCTCACCCTGGTTAGAATGGCTATTGTCAAAAAGACAAAAAAATATATTAATAACAAATGCTGGAGGGGATGCAGAGAAAAACAAAAGTCTTAAACATTGCTGGTGGGATTGCAAATTAGTATAGCCATTATGGAAAACAGTATGGAGGATTTTCAAAAAATTAAAAATAGAACTACCATATGATCCAGCAATCCCACTACTGGATATTTATCCAAAGGAAAGGAAATCAGTATGTCAAAGAGATATCTGCATCTCCATGTTAATTACAGCACTATTCACAAGAGTCAAGATATGGAATCAACCTAAATGACCATCAACAATTGAATGGAGGAGTTCGAAAATGGCGGAGTAAAGGTAACCCCCCGGATTCCTGCTCCCAGAGAAAGAGACATAGATCTTGGTCTCCTACACGTGAGTGGATCTTTCCCCGACAAGAACTGTGTTGTGAATCAGCGGAGGTTCAGTGTGGGACTCTCAAAAATGGAAAAAACAAGGTGAATGGGAGATAAGATCACATTCTCTGGAGAGTTCAAAACAAACAATAGGGCATAGAGTGCGGGAAGGCTCTGGCCAGCCTGGCCAGGGAGTGAAGTGGGATCAGACCCACAGGAGAACTTCTTGCTTCCCCATTGACCTCCACACCCACTCAACCAGGGAACCTGCCTGAAGTTGGTGCAGAATCGCGGCAGGAGTAGTGGGTGCTGGAGAGAGTGGCCATTAGCGGAAAGCACTGTGAACTTCCCGGAGCTCCATGCTAGGATGGCACCAAGTGGGAAGGAAACCGGTATGAACTGCTAGGGGAGGCAGTTAGATGTCTTGCCTCTGGTAACCAGCGGGGCCAGTCCTACAAAGCTGTTCACTAAGTCAGGGACTCTAAGCTGGAACCACCTCGGGCGAATAGGCCCGCCCAGGGTGGGTCAGCAAGAGCGAGAGCTATGGCTGAAGAGGCGTGAGTCTGGGGGATGGTCGCGCTTGAAGCTAAGACTTGTGGGGGGGGGCAAGGGCATTATACGCACCCTTAAAATTTGTACCTGCATAATATGCTGAAATAAAAAAAAATTGAATGGATAAAGAAAATGTGACATATATACACAATGGAATACTATATGGTCATAAAAAAGAATAAAATCCTGCCATTCATGGCAACATGGATGAGCCTAGAGTACATTATTTTAAGTGAAATAAGTCTGGCACATAAAGATAAATACTGCATGTTCTCACTCATTTATGGGAGCTAAAAAGAAGTTGAGCTCACAGAAATAGAGAGTGGAATTGTGGTTATTAGAGCCTGGGAAAGGGATGAGAGGATAGAAAGAGGTTGGTTAGCAGATACAAAATTATAGTTAGATCAGAGGAATAAATTCTAGTGTTCTGTAGCATTGTAGGATGAATATAGTCAATAACAGAAGAAAGGATTTTTACCATTTCCAACACAGAGATATGATAATTGTTTGAGGTGATGGATATGCTAATTATCCTGATTTGATCATTACACATTGTATATATGTATTGAAACATCGATTTTTATCCCACAAATATGTGCAATTATTACATGTCAACTAAAAATAAAAAGAAAAAACACTGGATTAGATAATGTTGATTATTGCACCATTCTAGGACATAGCCTCTTTAATATTCCTTTTAGTATGCTCATAGCTACTCCCCCACATGCAGGATCAGCCAAACTTACTGGTCTAGGTCAATCACCCTTAAACTAAGTTTCAGTTTACTCACAGACACCTGACATTTAACTAAAATTACTAATATAAGCAAATGCACATTTTATCTGGTAAAATAGGTTTTCATCAGATTGTCTGAAGCAGTGGTTTTTAACCCTTTGAACTACACATTGGAAATAATGAGAGAACGGTTAAAAATTACCTATGCCAGCAAGTTATTCCAGATCAATTAAATTGTGATCTCTGTGGGTGTCCTAAGGAGCCCAAACCCAAAAAATCTTAAAAGAGCCATTCAGGATGGTGGAGCCCATATTAACAATGAGCGACATAGCACCAGGTATTCAATACTCTGCAAATCCAGGGTCTTATCTCCCCAAACAACCCATTTCAAAGGGTCATGGTTGGCAGTAAGATACAAGCAAGTTTTCTTCTCTCATATATGCTAAAGACCATCCTAAAGGAGGAAGGAGACAGGAAGTTATGTGTATTTGTGTGTGTGAATTCTCCTGATGAGATGTATGTAAAAGCATGGTTTCTATGTCAGATAGTAACCCCTGTGCACTGATCAGGAAGTGGATTTGTAATTAAGCTTTAGAGAGAGAGGAAGGCTTTAGGCTTAAAGATGAGGATAATCCTTCTAGTTGCACCTTTAATACAAGAGTTTCATCTCATTGAGGACTTCAGCTAAAGCAGTGCAGTGCCCTTTGAATACTCTGAGAAGCTGCAACATTAGGAACAAGAGATAGCAACATAGGGTTCAGTATGAGCATTTTCTGAGTGACTGAATGGCAACTGTAGCCAGCTGGGGTAAAAGCCATTCTCTTGATCTGTTGCAGGCCATGAGCATCAGCGAAAGGATTTGAGGTTGAGAAATGGAAAAGGGCCTCTCATGAGCACATTTGAGACCCTCACTGTGGATATCCAAACATATCTGGGAGAGATCTAGGAAGAAGGGCCTTGAAAGTTCTTCCTCAGCAGGTGAGAGCCAGAATTATTAAAATCTGTGTTAATAATATTAATAGGATTCTATTTGGGGAAACTTGGTTAGAAAGAAATGTTTTCACTTTTTCCTCTAAACAATTTTGTGACATAGGTAGATTTTATCCCCATTTTTACAGATTAAAAAAAAAACAGAACTGGCCCTTGTAGTATAAAATAATTTGAACAAGGTCATTTGACTATTAAGAACCCAGTTCTGTTTGAGTCTAGTGGTGTAAAAAGCTCATAATACTGCATTCCTCAAAAATATTTATTGAATATTTATTACATACCATACTCTTTCCTCAACAGAACAAACACACTCAGACATGCTCTCATCTTCCTAGCTTCCAGTCTGCATTTAATAAGATTCTGAAATGTTTTAGGTGTGAGGTAAGGGAAATGGACCAAGTGCGAGAGTCAGTACAATTTTCAATCTTAAAAAACACAACAATGTCTATCTAAGACAAGGCTTATATATATTCTTTCACATAAGCTACACATAGACATTCATTTCAATATTTTAGTATTCCAATTTCTATGGATACTGATCTTACTCTCAAACAAAATCTGTCTGTTCTCTGTGTATGGCTTAACCCTGAGGAGGAAACTTGTGACATGGAGGTTAAATTGATGTCATTGTTCATCATTTTTCCCTGTTGTTTTCATATTTAGTCCAGAATATTACACTCTTTTAACAGTTTGTTCTATTTACTAAGCAACCCTTTATACAATGAAGAACAGTAAGAAAGCTGTTTAGAATTAGCACTAGTTCCGTGGTACAGACTTACTTTTTGGATTCAACTAAACCTCTTCAGGTTTCTGAAAACAACTGTTAATCAATAAATTAAAATATGAAAAAATCACAAAACCAATAAAAATATATGCATATTTTAAGACCACATTGCTATCGATTACCAACAAGACAATTAGAAAATGTCTGTTAAGTGTCTGGTTATATTTCTACTACCACTGAAGCAATGGATTTTGTTCATTAAAGTTCTCTGTTATTATTACAGGCATTTATGGCTTTTGATTAATGGTATTAAAGTCTAAAAAACTACATTTGTATGGTATACATTTTTAATAAAAGAGAATCAGTTATAATTTTTATATGAGGTGTTTGTTGTCAAAGAAGAGGGTCTTTCTTGTTCTAAGGAATAATTATTTATCACAAAAGAACTGTAAATGGAAATTTAATTCATTAATTGGCCTGTGGTTCTTCCCAGCTGAGAATATTATCCTTAGTCTGTCTCATGTATAAATGAATTTTAAGGATAAGATGGCTTAGAAAAGAATAGTATTATTTCAGCAGAATTTTTGTTACACTCTATTCTTACTTTATATCATTATAATGATGACTGAATGTTATATCCCATACCTTCATAATCTCTTTACTAAATATAGAAATATTCTTTGAAATCAGGTGGGATGGAGTATTTGAGAAAATCTGCACAGTTTTAAGATCTGCTTAGGGATCAATCATTGCTTTACCACTTGCTGGCTGTGTGTTACTAGACAAGTTACTTAACCTCTCTGTGCCTCAGTCTTTTGTTTGTAAAATAATGATGACAATAGTACATGGGGTTGCTCTGAAGATTAACTGAAATGACATAGGTAACATGCTAAAAAGGGGGCATGGGCCATAGTGTGGATAGTAGATTACATTGTTGGTTTCAATTTTTCACTCCTCCTTTTGCCATGTGAATTTCAGTTCCTCTCACTGAACAGATAATGTATATCTTCCTGCTGTATGACTTTGACTGATAGAATAAACGGCAAGTGAGTGTTCCTATGCCTTGAAGTCTCATATGTTCCATTTGCACACTTGTGCCTTTGCTAACCCCAAGAATAGAATATTACTTTGTTAATATCACTAATGAAACAGAGTCACTCCAGCCAACCCATACATCTGCAGGGAGAAGTAGGGCCACTCTAACTCCCACAACCTGAAAAAGAAATAAACTGAGCCTACTCCCAGATTAGCCAAAACCCAGACAACCCACAGACACATGAGCAATAATAGTTTATTGTTTTAAGCCACTGAATTTGGAGGCAGTTTGTTATGTAGCAAAAATTGACTGATACAACATATGATCAATAAAGACTAGCTATTGTTGTGGTTATTATTTACTATTATTTGAAATAGAGGCCGAATAAAAATAAATAAATAAAAGCAATATGATAATCAGTAAAGTACAGAACTCTAATTTCTAAACCTGAGGTTGTTTTTAAAGAAATAATGTTTTATCTACCCTTGTTTGTTTTCTGATACTGCTGTTGGCAGACGGCACCTTCTTCAAGAAAAGGAAATGCAAATGATTGGGAGAGTTTTGTCTAATCTGCCACTTCTCCAAGGAAAATAGAATCCTATAATAAACAATCTTGTGATCACAGATGTATAAATGTAATGGCGATGCTACAAATACATCACACATGCAAACTTCAAATACTTATCTCCCTCCTACATATTCTTCCACAAATATTCTGCTGCATCTCTAAGAAGGAATTGCAAGCATTTCATCTGGAAGTCTCAGTGTGTGGCTCTCCCCAGTGAAGCCAAGGCAGGAATACCCATTAGAGCTGTAACAAAGGGTGGGGTCAGGAGACAGAGGTTTTTATTTATTTTTTATTTTTTTATGTCCCTATAAGTTTATTTTAAAGAATAAAACAAACATGTTTAACCTTGTAATTACATAGTATAACACACATGCACAAGACAGAGGTTTTTATAAGAAATTAAAGGGCAAAGGGAGAGAAAAGCGAAGCAGAGGTACTTAACTATCTGCACTTTTAACAGCTCACAAATTTGAAGTTTTAAAAGCATATAAAAATAGATGCCCTTCAGCTGAATGCAGTGTACAACTTGTCTTTCTCCTTTTTGGGTGCATGTTGCATAGCTATTTAGCATGTAAGCTGGAGTAGTTTGTAGTTTTTGGTATAAAAGAAGACTGCATGATCAAACCTGGCTTAAAATACAAATAGAAGATGTTCTGTAATCCTGTGCCAGTATGACTAGATACTCTTAGAAATGTGGAACAATCTTGTCATAGAGATGAAATAATAATAATAATAAATGGTTTAAAAAGCTGTCTACCTTTAAGTTAAATTGTGAATTCTGGAGGGAAATTGCAGTTTGTTTCTATATATTGCTTTGCCCTTCAGCTCAGCTGTTGGCCCTGCATTAATATTCAGGCAGCATCAGTGCCAGTCCTGGTGATTCACTGAGGTATTATGAATATGCAAATGAGCAAGAGCTTTTTATGTCTATGGTTTGTCTTTCTTAGATGTTTGAAGAAATAATTGGAGCCAATCAGCTACTGATAACTTGCATATAGATGACTATTGCTCTGGAAGTTAAAATCATGTAATAATTCTTCTTATGCCAGCCCAAAGGTTTGATTTCAATCAATCTCTTGAAAACAGTACTCTCAGTATCTTTTAAATTAGAGGTTAAAGTGTCATATTATTTTAACTTTCTGTATTGTGGTAATAGCACTTTGGAGTGAGCAGTATACAAAGAGTTGGATTTGTATTAATCAATTACTTTTTATTTATTTCCTAGGTTCCTATCCATTTTCCCTGAGTATTTAAAAATCAGGGATATGGGAGTTGGTGGAGTGTTCTAGGTAGATGAATTCTAGAGTTTCTGAAGTATAAAGATTGAATAGATAGAAGGAAGGTTGTAGGAGAGAGAAAAATAGTGTGTAGACTGGACCTTATGTACCTGCTCAATTTCTCATCTTCAGCAATAATTGGTGCTTGATTTTAAAATCACATTTATGTTATCTCAATGGTGTATATTAATGAAAAAAATAAACCTTACCTTTTCTGTATAATTCATTTTAGACAAATAGGAATAACTTTTATCAAGAAAAATGAAAAGTATATGTAAATGATCTAGGTAAATTTTAATATGAATTTTTCTGATTTATATTACATCTTGATAGGCTCTTTGTAATGCACTTTAACAATTTCAAAATTGTTCTCAGTGTGACACAGTGAAAAGAGCCACGATAATACAGAATATTTCTATTATTGTGCCCTACAACTAAAACATTTGTGGTTATTTTCTTTCAATGTTTAGCACTGTCTCATTTCTATGAAGAGATAACCTTCAAACTGTCACAGCTTGCTGAATGTCTATAGAGAACTGCTTTATGACTGTGTGAAACAACCAGAATTCTGCTAACACGTGGTCATTTTTGTTTAACTGAGAAATTATTTCAGCTGTAGAAAATACTTTTAAAAATAAGATTGTATAGTTATGTGATTCCTTTCTACCTACAAGAATGGCTATGTGTTTTATATTAAAAGGCATATACCAGGTAGTTCATGCTTGGTTATATTCTGTTTTTTGTTGTTGCTGTTTTTTGTTTTTATTTTTTTAATCTCAGTTTGAAGCAATAAAAGTGTAATTCTTGCACACGCTACATGTGCCACAAGTTGGAGAGCTGTGTTCACTATAAATACTGAGGGCCCTCAGCTGATAGGGCCTCCAAATTGATACATGTTCCCCTACTTGTCATGTGAGCGGAAGAGTAGTTCTGAAGGGATTTTTTTTTTTTTTCTGAGACAGAGTCTCACTCTGTTGCCTGGGCTAGAGTGCCATGGCGTCAGCCTAGCTCACAGCAACCTCAAACTCCAGGGCTCAAGCGATCCTACTGCCTTAGCCTCCCGAGTAGCTGGGACTACAGGCATGCGCTACCATACCCGGCTAATTTTTTTTCTATATATTTTTAGTTGGCCAATTAATTTCTTTCTATTTATAGTAGAGACAGGGTCTTGCTCTTGCTCAGGCTGGTCTCGAACTCCTGACCTTAGATCCTCCTGCCTCGGCCTCCCAGAGTGCTAGGATTACAGGCGTGAGCCACCGAGCCCGGCCCTCTGGAGGGTCTTGAACCAGCAATTAAATACTCAAGCCTTAAAGTGACACATGTCATCTGTGCCTACAATTCATTGACTGAAATAGTCACATGGCCATACCCAACATGAAGGAGTGAAAAAAGAAATAGAATATTTCCATGTTCCTGGAGGGAGAGGAGAAATGGAATATTTATGCACATTAATAATTTCAGCCCCATGACAATGCATTCCTGCATTTTCAATATAAACAATAGAAAGGCCAAGTCATTTGTCAACAACATACTTCAAATTAAAGGAAAAAAACATACAAGACTCTTAGGAATATTCACTAATTAGTAAAAGCTGAGACATATTAAAACCTTTCTGGAAAACTATATTGTGCATATGCGTGCATGTGTGTATATGTGTCTGTATGCTATTACTGCATGCCCTGTGACTGACTAAAAGTTCATATATATAAAAATATATATATATGTGCATATTCTATATTTGGAGCTGGAATGAGTTGGGGCCAGACATATAAGTGCTCAGTAGGACAATCTATTACAAACGGAATCTAAAATGCCAGTGAACAAAAGCATATTTTCCAGAACTCCTCTTTGGAAGAATACTGAATATGATTACGGGGCGTATTTTATTTTGGCAAGCCACTTTGCGAAGAGACTGCTATAAGGGGTGAGTAGGGTATAGTAATTTAAAACTGGAGTTTTCTGATAAGCAGATTTGCCCTTCTTCTGACCTTCATTGTTAAGTCAATGACATTGCGAATTAATGCAGTGGGTCTTTCTATATAAGAAAATATAGCTATATAAAAAGCAAAAGGTAGTGAATATAAATGAGCTTACTTTCTCTCCATTTATCCCTTCTTATTTTCCATTTCATAGGAACTGAGTACCTGGTAATCATAGTGGAAAGTTTTTATGATAATTGTAATTTACTTAAAAAATAATTCAATATAGATAGTGCATGAGTCAGATATCACTTTTTTTTTGAGGACACCCTTCCCTCCAGAGGCAATAATAACATGTCAGAAGTGGGTTTCATGTCAGAAGTGGGTTTTCATTGATCAAATGAGTGGTTACCTTATTAATTAATTAGCATGATATGTTAAAAATGAATTGTTATTGGTGAAATTAAAAGCTTTCAACTTATATGAATTAGTAAAGATAGCATAAAGACACTCCCCAACCTCAAATAAACAGTACATAAAAATCCAGTAAGGTCTGTAGCTTCCACCCTTAGCGACTGTGCCAAAGACTTGGTCTCTAAACTATCCTGTATCCAGCCTTCGGTTTAGAGGATTCTGGTTGCCTAATGCTGGCTGTGAAGAGTAACTGAGTCCTACTTCTGGGATGTTGCTCAGTATTTAATCTTTCTTGTAAGTTGGAGGGTCAAAGCTCCTGAAATGACAGACAGCTGGAACTTCATCAAGCTTACAGAATAGGCTGTATGAACCATTTTTGCTTCTTTGCTAATAAATTTCTCTATTGTGACAGAGCTTGCTCTGAGACTTGACTTCATAATAACCTGGTTGCAATGCTTGAGGGAAGTAGCTAACTCTTACTCATATAGAAGATTTTGTTAGCTGATGTTATTTGTTAAAAAGTAAATAAACAAAATGCCCTAAGAGTTATGCATGCTCAAATTTACTTAGGTTCATCCCCAGCATAATTAAATATTAATTAATAATAATATTAACATCAATATTAATTAATGGTATCTCCATTTTTACTACTCTACATTAGTAGACTTCATTTACTAGAGCAATCTTTTAAAAATATGTTGTTGTAGTAGACTTTACATTGACTAAATAACATTAACTGTTAATCACCATCTTCATCTCAGAACTTGAACTTCCATGAAAACAAATCAAAGTAAACCAAGTTATATTAGATAATAATATTATTTTAGATGATGAGATTATCTACATTTTGTTGTTATTATACAAACTGAATTTATCTTCTGAAAGATCATTTTGCATGCAAGAAGCCATTGATTTAGGGTTTTTAATAAATGATATACAAATAAAAACTGAATAAAGATTTTACATAATAATGAAAAATGGCAAAATCTTAGGTAGCTGTAGAAAATATTACGAGATAATATTCACCAATGCACCAAATTTAAAAAAATGAGACAGAAACAAATCATTTTGCTCAAAACTCTTCCTCAATTAGACCAAGGACCAGCTTAATAAGTTACTGTCTGAATAAGTCGATTATTTTCCCGTAGAACCCATGCATCTCTTGTGTGCCAGGAATGGTGTTGCACGAGGCTCAGTTTCTTCATTTGTAAAAATGAGATAATAATGCCTGTCGCACAGAGTTATCACGTTGTTGTGAGGATTAAACACACTAATGTTTTTTTTAAAAAAATGTGTGCCTGAGTGCCTAGTATACTTTACAATGACAATCTCTTAACCAGTTTTTATTTATTAATTCACTGGGTGGAGCCACTATCCCCAATACCTCCATAAAACTTACTGAGGGATGCTTTCGAAACTCTGCACATGGCTACGAGACTTCTATTACACCCTTAAAGGTCCGTCCCATCAATTGAGCTGTTTGCTTATCAGTCAGTTTTGCTTTTCCCCCTCAAATTTGTTGTGCCAGTTTTACTCATTGCAATTGCATAATTTAATTCAACATGAATAAATTAAACAAAAATAAATGTTAGTACATATTTTTGTCCATAAATACTAAGTTGAATTATTTTGCTAGCACCTGATAAACATGAGCTGCTAAAATATGTGAAAGAGATTCAACTCTAAAATATGGGAAAAAATCATATTCTTAGAAGTATTGTTAGACAAATTGCTTCCTCTGTGTCTTAGAGTTTTCACTTATTTAAAAAAAAGCCTACAACTGGAATGCATAGATGACGTATATGACTGTGGAATTTGATTTTGCAAAATGAAACTTAAAGAAACAGTTTTGGCACTTTATCAAAAAAGTGATAAATGAAAATACATTAATTTTAAGTTAAAATGAAGAATTGTAAATGAAAACATGTTAATATTTAAGTTTAATATGCATTCAAAATATATAAACACATAGTCATATAAAGTTATAATAGTAATTGTAGTTGTTATTTCCTTTGTATTAGACTCTTTTGATTAACTTACCAGTCACTCACTTATAACTGCTTCAGAAAACAGTGTCTCTAGCATAAGCAAAAATTCAATGGTGGATATGAGTGTATGAAAGCTAGTTTTGTCCAGGGTGAACGTTAGAAAATTGTTATTCTTTTTGAAGAATCTGGCAAATATGAAAACAGTACGTGCTTGTATATGAGCATTTACTTCAAAAAAAGTTTTCAATTAGCTAAGTCAGAATATTAAACGTTTTAAAAATGGCTTTTTTTACTAAGAAGTAACTCATGTAACCAAAATGTTTGTACCCCTGTGATATTCTGAAATTTAGAAAAAGAGAAGAAAAAAGAAATAAAAGAAATATTTTATCAGGATTGTTTTTATAAGATGCTAGAATTATTTGTGTATGCTAATTCTAGAGTTCTTTTGTAAATAAATATAATTTAGATAATTTATTCCTATAGCATTTTGCAGGTTTCTGTTTTGTTTTATTTAAGTCTATTTCATTCAAATAAAATTTTCTGGCGATAGATACAATGCATTCGTGTGCTTACCACATATGTGGCACTAGGATTGGCTCAAAATATGTGATCAATACATATTTTCTAGGAACAATGAATATCTAGAAATGACTGCTTTACAGTGACCCTTTTAAATTTTATTTTCAGACTACTCAAAAAAATAAATCATTCTATGTATATCTGAAATTAGAGGAGACATAAGTCTTGTAGAAGTGGCTAAATTATTTGAATTGGGCTGGGTGCAGTGGCTCACGCCCTTAATCCTAGCACTCTGGGAGGCCGAGGCTGGAGGATCGCTTGAGCTAAGGAGTTCGAGACCAGCCTGAGCAAGAGTGAGACCCTGTGTCTACTATAAATAGAAAGAAATTAGCCAAACAACTAAAATTAGAAAAAATTAGCTGGGCACGATGGCGCGTGCCTGTAGTCCCAGCTACCTGGGAGGCTGAGGCAGGAGGATCCCTTGAACTCAGAAGTTCGAGGTTGCCGTGAGTTAGGCTGACGCCATGGCACTCTAGCCCGGGCAACAGAGTGAGACTCTGTCTCAAAAAAGGAAATGAACAAAAGAAAATTATTTGAATAATGCCTGATTATTTTGCATCATAGACTAATGTGTCATGAATTGATCTCACCCTGTAGAAATGTTACCTAAGATTTTTTAATATTTTCTTCAAATTTTGAGGAATAAAAATATATTACAGTGCACATTTACTAGCAGATGCTACATAAATTCTTATTCATAAATATTTAGATCTTGATTTGACGAGAAAAGTATAAGATTACATACAGTATATGTCACAGTCTTTCCACATAAGTGTATAATTGTATTCTTGAATTGTCGCTAGGACAGATGTAATGTCTTTAAAAGTATTTTATTACAGCAATGCATTTCCCCAAGAAGGAGTGTTTATGAATATATGAATCAAGGTGATACATTTCGCTGGTATCATTTTCTTGCCTTCTTCCTGGATCTGTTTTCATGACTTCCAAAACATTTTACAATAAAATGAGCCAACAGGAATTGCTGTATTAAAGTAGACAAAGAATTCAATTATTTTGGCAACTATTATATGAATGTGGGTTTTTTTAATTTTTTTTCTTAAAACCAGAGAAACACATACTGCAACAAAATTAATATTCTAAATGATTAGACTCTCTCCCAAATAATCTAAAATTAAAGTTTATCTGTTCAGAATTCTTCAGATTATGGTCATCTGAAAAAAATTTTCACCCAAATATAAACATATAGTTCATGATGTCAGCTTAATTGTGTGTCTGTTTTTCTGACATTAGGAATATTTATAAAATTTAAATATATATAATATATGTAATTATACATATTTATATAATATATAATTATATATTATATATAATTATAATATATAATTATATATTTATATAATATATAAAATTTAAATGTTTTAATAAACATTTTTTAAATATTTATAAAAAATCTCTTTATCATTGTCAATTCAGAATAATTTTGATCAATTTAGATGAATAAAACAATCTGAAGTTCTAAAAAAGTTTTAAGCAATTTGATAATCTTTGATCCATGTGTTTTCTTTTAAACTTTAAACTGGATGAGAGTTTTGTCCTTGATTTTGCTTCTTTTACCCAAGGTTTCAATGGTTCTATTCTTTGAATTATTTTGCTCTGAAATAATAATATAGGTCATTAAATGTAAAATGTCCCATTTCCTTAAGTACTAAGTTTTACAGTTGATATCTCTGCACGGTTTGGCTTGTGATATCTTTCAAATTTTTTTTAGAGCAATGGATAAGTAAAAAATTCGTGTTATTTTTGAATTTGAGTTCCATCATGGAACCAATGCAGTGCAGACAGCTAGAAATATCAATGAAGTGTTTGGGAAGGATGTGCCTAATGAACGCACAGTACATCAATGGGTTAGGAAGTTCCTTTCTGATTATTTTAATCTTGAAAATGAGCCACGTGGGTGATCTGAGCCAAAAATGGATAATAATGTGCTGAAAGCTGTAGTGGAAGCAAATCCATCTCAACCTATGCGTGAATTAGCAGCAAGGTTTGACGTTACTATCTCAACAATATTGGACCATTTGAAACAAATGGGCCAACGTAAAGAAGCTGGATAGATGGATTGCACATGAATGAAACGAGCATCAGAAGAGAAATCATCTAGAAGCTTGCCTTTCTTTTCTGTCACAACATAGAGTCAAACTATTTCTATGCTGTGTTGTTACATGTGATGAAAATGGATTCTTTTTGACAATCACAAGCATTCGGCACAATGGTTGGATAATGATGAAATGCTGAAACACAGTCCCAAACCAAATGCTCCTCAAAAAAAAGCTAATGGTGTGTTTGGTAGTCTAGCGTTGGTATTATCCACTGCAGCTTCATGAAACCTGGTCAATCAATTACAGCGGATGTTCACTGCAACCAGTTGGATGAAATGATGAGGATGCTTCCAATTAAGTAGCCAAGATTGGTCAATAGAGACAGTTCAATCCTCTTGCAAGACCACATGTCTCAAAAAACAATGCTGTTCCCACTACAGAAGCTGGACTTGGAAACTCTCTGCCATCTGCCATATTCACCAGACCTTGCACCAACTGACTACCACTTCTTCCAGGCTTTGGACCACTTCATGCAAGGAAAAATATTCAATTCTTAACAAGCTGTGGAAAACGCCTTTTTCAATTTCATCACTACTCACTCTCTAGGCTTCTTTGCTGCTGGCATAAACCACCTACCATTAAGATGGCAAACTGTGTTGATAGTTTAGGCGCATACTTTGACTAATTGTACTGCTTCTTGTTTGAGATATAACAAACTAAACTTTTGATTTGAAATCGGACATTTCACATTTAATGAACTAATATTCTGGGTCCTCTTCATTCTATGTAAGGACCTGGAATACATATTCTGTCCTCATCCCTGCTAATGCATGACTGAAATAATGGAATGCTCTCATGTTGTTGGAATTAACAAAATGACCTAGCAACTAATTGGTGAATCTTGGAAGCTGATGCCTGTTTCTCATATTGATTCTTATCAAGTTCCTTTGTTTTGAAACTTCAGTTTCTAAAAGTCCATGAGGGCAGGGACTTCATCTGTTTTGTTCACAACTATACACCCAGGACTCGGTCACTGGCTAACATAGAGTAAGCACTCAGCAAATACTATCAAAGAAATGAATGAAAGGAATTGTGTTAATTAGTTACTTTAATTAGTGAATTAAGGAATTGATGCTTACATTTTGTAGCCAGATTTCAAAACCATCTGAAAGCATGAGTCCTGAAAAAAAGAGTAAGAATCCTCTAATATTCCTAATTCTCTTACCTGAACTTGAAAGCATTCCTACAGTTCTTGACCAGGGGTAAAAAAAAAAAAAATAGGTTTCAAACTATTTCCAGGTTAGTAAGAGTTGACAATGACTGCTCAGGGTACTATATTGATGGAAGACTGCCACTTTATCCTCAAATTTTCATGATGAAACGTGCCCTCTCCTCTCTGTGCCATTTTGCTCAAGGAAAGTGGTTCTCAACTGGCTCAACGAATTAGAATCATATGGGACACTTTTAACTAATATCATTGCCCAGGCTCTACCCTAAACTAATCCAGCCAGGGTCCCTGGAGCTGGGGCACAAGCACTTTGCTTTAAACTTTCCCAGGTGATGTTAATGTGTAGCTGGGTTTCAGAAATTTGGTTCCAATAAGTGCCAAAATACAGTACTAACTCACCCACCACCTATTAAATTTAACTTCCATTCTATCTTCTAGGACAAAAATATATGAAATATTAAAGTAGCTCTAATATAACCATTAAGATTTGCAGGTTCTGACCAATTCTATGTTACATAAATCTTACTTAGGTTCATTATTATGCCTCGGTTGTGCTTTGTCCACCTTGGTCTATCTGTATAGCATTTATGGTCCTATAATGAAGGTGGGTATGAGGACTGGAGGTGTGCAAAAGGATACGGTAACTGCCTTGCACATCTGAAACTGTGCCCAATCAACTGAAAAAGATAGAGATTGTAAAAATTGTAAGATAACTATATTCATTGTGCAATTCTAAAGTCCTCTTTTAGAAATGTTTGCATATTTTTGTTCATGATAAATATTTCCTAGTAATTGTATGCAATTCCAAAACATAAACCACAGATTTTTTTAAAAAAAAAATGTTTGCTCAACTGGGAAATATTACTATTGGCCTTTGAAATCAGTTCTCCTAAAATACAAATCATACCTCTGTCATGATATTACCTTAAATTACATCACTCTCTCTGCTCCCTACTCCACTCTTTTACAGAGGTATCAGTATTCTGAATTCAGTGCTTATAATAATATTTTTCATTTTCTTATTCCCATATTGACACATCCCTAAACAATACAGAATATTATTTTGTATATCTTTATGTTGTAATTCTCATATGTGATAATCATCTTTGAAATGTTCTTAGTCATATTTTACCACTTTAAACATTTTATGCATACTAACTTTGTCATCTTTATCTGCTAATTTCAATATCTAAATTTCTTGATTATTAAAACTACTGGTAAAGAGAAAACCTTAAAAGTAGCCAGAGGAGGGGGAAATACATTATACAGAGAGAAATAAAGATAAAAATATAGCAGACTTTTTGTTGGAAAGAGTGCAAATCAGAAGAAAGTGGAGCAATATCTTTAAAGTACTGAAAGAAAATAACTATCAACCTTGAATTCATAACCAGCAAAAATATATTTCAAAAATAAAAGTGAAATAAAGGATCATTCAAGCATAAAAAGTGAAGGAATTCATCACCAGTAGACATGCAATGTTGAAGGAAGTTCTTTGGGTAGAAGCAAATAATACCAGATCTGAATCTACACAAAATAGTGAAAAACACCAAAAATGATATGAGAGTAAATATAAAAGGATCTTTTCCTATATTCTAAATTATTTTAAAAAATAAATGAATCTTTAATTAAAAATAATAAAAATAATGTTATCAATAGCATGTAGAAATAAACTGTATGACAATAGTACAAAAGCCTAAATTGTACTATTTTAAATTTCTTCTATAAATGAAGTACTACAATATTATTTGAGGTCAGACTGTTGTAAGTTATCTACATTAGAAACCCTAAAGCAAAATTTCACCAAACAAGATCTATGGAAAACAAATAGGCACATAAATGGAACATCATTAATCATTAGGGAAATTCAAATTAAAATGGCAGTGAAATATCACTACATACTTATTAGAATGGCTAAAATAAAAAACACTGACAATATTAAGTTCAGACAAAGATGTGAAGCAACTGGATCTCTTATACATCATTGTGGAAATGCAAAATGGTACACCCACTTTGGAAAATAGTTTAGCGGTTTCTTGTAAAATTAAACATACACTTGCCACATGACCCAGAAATTCCACTCTTAGGTTTTTACCTAAGTGAAACTATTATATTCCTGAATATTTACAACAGATTTGTTCATAATTGCCAAAATTTGGAAATGATGAAAATGCCCCTCAACTGATGAATGGAATGGCTAAACATAGTATGGTATACCCATACAATGGAATACTACTCAGCAATGCAAACGAATGAAATACTGATATATACAAGAACATGGATAAATGTCCAATGCGTGTTGATAAGTGAAAGAAGCCAGGCCCCAAATCTACACATTGTATGGATCTATCTATATAACATTCTGGAAAAGGTAAAAGTACAGGTACAGAAAATTGATGAGTGATTGCCAAGGGCTTGGGATAGGAGAGGTGATGAATTCAAAAACAACAAAAAATAAACAAATAAACATCAACAAAATGAGCAAGCCCAAGAGTCTCGATCTTGAACCCACACTTGCTGGATACCACAGCTTCTGTGCTCTTAACGATGATCCTATGGTGATATATGCTCAAGGCTAAAGAGAGGGAAGTATGAAAGTAATTATTTGGGAAACTCATATTCTTAAAAAATACTATTCTTGTTTTACTCACTTGGTTCTCCAGTTGTGCTACTCAGACCAGCAACATCAGCAGCACCTGGGAACTTGCTGAAGGCACAAATTCTCAGGCTCCATCCCCAGACCCACTGAATCAGAAACTCTTTGGATGGGGGTGGATTGAGTAATCTGCAATTTAACAAGCCCTCTAGATAATACTGATGTGCACTAAAGTTTGGGATCTACGGATCTACATTAACTCATTAGCCTTCATTATTTCAAGCAATAAATGCAAATGATCGAGCTTCTCTCAATTAACTGGTCATCTGTAAAGTCCCTCATAAAATGCCAACTCTGTGAAATCCCCCATTCCTCCCTGCTCCTCCACAATACACTGTTTATATCTTTATTAAACACGCATTTCCTTTCACCTTGTATTATATTTCATTGCTGACATGTCTATAACCTTCACTAGAATGACAGTTGTATGGGGCATGGATTCTCATATTTCAAGATTTATAAAGCTCATAGCCAGCATAATCTGAGTAAAGGCAAATCCAGCTGGCCATGAAGGTTAAAATAATTGGGAAGTGTCAGTTTCCAAGGTATATAAAGTGCCAGGCTTGATTCAAGTCAATCATTTACATTTAGTTAGTCATCATCTTTTCACAGTCACCAAAATGAGTATAGGGGTGTGGCAGCCATGAAAATGTTGCTCTCTAATCTTCTACTATGGGAAGTCTAATTGATCAATAACCCCAGCTGTTGAGTTCTAAGTCCATCACTACACTTTCCCCAGGCTTTTCCTAGTCAATGATGGTGTGAAGCAGAGTACTAAACAGAGGTATTCCAGCAAGATACAGGACTTCTGTAATGAGCAACTTTGGCTCAAAGATTCTTCATGAGCCTTGCTAAAACATTCTTTAAACTACACTGCAAGCTAAGACTTTTCCTACCCAACCTTCTTTCCTTCCATCTCTCCTCCACAAGGTTGAAATTACACTGTGGTCTAATAGCTCCCTCCTCCTTTCATTCCTAGCCATTCTCTCCAGTAAATATCTGCCTTGTTTAATCCTATCTTAGTGTCTGTTTCTCTGAGGATGTCAACTAACACTGAGGAAATCATATCTACTTTGGGTTCCATGAATTGATGTGCTTCCCCTAAGCATTTGCTTTTGTTTTTAATGTATGGAGAATATTACCTGGATATATGACCATTTCCTCTTTGCAGGATGTCTTCTAGATAGTTAAGAACAAAAGAGTGATTCTATTTTATGAGCCAATCATTGTTTTTCTTTAAATTTTGATCCCACTTTTATTCATGAGTTTTTAATTTTATTTTTAATTTCATAGATTTGTACTCCATGGCTTGAGCTGGATATTCAATGTGAATGATACCATCTAAAGTTGTGTGTTGGTCCTGGTTGGCATGTGCCTAAAGGTAGAAAGAACATACTAATGGAAAGCCCAGATAGTGACATGTGGAAGTTCAGTGAAACAGACAATTTAATTAGGTAACAGTATATAGATGGGTAATGATAACCATACTAGGAAATTAGAAGTAGGGATCCACTTCTCAAAGTTAAGCTGGTGAGCTCTTTAGATCCCTGGAATAGGGACTCACAATAACGAAAATTTCAGAATCCCTGAGTATATTAAGAAGTCCTTGGTATATTTAAAAACAAATAGCTTGGGCCGGGCGCGGTGGCTCACGCCTGTAATCCTACCTCTCTGGGAAGCCGAGGCGGGCGGATCACTCAAGCTCAGGAGTTCAAAACCAGCCTAAGCAAGAGTGAGACCCCGTCTCTACT
>VBSM01001483.1:20880066-20901418 GCA_008086735.1 Cheirogaleus medius
AAAAAACAAATAGCTTAATCCAAAAGGTTAATTAATTAATTTTTATTTCAATAGATTTACAGGGACAAGTGGAATTTTGTTACATGGATATATTGTACATGGATATATTGAAGTCTGGGCTTTAGTGTACCCATCACCTGAATAGTGTACACTATACCCAATAATAGGTAATTTTTCATCCCTCACCTCCCTTCCACCCTCCTCACATCTGAGTCTCCAATATCCATTATACCACTGTGTATGGGCATGTGTACCCATAGCTTAGCCTCCACTTATAAGTGAGAACATGTGGTATTTGGTTTTCTGTTCTTGAGTTACTACACTTAGAATAATGGCCTCCAGTTCCATCTAAGTTGCTGTAAAAGACATTTAATTCCAAAAGGTTAATCTATTTATGTCCACAATTATTTAACATTGTTCTGGAAGTACTAGTTAATGCAATTAGGCAAGAAAAAGAAATGTAATATGAATATTGGAAAGGAGACAACATTGTCATTACCACAAATGAAACAAATCTAAGAGAATCAACTAAAAACTGCTTGAAACTTTAGGAACTCCATAAAGAGGCTGGTTGTGAAATCAGTATACAAAAACTAATCATTTTCACATCCACTTTCACTTTCATATATAAAAACAATTTAAAAAATGTAAAATAAAAACAAATGGAACTTACAATAGCCATGGGAAAAGATAAGCTACTTAAGAATAAACCTAACAAAAAATCTGCAAGATATATCTATTTTCTTTTCTTATATTTCAATATTTGAAGGGATACAAATGTCATCCAGATTGCTGTGAAAGACATTATTTCATTCCTTTTTATGGCTGAGTAGGACTCTATGATGTATATATATACCATATTTTCTTTATCCACTCATGAATTGATGGGCACCTAGGTTGATTCCGTAACTTTTTGATAAATATTTGAATGCAAGTGTCTTTTTCATAAAATGACTTCCTTTGGGTAGATACCCAATAGTGGGATTGCTGGATCAAATGATAGGTATACTTTTAGCTCTTTGAGGAATCTCCATACTGTTTTCCATATAAATTGTACTGATTTAAAGCATATAAGTGTTCCATTTTCTCTACATCCATGCCAGCATCTATTATTTTTTGATGTTTTAATAATGACCATTCTTACAGGGGTAAGGTCATACTTCATTGTGATTTTAATTTGCTTTTCCCTGATGATTAGTAATGTTGAACATTTTTCACATGTTACTTGGCCATTTGTCTATCTTCTTTTGAAAAAAATCTGTTAAGGTCTTTTGTCCACTTTTTGATATGGTTGTTTATTTTTTTCTTGCTGGTTTGTTTGAGTTCTTTCTAGATTCGGGATATCAGTCCTTTGTTGGATTGTAGTTTGTGAATATTTTCTCCCATTCCATAGGTTGTCTACTTGCTCTGTTGATTATTTACTTTGCTGTGCAGAATCATGAAAGAGAAAAAAACAAAGGGCATCTAAATCAGGAAAAAGGAGGGAAAACTATCCTTGTTTGCTGACGATATGATCTTATATCTAGAAAACCCTAAAGACTCCACCAAAAGACTCTTAGAATTGAAAAAAAAATCAGCATAGTCTCAGGTTAAAAAATCAATGTACACAAATCAGTAGCATTTCTATATACTAATAGCAGTCAAGCTGAGAGCCAAATCAAGGGTTCAGTACCATTACAATAGCTACAAAGAAAGTAAAATACTTAAGAATATACTTAACCAACAGGGTGAAAGATCTCTACAAGAAGAATTACAAAACACTGATGAAAGAAATCATAGATGACAAAAACAAATGGAAAACATCCCATGCTCATGGACTGGTAGAATCAACATCAATAAAATGTCCATACTGCCCAAAGTGATTTACAGATTCAACACAATTCCCATCAAAATACCAACATCATATTTCACAGATATAGAAAAAAATAATCCTAAGCTTCATTTGGAACTAAAAAAGAGCTCAAATAGCCAATGCAATCTTAAAAAGAACAAATCTGATGGCATCACATTATCTGACTTCAAATTATACCACTAGGCTATAGTAACCAATAAGCATGGTACTGGTACAGAAGTAGAGACATAGACTAAGGGAACAGAATAGAGAACCCAGAAATAAAACCGTATAGCTACAACCAACTGAACTTTGACAAGGCCGACAAAAACATACACTGGAGAAAGGACACCCTATCCAAATAAATGGTACTGGAAAAATTGGATAGCCACGTGAAAAAGAATGAAACAGGACTGCTATCTCTCACCATATACACAAATTAATTCAAGATGGTTTAAAGACTTAAATGTAAGGCATAAAACCATAAAATTCTAGAAGAAAGCATAAGAAAAATGCTTCTAGACATAGTCCTAGGCAACGAATTTATGACTAAGACCCCAAAGGCAAAAATACAGCAACATCAAAAATAAATAAATGGGACTTAATTAAACCAAAAGATTAATTTAATAAGCCATGTAATGAGATTGTTCAGGAGGAGACAGGCTTTATATGAAGCTCTATGTATGACTCAAACAATGTTATTAGGACTTTGTAGAATGTATATTTGCCATTTTTGGCTGCTCAGAAAATGAAGAGCCTTTCCAGTACTGGAGAACCCTCAATCTTAGATTCTCAGTAGGTGATAGTATATCTCTCAATGACAGATACTTAAAGGTAAAATCTACTCTCTTCCCATCTCTGGTGGCCAGAGCATGGAAATCAACACTCAGATATTCTCATCTTGGATTCTTTATCTTGAGGTAGTGACCTGAAGGAAAATGATTTTTATGATTTGGTTGCCTGCATATTGCTGAATATACAATACTACACAGTTTACAGTAGCAGCAGCAGATAATTTGTATAACAGATTTTTTTCTGCAGCATTACTCAACTCTTCATTTCCTTTTTATTTCTGGGCCTGATTCTCCAGTCGTTTCCCAAACTCTTTTAGCTATTACTAATATTCTTCCAATAAAATTTTTCTTCATTTAATTTTTTATAAGTGTTTTTAGATGCATTCAGGTCACCTGATATATCTAGGTTCTCTATTTGTCAATCCCTCTTCCCCAATATTAGAACCAATGCAGCCACCAGCACTTCCTAGTGCTACACACTTCCTTGTTCAGGTTCAGCAGGAAATATGTCTGATTTTCCAGAGTTACATCAATAAATGAATAAGCACATGCTTTTTCTATTTTTAAATCCTTGGAACAATTGGAAATAATGTACTGATAGCCAAATGTTAGTAATTGATTTCAAATGCAATAGCAGTAGGTTTTAGTTTATAATAAAATAGGTTTAATAACAGTTGTTAACATTATAAAATAAAATCTCTAAAGCTCAGAGAAACATATTGTTTCTAAATCTGGAGAATGGACCATAAACACAGAGGAGATATAAGGCCCAGCTGCCTAAAGTAATTTATTTCAGCATCAGGGTTTTCACACAACACAATTCATTAAGAAAACAAAATATCTAAAACACCCTGTGTTTCTATTGATATTAATAGAAACTGCTTTCATATATCAGGTGTTGACTAGTGTCTGGAAAGATTGAAATAATACTTCAAAAAGTGTCACTTTTAATTTGAATTATTGATGGCTGAAGTATTCTACTTTTCTTGTAAGCGTTGAACATGAAAGTAGAATTGGCCAGTTGGATCAAATTTTAACTTGGCAGTGAAAAAATGTGTATGTTATATTCTTGAGTCTCTCTATACCAAAAACAAAGGGCATCTAAATCAGGAAAAAGGAGGGCAAACTATCCTTGTTTGCTGACGATATGATCTTATATCTAGAAAACCCTAAAGAATCCACCAAAAGTCTCTTAGAATTGAAAAAAAAATCAGCATAGTCTCAGGTTAAAAAATCAATGTACACAAATCTTGATAGACTTGATTCTTCTGTATCTGGGCTTGCTAAACTCTTAACAGTACCTATTTCATAAGGTTGGTTTTGAAGAAGACATTATATTAGGTACAGTGAATAGCACAGCTCCTAACACTGATGCATAATGACTATCAACTTTTATTTAAGCATAATACTTTAAAATCATTGTGAAATTTCTTGAGCAGGTATTAAGGACTAATAATTAGAGATATTGATAGTTTCATTAAAAATATTTCAGTTTATTTATTCAGTCATTCAGAAAATATTTACTGTGTTCTACTAAATATTAAACACTGTACTAGGTCCAGCAGATAACTGAGTAAAAGTATCTGTCTTTAGCTACCTCATGGTTTGGTCAGGAGGTAAAAATAATTAAAAATCAATGTTAAACATCAATAATGAAATTTATGTTTTTGTTATCATTCTGTTTAAGGGACGAGAGTGATAATAAAAATAATAATGTCAATATACTATACTACTATTAAGAGCTAACATTTATAGAGTGCTTACTATGAGACAGGCACTGTTATAAGCTCTTGATATATGTAAAGGGTACATATTCCTTATCTGAAATGCTGGGGACCAGAAGTGTTTTGAATTTCAGATTTTATTTGGATTTTAGAGTATTTGCATATACATAATGAGATATGTTGGGAATGGGACCCAAGTTTAAACACAAAATTCATTTATGTTTCATATATACCTTATGCACATAGCCTACAGGTAATTTTATACAATATTTTAAAATAATTTTGTGCATGAAACAAAGTTTTCACCGCATTTCAACTGTGACCCATCACATGAGGTCATGTGTGTAATTTTCCACTTGTGGTGTCATGTTGGAACTCAAAAAGTTTCAAATTTTGAAGCATTTCAGATTTTTGGATTAGAGGTGCTCAACCTGGATTAATTTATTTAATCCTCACAGTTCTATGAAGATGCTGTTGTTTTCTTTAAAGTTAAGGAACCCAAGATATAGAGAAGTTAAATAACTTTTCTGAGGTTGTACATCTAGTAAGAGGCAGAATAAACCAAGCCCAGTGATCTGATTTCAGAGCCTGAGGCCTTATCCTCAAGGCTGTATTGCCACTCTGAGGCATCAGAGATGACTTTGCAGAGGAGGTAATATATGAACTGAATTTGGAAGGATTTATGTGATTGAGCCAGGCAGATATAGGTGAAAGACATTTCAGGAAGAGGGAATAGCACACATATGGGTAGATAGAACAAGTTCTATCCAGACTACTTACAAGTAATTTATAATAATATGTCTGTAGCCCACATCAGTTATGAAGAAACCAAAAGTAGAAACACTAATTAGGAAGTTATAGCTCTAATCCAGGTAAGAGATAATGAGGGGCCAGACTATGTTGGTGCTAGCTGGCATGCAGCATATTTTATGTGCTAAATTCTGTGGAAAATACAAAAATGAATGGGACATGACCTTGTCCTCAAAGGGTTTATACTCATATAGGTATAGAGATGGGATATAGTAGATTTATTAAATTTTGATGGAAATACCAGCATTGACATTGTTGTCGAACAGCCTCTCCAATAAGACAAGAGGGAAAATTGACCTTCACAAGTAGAAAGAGAGAAAAATATGCTAATTTTAACATTGATAAGTATAGGATAATTTTAAGGATAAAACATGATTTCCATGACTACACAATCAGAAATAACCAGCTTTGAAGCAGTTGCCAGAAAAAAATTCCAAGGTTTATTATGGGCTCAAAGTTAAATTTGTCAGCAATATAATTCTTTTAAGAAAGGAGGGATGAAAATGGGATATGTACACTGAAGCAGAGGCTCTAAAAACAGCAAGATTTCTTCCCACAGCTGTCAGCAGTGGTCAAGTATTATAAGAATATTATGTCTGCTTTGGGGCTTTGAAATCAATATCGGCAACTTGCAGAGGGTACAGATGCCATAAAGGGCTTAGGAAATTTAGGCACACAGAGCAAAGGTTAAAGGTATTCCGAGCTACACTGGCATGTACAGACATGCCAATGACAATCTCACATTTAGAAAAGACATGGGCTCCATTGGATTATATTTTAAAAGTTTTAACTGATTTGACTGGAAATTGCTTTGAATGTACATTCTTATTTTGTGCTCTAAATTTTTCTGGAAAATTAAATACAACATGCATTTTAATGAAGTGCTATAAGTATTAAAATTAAAGATAGAAGGGCTTGGGCATCAAGAAAATTAGAATTTTCCCTACTATCATTATTTCAGCCCAATTGAACACATCTAGGATTTTATATCACTATTAAAATACTTTGAAACAAATTAACATATACTAAAGAAACTTCATGACATTTCATTTAGGAAACTCTGACTTGGCAATTTTCATGTTATATTAGCAATCAAATATATTTACTCACAAAAGTTTAATTCCTTAAAATCATTATGTACATACATATGCACATATATACATTTTTACATCATAGACATATGTTCTTGACTAATAAACATTGGCTAATGTATTTGTTATATTTTTTTAAGCATTTATTGTGTATTAGGCACTATTCAAAGTGTTTGGCATATATCAGTGAACAAAACAGGCAAAATTTGCTGCCTTCCTGGAGAGAATTCTACTGGGAGAAGGCAGACATTTAAAAATGAATATACTAAATAAATATATGATCTAGTATGTTAAAGCTGATGGTTACTGTAGTAAAAAGGAGGGCTAGAGGGTGCAGGGGACAGGGTCCAGTATTAAATAAAGTGGTCAGAGTAGACATCTTTGGAGAGGTGAGACTTGAGCAAAGACACAAAGGAGAGAAGGAAAACAGCCATGAGGAAAAGTACACATTACTTTTGTGTAAGGATTCTCTAAGCAGAGGAAACAACTGGTACAAAGACCCTAAGGCAAGACACTAGTGCAAAGAACTGAAGGTACCTCACGTTTGTTAAGAACAGCCAATGTGGCTGGCTCTGAGTGAACCAGGGGTAGAAAAATAGAAGATAAAATCAGAGAATTGGGGGATGAAAACTATGTAGGGCCACAAAGGCCATTGTTAAAGTTGACTTACTCTAAATAAAATGGAGTCTATGGAAGGTTTTAAGCTGAGGAAAGATGTGATATGACTCTTGTTTTAAAGGGACTGTACTGGAGAGTGACATCAGAAAAATGGCAGAATCGGACTTTTTAGCACTTGCCTCCCTGCAGAAACATCAATTTGAACCACTATCCATGCATGAAGATACCTTTATAAGAGCTAAGGCAACCAAGGGATAGATTATAGAGTGTGATTATGACACAGAAATTTTTAAAAGATGCATTATAGGGTTAGGAAAGACAACTTTACATTATCCACATCACTACTCCCCCAACTCCAGACAGCACAGCTTGGAGACAGATCCCTTCTGCATGAGGGGAAAAAGAGAAGTGAGCACTGGATTTTGCCTGGAACTTCAACACTGGGCCTTCCCCATTAAAACTCAGTGCTTGGTAGGCTCCCCTCAGTGCTTGGGATCCCACCTGGTGCCTGGGGCAGCCCTAGAAGCTCAATCTAAGGTATAGCCTAGAGTCTGGGGCCATGGGGGCCACCCCCCACAAGACCAACCCCAGTGGCCCCAGGCTTCTAATTAGCCCCAGTACTGGGCCAACCCCAGCAGCTCCAGTTTCAAGAGTATCCCCCAGCACAAGGCTGTTCCCCCCACAACCCCAGGTTACAGGACCATCCTAGCAACAGGCTAGCCCCAAAGTCATAATCATCATTTCTAATCCCTATCAAAATTCCCAAGAAATTTTTCACAGACAAGAAAAAAAATACTAAAATTTGTATGGAACCACAAAAGATCTGAATAGCCAAGGTATTCGTGAGCAAAAAGAAAAAATCTGTAAACATCACAATAATTGACTTCAAAATATACTGCAAAAGCTATAGTAATCAAAACAGCATGGTACTGGCATAAAAACAGACACATATACCAATGGAACATAATAAAGAGCCCATAAATAAATTCACACATTTACTATCAGTTGGTTTGTGACAAAGATTCCAAGAACAAATGATAGGAAGAGGACAGCCTCTTTAATAAGTGGTGTTGGGAAAACTGGATATTGACATGCAGGAGAATGATATTGGACCCTATTTCACACCATATACAAAAATCAACTCAAAATATATTAAGGAATTATGGAGATACTTCAAACAGCTACAAGTAGAATTACCATTTGATTCAGCAATCCCATTACTGGACATCTACTCAAAGGAAAAAATGACATTCTATAAAAAAAGACATCTACACTAGAATGTTTATAGCAGCACAATTCACAATTGCAAAGATGTAGAAAAAAACCCATGTCCATCAATACTGAGTGGATTAATAATATGTGGTATATGTATAACATGGAGTTCTACTCAGCCACAAAAAACAATGGTGATCTAGCACCTCTTGTATTATCTGGGATAGAGCTGGAGCCCATTCTTCTAAGTGAAGTATCCGAAGAATGGAAAAACAAGCACCACATGTACTCACCATCAAATTGGTTTTAACTGATCAACACTTTAGTGCATACATAGTAATAACATTCATTGGGTGTCAGGAAGATGGGAGAAGGGAGGAGGGGATAGGTATATTCACACCTAATGGGTGCGGTGCGAACTGTCTGGGGGATGGACACGCTTGAAGCTCTGACTCGGGGGGGCAAAGGCAATATATGTAACCTGAATATTTGTACCCCCGTAATATGCTGAAATAAAAAAAGAATTAAAAACATTTTAAAAAAGAATAAACTGAACAAAGGAAGTGAAAGATTTATACACTGAAAACTACAAAACATTGATGAAAGTAATTACAAGAGACACAAATAAATGGTAATGGATAGAAAGAATTAATGTTAAAAATTTCATACTACCCAAAGTGATGCACAGGTTCAATGCTATCTCCATCAAAATTCCAGTGGCATTTTCTACAGAAATAGTAAAAGCAATCTTAAAATTCATATGAAACCACAAGAGACCCAAATAGCTAAAGTGATCTTGGGAAAGAACAAAGCAGGAGGCATAACACATCCTGATTTCAAAATATAAAAGCTAAGATAATCAAAAGAGTATGGTACTGATATAAAGACAGACATATAGACCAATTAAATAGAATAGAGTGCCTAGAAATAAATCAATGCATATATAGTCAACTGATCTTTGATAATGGTGCTAAGAATGCACAATGGGGAAGCGATAGTCACTTCAACAAATGATGTTATGAAAGCTGGATATCCACATGCACAGAAAAAGAAAGAAAGAAAAAGAAATTAGACTCCTACCTTACATCATACACAAAAATCAGCTCAGAATGGATTAAAGACTGAAACATAAGACCTGAAATTGTAAAACTCCTAGAAGAAAACAGGGAAGAGCTTCTTTACATTCATCATGGCAATAAACTATTGGCTATGACACCAAAAAGCACAGGCAGTAAAAGTTAAAATAGACAAGTGGGACCACATAAATCTAAAAAGCTTCTGCACAGAAACAATCAAGAAAATGAAAAGACAACCTATAGAATGGGAGAAAATATTTGCAAACAATATTTCTGATAAAGGATTTATATCCAAAATATATAAAGAACTCATATAATTCAAATGCAAAAAAATAGAAAATAGGCTAAGGGCTTCAACAGACATTTCTCCAAAGACATACAAATGGCCAACAGGCATACTAAAAGATGCTCGACATCCTTAATCATCAGGCAAATGCAAATCAAACCTACAATGAGATATCACCTCACACATGTTAGGATGGCTACTGTCAGAATGACAAGAGATAACAAGTATCAGCAAGGGTGTGGAGGAAAGGGAACACTTGTACCCTGTTGGTGGGAGTGCAAATTTGTATAGCCATTATGGAAAAAGTATAGTGGTTTCTCAAAACATAAGAACTACCAAATGATACAGCAATCCCAATGTGTATATATCCAAAGAAAATGAAATCAGTATCTCCAAGAGATATCTGCATCCCCATATCCATTGCAGCATTATTCACAATAGCCAATATGTGGAAACATCCCAAGTGTCCATTGACAGGTGAATGGATAAAGAAAATGTGGTATATACATACAATGGAATATTATTCAGCTTTAAAAACGAAGGAAATCTTGTTATTTGCTACAACATGTATGAACCTAAAGGACAAATACTTCATGATTCCACTTATATGAGGTGTCTATAATAGTCAAATTTATGGAAGGTAAATATACAATAGTCATTGCCACGGTTGGAAAGTGGGGGAAATTGAGAGTTGTTGTTCGATCGGTGTAAAGTTTCACTTATGTTAGATGAATAAGTTCTAAAGATCTGCTGTACAACATTGTACCTATAGTAAACAATATGGTATTGTGCACTTCAAAATTTAAGAGAATAGATCTCGTGTTAAGTGTTCTTAATACACACACACACACTCACAAAATAAAACTAACCAAACAACAAACAAAGGGACATAGGAAAACTTTGGGAGGTATGTCTATCATGTCTATTACTTTGATTTTGGTAATGGTATTATGGGTGTTTGCATATATCCAAACTCATCAAACTGTACACATTAAATATGTTCAGTTGTTTGCATATCAATTATACCTCAGTAAAACTTATTAAAAAAAAAAACTATTCCACCATGCCAGAAAATTCTATCAGATAGCACTGTCTAGGTTATTATAATGAATATAATATGTGAAATGTTTGCCAGATGTACCTGATATCCCTCTTTTAGATTTTATAGGTTTTGATAAGTACAGAAAAATAACAGGAGAGAAAACACAAACTTTGTATTACTTATATATTCTAATGAAATACCAGCCTTGTATTTTTCCCACTTCTTTTGCATTTGTCTTTCACAGCTTTTTTTTTTTTTTTTTTTTTTTTTTTTTTTTTTGGTCTTGCATTTCTTGGTGGCATCTATTTTTTCCACCACCTAGAATTAGAAATCAATTCTTTTGTTTCAAATGTGAATCCCCCCTAATTATAAGCTGCTACTTTATATAACAAAAGAATTGATTTCTGAGAGCTCTATTCAGACATTAGCAAAACCAACAATTGGAATTATTCAAATCAATGTCCCTTAGAAGCATTAACAGGCAATAGTAAGATATAGCCTTATTTTTAGACTCTTCTCCACATTAATCTACTTTGCGCCTTTAAATCAACCCTATATGATAGCAGGCATCTTTATTTGCCTCCTACATTTCAGCTTGCTTTCTCATTCTTTTAGTTCAGTGCTACTTATTTAGATTCTTGATAACTGAAACAGCAAATGTATATTTATTCAAGTTACATGATGATTTATTTTCTTGGGAAACAAATAATAAATATTACATATTAAATTAATTATTCTAACATGAGCCTTCTTAGATACTTCAGGTAATTTCTATTCACCATCTCCTTTTGGGGCTGGATTAATTTGAGGTAGCCTAGAAAAACAGCTTTGTGATTTGATCATTTTCTTTTTTACTCTGAGATCCACCTCCCATTCCTTTTCTGTGCTCTGCTCTATATTACAGATCACAGAAGGATGACTCCTATAAACATTTCCCAGATCCCTATCAAATTACTTCCTTTGGGCTCACTCAACAGGGAGACACTGGCTGGAGATTGGAGGGGGAAGCCAGGTTTGTCTTCCTCTCTCTCTTCTTCTGGAGATATCCTTATCAGTGTCTATAGCAACTTTGTGGTTGCAGCATCCACAAAGCAGCAATTTCCTTTGTGGTCCCGGCTCCTGTCTTGCAGCTCCTTCTAAGATTCCAGCTCCTATCATATGAGTACGTCTCCCATGGTTCCAGATTCCCCTTGGTAGCCTCTTGTGCTGCTCCTTCAAACAGCCCCTCTTGCAGCTCCCATGAAGGGAACTCAGACCTTGGACTCTGGTAACAACAGCTCCTTCTGTTGTCTCTGCAGCCCTAGGAATGGAAGCAGCTTCCTGCATTTGATAACCTTTGGATGATCTCCCATCACCCTGTTATTTTGTCAGCTCTTCTAACAATTTGGAACTAGCTTCCCATAGAAAACTCCCTTTCTTGAACTACCTGACATGGGTTCTGTTTTCCTGACTCTTCTGTGCCTGAGAAACTCTGATAGCATGGTTTCTAAAAGTAGCAGATAGGCACAAAAACAATTGATGTTAGGGTCAGAAAAACTATATTAAAATTCTGAACATTCTAATTCCTTAGTGTGTGACTAGAGAAGATACCTACACTTGAGTTTCAATATCCTCATCTGTAAAGCTTAGAAAATAATTCTCATTCCATTGGTAGATCATAAATATTGAATGAGATAACTTAGGTGAATGCACATAGAAAATATCTAGCAGGAGATAGTCAATGAATATTCAAAATGTTGTAAAAGTGTTTTCTTCCTTCATTTTAGGAAACAACTTCACTGTTGAAGCTTTAGCTCTTGGATCTTTATCTAACTGGCAGACCTCAAACAAGATTGTTGTGAAAAGAAATCCAATTCTTTCAGGTTTACATGTGTTTATATCTGCATTGCTACTTTATCAGAGGTTTTTTGGGGGATATTGTCTTGATATTTAAAGAAATAATCTCTAATTCATCATAAAAGAAATCATACTCTGGCTGCTGTGTATTCTTTTTGTTTTTTTCATCTAAATAAAAATTCATTTGGTTTTCTCTGCCAGCATCAATTTTCTTGTATGCACTAAGTAAAAAGTTGTACCTTAAAACTTTCTCAAATTCTTTACTCTTAGGTTTTATTTAAAACCTTTTATAATAAATGTTTTTCTTTACAAAGTCTTCTTTTAGGACTTTTATTTTTATAATATATAAGTATATATCTTCAGACACGTACATTTACTAAAAGCATTCTAATTTTTTTACATGTATACAGTATTTCTCCAGTGTGACTTTTTACATGTACACTAAATACAGCCTTTTTCACCTTCTCTACATTCATAGTTTCTCTCCAGTGTGGATCATGTTTCCTAATGACATGCAATCTTTTACAATAAAATGTATATTCTAGCATCCCTGAGTTTTTCAGTCCCTGAAGAGCAATGAAAGAAATCTACCCTCCATTTTATTAAACTCTCCCTTTCTATTGTCACCAAAACGTCCCTACTGGTAGCCCAAAAAGTAAGTGGTGTGAAATGTAGACTGTATTACTAGCAAAAAGTTTCCAGCATTGAGCTCAGTTTTTAGCTACCAGTCACTGAGACCTATCTCTTGTCATCAGCAAATACATTTATAACTTCCTTGTTCTAAGCAAAAATGTTTCCCTACAATTAGAGCAATTCCGAATATTTAGGGAATTATATTTTAACCAACTACTTTGCATTTTAATTAAATTTCATTGTGAACTACAATATACATTGAGGGAAATGTATGAAGCAAGAATGTATAGTACAATCATTTCTCAGAGAGTGAACTTCTGTTTTATGACCCTCAATATTAAAGCATAAAACAAAGCTATCAACCTAAATACATCCTTCAAACTCTGTCAAGATCATGACTTTTCTCCTCCAAACATAACCTAAATTTTATGGTAGTTATTTCCTTCTTTTATTTTTGGTTGTATTTCCTAAGTACACATTCTTAAACATAATTTACGTGTATCTGATTTTTTAAGGTTACTTGAATGGAATAATCTAGAAGTGTCTAGGTTCTTCTGTTCAACATTATGTTTATAGAAAATATGTGTGTAGCTCTAATTAATTCATGGTTATGTTTCATGGTATTTTATTGTTTGACTTATTACAATTTATTTATCTATTTTGCTTTTAAATGAGTTTGAAATTAATGCCAGTTTGAGATATTACAAATAATGATGCTAAGAATTTTCTTGTACATGCTGCTTGGTGTACAAGTGATTACACTTCTGTTGGGTAGAGATGTAAGAGTAGAATTTCTAAGTCATAGATGATACATGTTTTCAACTTTGGTAGATAATACCAAACTTTATTTCAAAACACTTTAAACAATTTATATTCTTACCAACATCTTCACAGAGTTCCCATTGCACATATCCTTGCTAACACCTGGTATTGTGTGTGTGTGCACATGCATGTATGTGTTTCTTAAATTTAGTGATATCTTACTATAATTTTAATATGCCTTTTCTTGATTACTAATGAATTGAGCATATTTTATATGTTTATAGACCACTTTTTTCCTTTACTTGGGGGAGAGAAGTTTAAAGTGCTGATCAAATTTTTCCTATTTTCTATTAGGTTGTCAGGATTCTTCTTGTTGATTGTTTTTTCCTAATTTTTTATGTTAAAATACATACATAAAATTGACCATATTATCCATTTTAAGTTCAGTGATATGAAATACATTCGTAACGTTGTACAACCGTCGTCACCATCCATCTCTATAACTCTTTTTACTTTGAAAACTGAAACTCTATAGCATTCTACTTTTTACACGTTAAAGAATAACTTCCCATTCTCCCCTCTCCTTAGCCTCTAGCAACTACCATTCTACTTTCTGTCTCTATGATTTTAATTACTCTAAGTACCTCATATAAGTGAAATCATACATTATGGGTCTTTTTATGACTGGCATATTTTACTTAGTATAATGTCTTCAAGGTTCATCCATGTTGTAGCATATTACAAAATTTCCTTCCTTTGAAAGACTGAATAATATACTATTGTATGTATATAACACATTGCTTAACTATTCATCCATCCATGGACACTTTAGTTTCCATGTTTTAGTTATTGTGATTAATGCTGCTATGAACATGGGTATACAATTTTTGTGACCCTGTTTTCAACTATTTGGGGTATATACCTAGAAGTACAATTGCTGGATCATATGGTAAGTTTATTTTTAATTTTTTAAGGGACCACCATACTGTTTTCCACAGCAGTTATACCATTTTACACTACCACCAACAATGTACAAGGGTCTGAATTTCTCCACATTCTGTCCAACACTTGCTATTTCCTGTTGTTGTTGTTGTTGTTGTTGTTGTTTATAGCAGCTACCCAAGTGGGTGTGAAGTAGTATCTCATTGTAGATTTTATTTGCATTTTCCTAATGATATATGAGGCGAGGCATTGTTTTATGTGGTTATTGGCTATTTTTAAGTCTTCCTTGGAAAAAATGTTTGTTAAATTCCTTTGTCCATTTCTGAATTATTTGTTTTTGTTGTTGTTATGCTTTAGAAGTTCTCTGTATATTCTGGATGTTAATCCATCATCAGATATATGGTTTACAATTTTTTTTAATTCTTTGGGTTGTTTCTTTACTCTGTCTTTGGACGTATGATTTTTTTTAATTTTCACAAAGTTCAATTTGTCTATTTTTTCTTTTGTTGCCTATGCCTCTGGTGTTATATCCAAGAAATCACTGCCAAATCCAATGTCATGAAGCTCTTGCCCTAGGTTTTCTTCTAAGACTTTTAGAGTTTTAGGTCTTACATGTAGGTTTTTGATCCATTTTGAGTTAATTTTTGTATATGATGTAAGGTATGGGTCCAATTTCATATTTTTGCTTGTAGATATCAAGTTTTCCCAACAGCACTTGTTGAAGAGACTATGCTTTCCCCATTGTGTATTCTTGGCACCCTTTTCAAAGATTAGTTGACTGTATATGTGTTAATTTATTTCTAGGCTCTTTATTCTATTTCATTGGTCTGTAAGTCTGTTAAAAACAGTATCATATTGTTCTGATTACTATAGTAATCCAGATACAAAAAGTCAAAAAAGTGGCTTTGTAGTAAGTTTTGAAATTGGGAAGTGTGTTGCCTCAAGTTTTGTTCTTTCTCAAGATTGCTTTGGCTATTGGGGGTATTTTGTGGTTCTGTACGAATTTTAGGATTGTTTTTCTATTTCTGTAAAATATATCATTAGAATTTTGATGGTGATTACATCAAATCTATATATTACTTTGGGTAGTATGGATATTTTAACAATATTAATTATTCCAATCCATTAACATGGGATATCTTTCCATTTATTTGTGTCTTCTTCAATTTCTTTAATCAATGTCTTATAAGTACACTGTACATATACAGGATACAAATCTTTCAACCCTTTTGTTAAATTTATTCCTAAGTATTTTATTCCTTTTGATGTTATTGTAGGGTTGTTATACTAATTTCTTTTTCAGATAATTCATTGTTATTGCATAGAAACAGCGTATTTTTATACATTGATTTTGTATCCTTCAACTTTACTGAATTTATTATTTCTAATACGTTCTTGATAGAGTCTTTAGGCTCTTCTGTATATGAGAAGTTCTTCCTTTATTTACTTATTTATTCAGGAAACCAGTCTTTTATCAACTATATTTATTATAAATGCCTTATACAGCTAAAGCTCTTTTCCCACTCTCATAATGGTGTCTTTTATAAGCAACAATGGTGTAAAAGTATGATTAAATGGACTAAACTAAAATTAAGGACTTTTATGGTCTTGAAAAATTACCTGGGAAAAAATCTTCAACAAATATTAGGAAATCAAATGCTACAGCATAGTAAAGGGATTCTTCATGACTAGGCAGGATTTATTCTGGGAATGCAAGGGTGCTTCAACATAAGGCAATGAATCACTGTAATACATCATATTAATAGAACAAAGAAAAAACCCCACATGATTCTCTCAATTGTTGCAGAATAGGCATTTGACAAAAATTCACCATTTCATAATAAAAAAAACTCTCAGAAAACTAGGAATAGAGTCAAAATTCTTCAACATGATAAAGAGTATTCATTAGAATCCCACAGCTAACATTATACTCAATGGTGAATGACTAAAAGATTTCCTCATAAGATTAGGAACAAGATGAGAATGCCTGCTTTCACTGATGCTATTCAACATCATACTGGAAGTTCTAGCCAGAACTTTAGACAAGAAAAAGAAATAAATGACATCCAAATTGTAAAAGAAGAAGTAAAACTATCTCTATTCACAGATGACATAATCCTGTATATAGAAAACCACAAAGAATGCACAAAAAAGCTTCTAGAGCTAATAAACAAATTCAGAAAAAATATGGGTGTACAGGAACAACACATAAAAATCAGTTTTGCTTCTCTACACCAGCAATGAGTAATTCAAAAAAGAAATTAAGAAAACAATTCTTTTTACAATGACATCTAAAAGAAATAAATTATTAGGAATAAATATAATCAGGGAGGTGAAAAACTTGTACATTGAAAACTACAAAACATTGCTGAAAGAAAATAAGGAAAACCTAGATAAATGAAAAGACATCTCATGTTCATGACTGCAAAGACTTAACATTTGTAAAATAACAATACTATCCAAAACAATCTATAGAATCAATGTAATCACTATCAAATTTCCAGCAGCATTTTTTTTTGCAGAAATAGAAAAGTGATTTTCAAATTCATAAGCAATTTGAAGGGGCCCTGAATACCAAAAACAGTCTTGAAAATGAAGAAAAAGTTGGAGGACTCACACTTCCTAGTTTTGAAACTTACTACAAAACTCCAATAATTAAAACAGTATAGTATTGGCCTAAAGACAGACATATAGACAAATGGAATAGAATAGAAAATCCAGAATAAATCCTTGCCTGCAGGGTCAACATATTTTCAACAAGGATGTCAAAACCATGCAATGGGGAAAGAACAGTCTTTTCAACAAATGGTGCTGGGAGAACTGGATATCCACATCCGAAAGAATGAATCTGGACTATTACCTTATATCATGTACAAAAATTGACTCAAAATGGATCAAAGACCTAAATTTAAGAGCTAAAACTATAAACTCTTAAAAAGTTGAAGGGGATGTTCTAGCATATACAAGACCCCTGGATTCCTAAAAAGAAAATCATTAAAGTGACAGTCTCCTAACTCTTTATTTTCTACCCTCTTACAAACGTGTTACCATGACATCCAGATTATTTGCCATTTTTGCATCAACTTCTACTAAATTGAAATCACCCCTCACAACTTCATGACTTGGTGGATCAGAAAAAACTTAGTAGTGAAGAGTCACTATTGCCTTTAGGATGAAAGGGGTATAGTGTTATCAATTTAGACCAGAGTTATGTTCTGCAGAATAGCTAGATGATTGAAGTCTCTTGAAATTATGTTGTGACAGAGATCAGGTGAATGAAGATAGCTCTCAAGCCAAGACTGTGAATATATATTCCATGTGAAACCAAATCATTTCTGCTCCTTCTTCTGATGGGGTTGAAATGAATGCATTTTCCATATCAGTAGCCATATCCAAAGTCCATGAACCATGTTGACCTATATGAGTAAATATACCACATAAGACAATATAACTATGTTTAAGATTACTATTTCTTGAAATGTATAGTAGTCCAACAACATCCATCATATTCCAACAGTTTTTTACATGAGATGGGCTGGTGACTGAAGGAGCTCAGGAAATTTCACCCCAAAATATGAATCCTCGGTATAGAGTATTTTGAATTACAGGCCCTTTGAGATCAAAAAGCCTTGGAAAGGCTTTCCCTCTATCTGCAAAAATGGGACTGACTGATCAAAAGAACAATGGACTTCCCTTCCTCTCCCTGTTATCTCAATATATTGCAAGAAAGAAGATCAAGAATGCAACCAGACCTGGATCAAATCATTTGAAACATAATATCTGTCTCTCAGGTTAATATGAGTTGATTTGTTTTCCCCATCCATTCATCCTCCCTAGCAACCCCTAAACAGAATTACCTATACTTTTCATATCTCCCCCTCAAAAAGTGTGTATAAAAATATCTGGATCCCATTGGGATATTGAGTAATCACTCTGTGATTTCCCCCATGGGCATGGAAATAAACCTTTCTCTTACTAATCTGCCTTAGTTGTGAGTTGATCTTTCAGCGAACTTTTATGGGAAAGGGCAAGTATTCTCCTTACCCCTATGTGACCCTGCCTCCTTTATTTTCTGAACCTGAGTCTAATCTTTGCTAGTTTACCTGGGATATGGCACTGCTTCAGAATTGTTGTTCTGTCAGGACGAGGCCATTTTAGGCACTTAGACTTGACCTTTACTATCATGACTCTTAAAGTGAGTGTTCAGTGGTGATCGAGTTGAACACAATCAAAGTACAGTAGTAACTGATCTCCCCTTCTTCCTGGATGAGTGCGCAGATGATGAAATATTGATGTCAGCATCCTTGAACCATATCCAAGTGAGCGATGTTTGACTACTGCTTCTGTTTGAAATGATGCTGTGTTTTGGTTGTGGTCTGCAGCTTTGAAGTGCTACTTGGCGTCTCCTTTTTCCCATGTAGCTATCACTATTCAAACATGACAGTAGATCTAGTAAATTACTAGTTAGGCTGAGTCTTGCTTGCCTCCACTCAGTCATCTTTGTATGAATCCAATGGTTCCTTCCCCTTCCCCATGGTTTTCTTTTTCTTTTTCCTTTTTTTCTAAACGGTTTTTAGCTTATGTTTATGAAGAGCAGTGAATACCTAGAACTGTGCCATGAATGAAAGAAAATCCTGTTTAAGAAGGTGCATTTCTTTAGAGCTGTGTCATACCATCCTTCGGGCCCTCTGCTGGAAAAGTAGAATCAAGTCTCAAATAATGCCTTTTTAATTGTATCCTCTAATATTATAGATGTAGGGCAGTACTGTATCATATCTCTGTGAATGTAAAATATCTTGTACCTTCTTTATGATATGTAGTAGTGACTGTGCTTTATCAAAGCTGTTTTTAATGATGTTACTCTAGAATGTTTTCTTTCCAGATGATGATTCAGAAGCTAATTAAAAAAATGGTGCCAGGTACCACAACAGTAACAGAACTTTGCTGTTTTCTGAGGTTTTGTTTTTCTATCTCTCCCTCCCTCCCCCTTTTTTTAATGGAGTGTACTGGTATCTCTATAATATTGTTCAGATGACCGCAGAACCTGGAAAAGCTGTTGCTGCTATTGATGCATAACATACTGCTATTATTGGTCTTTTTATATAAATATATATGTATATATATATATATATACACAATTTGAATTTTTGGAAACTTTAGCTGTGCTGTCAACTTTGGAAAAATATCCCAGTTTACCGTGTTGAGTTGGCATTGTACAGAAATTAACAGCCATATTGGTCTAGAAACGTTAAACTTAATTTTTTTCCCATTTATACAGGGGTAACACACTGTATTAAATATGTAAGGTCTTATCTACATAGGTTTGATTACAGAAACTAATAAAGTATTCTCTAAATAAAAATAAAGTGAGTGTTCAAATAACTACTAAGTGCATTCAAATTATGCACTGGGGAAATAATAACAGAGTTGTAACAGAGACCCACCAGATCCAGTTACAGTCTTGGGCTATAATGCCATTTATCATCTGGCCCCCATAACTTCCATTCTAACAAGAGGGCCCTGATGTTGCTTTTGTACCCCTGTTATCCTCTTCAATCATTGTGTCCTGGGTCCAAGATTAAGATTTTGCATTATAGTAGCTCACATCAGCCTTTTGCTCTCTAGCTTTTGCTTTTTTTATTCTGAATAATTTAAGTGTTACTTTAGACATTATGCCTTTTTTTACCTTTAAATGACTCACAGCATATTTCCTAAGAACGAGAAAATTATTTTTCACTACGATAGTAAAATTATCAAAATTTAATATTGATTACTATTATTTAATCCACAGTTTACATTCAAATCCCATCATCTGTGCTAATAGTTTCCTTTATAGCATTTGTTTCTTTCCTCGTTCATGATTCACTCAAGGATCACATATTGCAATCAGTTTTCATGTCTCGATCCTGCCATCTTTCCTTTATTTTTGTTCATGACCTTGATGTTTTTGAAGCATATAGGCCAATTATTTTGTAGAATGACTCTCATTTTAGGTTTGCCTAATTTTCCTTATGATTATATTTATGTTATACGTATTTGGCAGGAACATCACAGAATTGGTTCTGTGTCCTTCTCAGTACTTCGTATCAGGAAGCACATGATATCTTTGCATCCCATCATTGGTGGTGATATGAACATGGTTCACTTGGTTAAAGTGGTGTCCGCCAGGTTTTCCACAGCCAAAATAACATTTTATTTTTAGCAATTAATAAATAATGTGTGCAAAGATACTTTGAGACTATGTAAACATGCTTTTTCTCATCACACTTTTACCCACTATTTCTAGTATCTGTTTTTGAGTCTTGCCTGAATCAATTATTACTAAAATAATGATTTTCTAATTTCTAATAATGAATTTCTAATTCCTTCTTCATTTACTAGCTGATATTTTACTGTTAGGATGAGCTTTCTCCCTCCTCCATATTTCTATTTTTCAGTTATTATTTACATCATTAAGGACTCAGGGGTTCTTATTTCATTCAATGGCTTATATTTAGCTATTATTACTATTAATTTTCTGCTCAAGGCCGGGCGTGGTGGCTCACACCTGTAATCCTAGCACTCAGGGAGGCTGAGACGGGTGGATAGTTTTAGCTCAGGAGTTCGAGACCAGCATGAGCAAGAGCGAGACCCCGTCTCTTCCAAAAATAGAAAGAAGTTAATTGGACAGCTAAAAATATACAGAAAAAATTAGC
>VBSM01001483.1:20901518-20956087 GCA_008086735.1 Cheirogaleus medius
GTTTGAGGTTGCTGTGAGCTAGGCTGACACCACGGCACTCTAGCCAGGGCAGCAAAGTGAGACTCTGTCTCAAAAATAAATAAATAAATAAGTAAAATAATGCTATTTAAAAATCAAGATTTGGGCTTTAAGTATGCTCACTGTTACTTGACTGTCATTGCTTTCAGCTCCTCTATATTTATATCTGTGTATCTATATCTATAGTGGTATCTGTGTCTGTGTTCACAGCTATATCCATCCATATCCATTTCCACATCCCCATATTTGTACCTATATCTAGACCTATACCTACCTATACCTACATTTACATCTACATCTACATCTACATCTATATCTACATCTACATATCTAAAGCACTATAATTCCGATTTCAGTTCAACACTATATGATTCATTCTAGTCCTATCCCTTTCTCTATTTGTTGTTCTCTTTACTAACTGTGATAAACATGGTTTTCATTATCTACAGTATATACACTGATTTGTTCAATCCTATGACATGTATAATATAGTTTCAGAACTGCTAATTCATACCACTGCAAAAGTCACACCTACTAACTAGAATTCAGTAATCATTTGCTGTTCTTTTTCTTCTTTAGACTTAGAGCTGATAGTCAAAATACTGTGTTCAAAAGTTACTTGGGTTAGTTTTTTGTCTACTTGTTATTTTTTTCTGCTTTACCCTTCAGTGTGGTTATGTTATTAATTTGAAATATAATGAGGTTGATTTGTTTCTGTTTGGATTCTATTTTAGGGATTTTTTTCACATCTTTGTTCATTTTCTTTTTTTGTTTGATTTCAATTCATTTTATATTTCAAGTAACTACAATTTCAAAATGGTTCCATGAGTTAAAACTAAACAAAATGGTATCTTCAGAGGTGTTTTGCTCATCTCCCCTCTCCCATCTCTTCCATCACTTTCTCTTTTATCCCCCATTGGATATTAATCTCACTAGTTTCTGGTTTACCTTTCCCTTTTCTTTTTTCAAAAATAAGAAGATACATTAAATATGTCTATATATATTTTCTCTTCTTTATATGCAAAAGGGAACACACAATACACATTCCTTTGTATTTGTTTCCTGCATCCCAACAATATATTCTGGAAGTTACTTTATATCAGTTAAAATAAACCTTCCAATGAAGAACTACTCTCTGTGTATTACCACAAATTATTTCTTAATCTTCTATGTATGTACACTTACATTGTTTCCAATACTGTCCAGTAAGAAAAAAAGTGTCATAACAAATATAATTGTGCCTTTTTTCTATTTCCTTTGCTTTTCACTTCCTCCTCCTTCTCCCCGTCTTGGTATTTTTGGAGTGTACCCTCTGGCTTAATTCATGAAAATGGTACTGCTGAGTCAAAAAGTAAAGGCATAAGTACATTTTTTTAGATTTTATCAAATTCCCCACCATAATTGTACTATTGTAGTGTTCTGTATTCCCACTAGCAATATATGAAAGTGCCGGTTCTTCCTGGTCTTGCCAACAGAGGGTGATGTTGAGCTCTCAAATTTTGGGCAATGGATATGCAAGAAATTGTGTTGGTGTAGTTTGAGTTTACATTTCCCTCATTATAAGCTAATTTAGCATCTTTTAATAAGTTTGAGAACAATTTTTGTGTCTCTTTAAAACTATTTTAAAATTCAAAATTGTTCATGTATTTTCCCATTTTTTTCTATAGGTTTATTTATTTAGGTTGTCAAACTTCATCTTTTAGATTTATTTATTAGAATATTAATCATTTACCTATAACATGTGTTGCAAACATTTTTTCCGAAAAAGTCATTTTTGGTTTCACTTTGCCCATGATTTCTTTTTCTTTTTATTTCCTTCTTTTTTTGTCATGTAATTTTTCTTTGATTTTAAGCAGTAAAATTTGTCCTTTCTTTTATTGCATATGGACTTTGAATCCTATGTGAGACAGCTGGCTTTCCAGGAGTTTGGATAGGCTACTAGTGAATTATTTTCTCAAAGATTTTTCATGGAGAGTGGAAAGGAAGCAGCAGCTATTTTGTAGATGGCGTATGCTGATCTGCTGACTGATTTCATTGGCATGAAGCAGCATCTAGATCTGCAGTTACTGTAGCTTCTTTGAATTTTCCTTTAGTTTTTTGACTTCTGGGTCAGCTTGTGCTCAAGTTTCCAGTCTGCCTGTGACCTTTCCTTTCTGAATGCATGCCCTATGGACTTCATGCTCGAGCATTAGATGTGGAGAGAGAACCTTAAAGAGACTGCTTATCCAGCTCCCACAATCAGGAAAGTCAATTCTCTTTAACAACTACCCCCCCTATATATATATTTCATATATATATACATATATATATATAATCTTCTACTTGTCCTCTTCTCTGGATGAACCCTCACCAATAGAAAAATGGTTTCCATTGGTAAATTATTTTGGGGAAATGCTGCAAGACTTATCCCTGTTTGGAGATTTACAACAGATGTTATCATATTAGTCTCTAAGACAACCTGGAATAAAGAAATGTTTCACTATATTCATCACAGCATTGCCACTTTCTAGACTTACTACCAAAACCAATAACCTAAAATCGATTCATATCTCATAGAGCTAGTTTTCCAAATAAAATTTTTGTGAAATATATGTATTGCGTGTGTGTGTGTGTGTGTGCGTATCTTGAAGCAATATTCCAATCCCAATGAGATAGGTTTTATTACACAAGAGTTATTTTTAGTCTTTCTCAACATTAAAACATAGAGCCCATACATTTTGGACAGTCTTTCTTATTTTTAAAAAAATTAAGCCTTTTTCTAAAGGTTTATTCCCTTTGGTCTATGATCAATAAAGCTGAAAATCTAATCGCTATTAATTTGCCTCTCACTTTTCCATTAGTATTAACAGAACCCACAATAACTAGGAGGACTGAGTCCTGAACACATATTCAGGTCGTTCACTTCACATAGACAAACAGCCAAGAGGGCAAATGGGGATTGAAATCAATTCCAAGCTCTTCTAAACGTCATTTGCTTCATGGGGCAGAGCTACATCTGCCTGGAGTAAGGAACATCTTTTAAAATTAGTACAAAGGCTCCATCTGCGCTCCAAGATGCATGACTATGGGGATATGCACACCTGGAGAAGTGTCTGTATCTAATCTGAGCAAAGACGCCGTATTTGTTTGTGTCTAATGCACCTAAAAAGCCTATGAAATTTTTCTTATTTTTACTTTGCCAATAAGGAAATTGTGTTTTGAAGAGGATAACTAATCTACTCATAATCCCACAGCTAGTAACCTGAGGCCAGCTGCATTTATTTCTTTTCCACTGTACTAGACTGCCTTCTTACACTGTGTCACCCCATCCACAGCAATTCTTCATGTGTTATGTTTTTAATTATTTGTAACTGCTTGCTTTCCAGTGCATTCTCTTTAAAATCTAGATTATGATTCCAATGTGACAAGTGGGAAATGAATGTCTTTTATTCTACTGTATATTGTTCAAATTTTACTGTATGTATGTAATTTTGAAGTTAATTCTGTAATTTTATTTTGAAAATTCATTCCACATATTTATTGAGTTTTCTCTAAACTCCTCTGTTTTACTAGCAGCTTTATAACTACTACCAATCATGGAATAGAAAAATATACCTAAGCATCCTCTACAAAGTTTCTAAGCCATATGATATTACAACATAGAATGCTGCCATATGTCAGAACCATAAATAACAGAAGTTGTGCACTAAAAATTGTTTTATTTTTAAAATAATGCCCATTTGTATTCCACATTATTGAAATAACATTATATTTTTAATAAACATCTCTAGACATAATTATTTCATTACTTTATCCCATAGAAAGTTGTGATCCATTTATTTATTACCTAATCATTGAAAAGCAGTGATTTTTTTAAAGACCTTAAGTAGAAAACATTTAAAAAATGAGCAACTAACAAATGCATGGACTAATCACTAGGTGGCAGACAACTGGATATTTTGGGAATATGAAAACATCAGTAGATTGTTTGCAATAAAAAAAATATCAGAAATCTGTAAAAAGGCATAATAATGACAAAAGATTTAAAATAATGGAAGATTCTTTTTCAACACATTCTTATTTTCCCAAAAATGTCATGATCCTGAGTAAATAAATAAGGGAATCATGTTGATTGCTATGTAACAATGTTTAATCATGTGATTCAGTTCATAGCTTTTAAGACCCCATGAAAGAAAATGTTTAAGACATGTCAGGCAAAACATCATGTGGTATAGATGTAAAACAGAGTTCACTGGGAGAAAACTTACAAGCAGAGAAGTGGTACAGCACACGTATTTCCCTGAACTCCACCCATCCCACAATGAAGACTGAGCGTAAGTCTGCACAAACCACATTGTACTAGATAGGAGGTTCTTCCTAAACCTCTAAATATCTATATACCGTGTTTCCCCGAAAATAAGACCTACCCATAAAATAAGCCCTAGCAAGATTTCTAAGCATTTGCACAATATAAGCCCTATCCCGAAAATAAGACCTAGTGATGGGCGTGGCTATGCAGCGCATCTGCACAACCCATGCATTTCGTCGCGGAGCGGTAAAGATGATGAGCAGCCCTTCTCATTTGCCCCGTGAGAGCTCTATTGCTCAACATGAGAGATTGGGGCCAATGGTTCTAAAGGAAATAGAGTCGCAAGAAATTCAGGATGGAATTCAGGGTTTGGAGAGTTATGATGATGTTCCAGAAGAAGACGACTTAACTATATTTGAATAAATGTAGATTGTTGTACCATACTTAAAAAAAATAACACATCCCCTGAAAATAAGCCCTAGGGTGTCTTCTTGAGGAAAAATAAATATAAGACCGTGTCTTATTTTCTGGGAAACACGGTATTTATAATGAGGGTCAGAGGAATTCTATGTGACTAAATAACAGAGGAACTCCTTGGGCAGGGAAGTGGCCTTGTTAGAAATGGGGAGTTCTTGGAGCTCCACAACTGGGATCACACTATTATTTTGATGACTTAACTCAAACCACTTGAGCCACTCTTATAAATTATTAGTGGGAATGAGATTAACACCAGAACCCTCCAGATTTGTTGCTCCCTATGTATTTGATCACTGTAGCTTGAAACTTCAGTAAGATAGTTCTATGGCTTACAAATAAAATGGTTTATTCATAATTGTAATTTATAACATTATTGGGGTTTTTTTCCCACCTGTCCATGATTTGATCTTCCTTCTAGAAAGAGATTGCATGTTTTCCCCTTGGGAAAATCCATTTTATATGGTTTTGATAAGACTAATCCTGCCCCCAATATTTTCTTCCTCCACTTCCTGTGTAACAATTGAGCAAGTGGTTGCTGCAAAACCAGGTTTGTTCAATCAGTTTTGCCCTGGACAATTTCCCCCAGGGCTTTCATGGACAAAGAGCCTATTTCTGATAGGAATGTTAAGCTGCGGATTGAGTCTAGAGCTACCAGCAGCAATTCCTTCTTCCCTAAGAGACAATCAACATAATAAGGTAAGCAGTGGCAAGGGACAGAGGGAGAGAGATGAAAGAACTAATAACATTGTTTAAGCTTTGTATTTATTAATAGTTATGACTGAACCAAAGCCCACATTCCTTTCATATACATAAATAAATTCCCATATCATCTCTAATTAATTTGAATTGAATTAGTCTTTCTTGTATGTGAATGAGCCATAACTGATATAATAATTTTAAAAATCTGCTACTCCAATTTTTGCCATCAGAATTAGTTATTCAAATTCTCCTAGAGAGTATGAGACTCATATTTCTAATTTTTAAGTAATTGATATACTTTTTAATTATACTAATGTTATGATTGATGATTGATATTTTGGAAGTCAAAAAATTTAATGTACTTTCTAAGAGAGGATTATTCACTCTTGGAAAGGCCAAAAAGAGCACTATATTATAACACTTGAGGAGAGCATAAAAAAAAAAACCTGAGAGAATACTGTATTACAATGATACAAGATATAAAAGCAATAGTATCATCAGCCACAAAATATTCTATAGAAATTTCATGTGTACTTTTTCATTTGAAAAATATATAAAGCAAGCATTCAACCTTTCATAATGCTAAAGTGGAAAAAAGAGTACTAAGAATATATTCTGTTTACTTTTAAAATATACTCTACCTGAAAATTTAAAACAATTTTCTCAAACCCCTGGCCTCAAGCGATCCTCCCACCTCAGCCTCCGAAAGCACTGGGATTGCAGGTGTGAGCCACTGTGCTCGGCCTAAAACAATTTTCTTAGATAATTATGTTGCTAATCTTTACTCCATAAATCTAAGGTATCTATCATCTATTTTTCTTATTATCTATCTCTATTTTTTATAAAAAATATAAAAAGAACACAGCCAGACATACAGGATATGAAGGAAAAAGAAATGTTTCTAGTGCCATTTATTTTATTATTTATTTCTGAAGTTCATAAACTTTAAGAGATTTCAATGACATTGTAGATCTTTGAATACTGCAGGCTTAAGTGATTAGGAACTTAGTATTTTAATTTTCTCTTCTGATCTGTTTCAATGATTCTGTTCAGAGTTAATTAGAAAAAGCTTAAAAATAGTAATGAGCAAAAGTTTTATTTTTATTAAAATTATGCTGAAGAGTTAGTATGTAGTACAGATTTCTTAAATTGAAAAGTCTGTTGAGCAATGAATCTATTTCAGTCCACTTTTTCAAATTAAAGCGATATATACTAATGGATTGTAATCTGCTATGAAATATTTTATTTCTGAATTTAATCATAATGGAAAGAAAAATTTCAAAAATATTTATACCTTCTGACACATTGAAAATTTGAAGTCATTTAAAAATATAGTCATTTCTTCTTTATTATTTCATATGCTTTTAAAATTATATTGATTCATTATGTTCAAATGTGTTCTAAGCTTCCAAAAGTATTCATTCAAAAAAATGTCTAGCTTTTTAAGGCAAGCAAAAATCAGACATCTTCAAAAAACTGCAATGACTACAATAGAGATGAGTTGGGTATTTGTTTGTCCTTTCATGTCCAACATTCATTTTCCCTTTTTAGAGTAACAACACTTCAATTTCCTTTTGGAGAGGCCATATCTTTCTTCTCTCTCTCTCACATAGCATCTTTCCCCACCACTAATAATTCTAACATCATTGAATACAGCAAGCCATATGAGGCAAAAAAAAGTAGAGATGCTTACACTATGGCTTGGAATTGCTGCATAACACTTTTTTCCTCTAGATCTGACTCAAATCTAGCAGCTTTTTGTGTCACCTGGTATATGGGCCAAAGAAGTGTCCCTGGGTATACAATATGTTTCCTACAGAACCTGAAATTTACCAGGCTTTGCACTTCCTTCTTCAAAACAAGAGCCCTACAATGTAATGATTCTTCTTTTATTTTGGAAGCTATGTCCTGGCATCTAGATACATAAATATCATTTAGATATGGCAGTCCCCTGAATCTTCTTCAGATTTTATATCCCATCCCCTAAAGTGTACCTGTCTTACCAGTGTCTCCGCTGTGATAGTCACCTCTTGATCATCTTGCCTGATCAACATAATATTATTCATGTAATGAATTAACGTGATGTTCTATGGGATATTCAGACAGGCCAGAACTCTTCCAACTATATTACAATAGAGAACAGTACAGTTAACATAACCCTGAGGCAAAAGTGTTAATGAATTCATCTGTCTGTTCCACATGAATTCAAACTGTTACTGATCTTTTTTTTCTGATTAAGACAGAAAGAACACATTTTCCAAATCAGTAGTCACATACCATGTACCTGAGGCCATATTAATCTGCTCTAACAATGATATCATGTCTAACGCAGCAGCTGCAATTGAGGCTACCACTTGTTGAAGTCTGTACTGGTCTACAAGTATCCTATTGGATCCATCCAGTTTCTGCAGCAGCCAGGCTGCTGAATTAAACAGAAATACAACAGGGACCACCATTCTTGTGGCATTTATTAATAGATCACTGGAGTAGCACTACTTTCGAAGTATCCCTTCCAGATGCATCAGTGATTTTGATGTACTCTCTGGGCCAGGGAGGAGAGACGGTTTCAGAAGCTTCCATTTGGTTTTCTCCATTCTTATAGTGCTTACTCCAAAAATGTTCTAAGCTCAAACTATCAAAATATGGATAAATTCCATAAAATTAAAAATATCATTACCAACAAATTAATTGCAGCACTGTACATTGTGATTTTTTGTCAAATACTCTAAGGATGGTGATGTTTCCTTCATCAAAATAAACATTTATTATGTATATAATCTGAAGAACAGCCCCCGCCCACACACACATACCCCACACTTAATTGCAGGAAGGTTCCTGAACTGGAGAATGAACCCATTATGACATTTAATATGACACCAAATTTACACAAAGAGTAATGAGCACTTATTCATGTAACTTCAAATCACACATTTAGGCATATGGGAGTAGGTTCTTATGTATATTGTTCAAATGTTTCATCTTAAGAAAAAATCATACCTAAAATAAGGTATAATTTTTCTCTCATTTGATCACTCCAGAACACTTGGAATAATCTCATGAAGCCTAGAGGCATTCAATGAGTAGTTTTTGATGGTAGGCATGATTCGAGACAGTTGAATGCCTGGTCTATGCTATCCACCCAAACTCTTTAATATATATGGCTTAACAATATTGCAAGCCTGATTTCATTTTAATGGTGCATTAGCTGGGTGAGTATGATTTATTGTGACAGAGTGTAAATTCAACTACTGAATCTTTAACAATAAATAACGAACAGAGTTGTAATAGAGAACAATAAAGCATTACGTTGATAGAGGCAGAATTGAAATGATGACAAAATATAGCAATCTACTATCAGATAACATAATTAAAGTTTAGCTGTGGGGTGCCTGAATTCTATTATTTTAAGGTGGTTGGGTGTGTGAGTGTGTAAGCTAAAAACAATTATTCTCCGCTGGACGACAGTGTTTTGGTTTCTTACTATAAAAGAGTAACTATACCAATTTTGTTTAAGAGCATCAGACATATGTATCACGCTTTAGCACTAAAACCAAGAGTCATTTGGAAGAGTGACCAGTGACCTGAGAATGGAAATTCTGATGATGGACTGTGAAGCACTGGAGGGGCCTGCCAGGAGGCAGTCCTAGAAAATCGTCTTTTGCTTCACCTAAACTTGCACTGGACACGTAGGAATTCATTTTGGTTTGTTTCACACTAGCTGTTTTGTTATCAGCTTGATAGATGACACACAGTCAGAATTTGCAGAACAGTCCATTGATTGTCACCAAAGACCTGGAGGATATAACTGCCATGAGAGTGACAATGTTAATTCCACTGGTGTCTCCCACACCTGTACGTCCCATCAGGAACTTTGGGAGATCTGGGAAGTCAAATCTCCCTCTAGGATTGTTTACCATCCTCTGCTTTTGGTAAGCTTCTGTTTCTTCTCTGTTAAAAAAATTTATATCCTATAACTTTGTGGCATTTTTTCACACCATTCTGAGAGCTTTGGCACAACATTTAATCTGTATTAATTTTTAGTTTCCTCTTCTATAAAATAGAGATAAGGCCTTTGTGTGGAAAACATGAGATAGTGAATGGGAGGCTTTGCCCATAGTTTCTGGCACATGGCAGTAGCACAACACATGTAAATCTTCAGTATCGCTCCTTCTTCAGATAAACAACCAGAACAATAGAGGCATAGTTATAACTTTGGGGATGTCAGCTCAGTTTCAGAGAACCTCTTTTCTCAATGAAGTATTGCCCCAATCCCTGTATCTAGTCATGTGAGTAGCTGAAACCATGGTAACAGTACACAATGTCATTCTCTGTACTATTGATTGGACCGGTGTTGGACACCAGGCCTGAGCTGAGTTAATCAGATTCTCTCTCCTGGGAATGTTAAATTGCCATGCAGTTATGCTCTGTGAATGCTGGAATAGAGGGACTCATAAATCTTAGAGAGAGAAGAGCCTTCTTTTGCAAAAAGTCACAGAGAAAAAAAAGATGTTTAGTGTACTAAGACTGGTGCAGATAGAAAAGCAGAAAGAATGGAATGAAAGAGGGTCATCTACATGCCTATAACTTCTCTAATTCCTGGTTCTGGTCTTTCCTTCTGTGCTGGCTCCCTTTGAATTTTAGGAGAAACTGCAGTATCCACCTTGTAAATACACATTGTTCCTTAAGTTAACTGAAGTCATCCCCTATAACATACATTCGAAAGAAATTTGGGAGCTTTCAGATAAAGGTAGGGACCCACTCTTGTTTCCCTCATTTCCTCTATCCCAAGGGCACTTTGTCACACTGCACTTTCCCTTCCCCAAGGGACAGTCGCCCTGAGAGTTAGAACTCTGGGAACCCTGTAGTTCCCCTGGGTCCAATTGGCCCTTTGTGGTTATCATGGTCCGAAGGGTGCTGAGGAATGTTTGTGAGGCATCCAGTGAGGCAGAGACAGAAGAGCTGAGACTCCCTAGAAAGGACAGAGGCCCACCCTGGGTGTACAAGCAATGTGGCGTTCAAGGCTTCAGCTCAAGTTTGGGGAGAGGGCAAGTGACCCTGCATGGGCTGGCAGCCCAGTGCTCTGCCCTTAAAAAGTTCCCAAACCACCCACCACAGAAGTACTCAGGCTCCTGAGGGTAGAAGAGCAGTTTGACAGTTTGGGAGCCCCCAGTCTGTTACTGGGGTGAGGGGAGCAAAAAAAAAAGCACCTCCACCTACCCTTTCCAGGGGATTCCAAGTTCCTCAGGAATTGATCTCTACCAAACTCTTGCTTCCTTCTTATTCTGCACCCCAACTTCTTCCCGTGGGTACACTGATAGGGTTCTGGAACTCTTCCCTCAGTATTCCACTTGGGCCAGGCTTATTCACCTGTAACTTTGGTTCTTCTTTCTGAGGAGAACTGATGACTGATGTCTCTGGTCAGCCATCTTGAAAAAAAGGTTATATTTATATATAAGTAAACGACAACCTTTAATACAATTTTTCTGCAGAGAAAATTGATACATTTTGAGACCAAAATAAAATCTTTTTCTTGAAATCTAAATAAAAAGTAAATTAGAATTGCTTCAAAAATATGTTAGCACTCTTATTATTCTAGATCAAGAGAAGCATAACTTAATACAATTACCTAATATAAAAAATATACAATGGTTTAAATTAAATTATCTGTAACATACAACATATAAGCACTGTTATTTTCTTTTCCTTTAGGAACAAAGAACCATATCATAGCTACTTCATCATATTAATGGCTAAATTATTTCTTCAAGTTCTAATACATTTTTCCAAATTGTACTCAATTTCATAATCCCCTATCTTGGTATGGTTACTGGAGTTTTCAATGGTAGTTAACACAACATGACAGAAGAGGGAAACAAAAACTAAAAATAACATAAAGAAAGAAAGAAGGCTTGGAAAATATTACCAAAAACAATGCAGTGAAAGAAATACTGGAATAGAGTTTCAAAAGAAAATTAAATTCAGTGTAGCAAAGAAAATCATGATTATTTGTGAAAATATGTGCAGAAGATAACTTCCACTGAGTTAAAATCCATGGTTCGCATGCAGCAAGACTGCTGGATCTTGCCTCTGTGTCATGGTAGGTTAGTATTCAAAGTGAAAATGCTACAAAACACAGTTGGAGATTAAATAATTCTCTGTTAAATAATCATAGATCTTGTTTAAGAGACTCAGCCCATCTTAGAAGATTCTCTGAAAAATAATGACAACCACTGAGACCACTGAAGCTCTGTTCTAGAAAGTAACAGAGCAAATCTCGGAGGAAATTGGATATCCTCCACAGGAAAGGATTCATGAAAAAATTACTTGACAATAATTCATGCTTCATTATTTCTGGTATCATGCAGTAATGAAGGCTCCAAAAAATAGATATATTGAAGTTTGCTTTTATCTGACACATAAAAACAAAACCCACATTATTTGTTTTCCATTCTGATGTGTACTATCCTGAAATGTTTAATTCTTCCTCTTTACCTTCATAAGCAGCATAGTAAGCAAAGTAATATTTGTTATAATTTACAAGTATTATCAGCCATATTGATTTTACATTGCTATGCTTTTCAAGTTCCTAATCTCATTTATAATATATGTCTGGCCTCCCTCCTAGATTTAATATTGCCAACTGCCATACTTTTTGTACATATACTCCTCCTGCTACTGAAAGTTCCTTTACTCTAATTTGATGTTTCTAATATCGGTTGGGGAATCAGGGAAACAAACTACTATAACTAGAATGCTGGGTAGGATATGAGTATAGGTACCCTCTTTCAACATTCTAGAAGTAAGTGCATGCAAACAAGTAAATGGGCTTTATTTTTACTGCTCAGAGAAAACTTTTAAGTTGATTTTCGCTATCACTGCTTGATTAGAATAGTTTACCAAAAAAAAAAAATCACTAGAGGTATGATGTACTCGTATAGGAAATAATTGACCAAAATTTAAAGAAGAAAGTCACACAAAACATTTGAACTTGGGAAATATATTACTGGGAATTGGAAACCATGTAAAGTTCTTATCTGTGAACTTCTTAAAGACTACCTTCCACATCATAATAATGCATGTAATGCACATGACTTCATTAAATTTTTAAGACCATCAGTGCTTGTGTAGTTCTTCAAAAAGAAGAAAACATTGTCTCTTTGTGGCTTTGTTTATATCAAAACCACTCTTCTTCATCATGCTCACTCTTCTTCATCTATGAGGCAGAGAATTTTCCTCAAGAAACTCTGGAAATGGTGCCAAATTAAGTCAGTCTGTGACCATCAATGTTAATTCTGCCAAATCAGGAAAGGGTTGGGAAATGTACCTAACCCAGACCCCTGGGACCTGTGCAGTTTCAAGACTTTGAGATAGATAAGTCACATTCTCTGTACTTCAGTTTCCTCTCACATCTCACTGCCTGCTTTCCTCAGAGCACTACTACTCTGGTTTATTTTATTTTTTATTCCTGAGAAGTCAGGTATGTCACTCTTGTTAAAAATAAAGTACAAGATTATTCAGTAAGTCATCGTTGTAAAAAGCACCTCCAAGAATCTTGTCCATTAGAACCCCTTTCTAATGCCTGTGGCAAACGTCTTACTGTAGCAGTTATTCTGATCTGAATAGATGAAGGCAGCACTTTTGCTATTTTGGTAGATGTACAAGGATGAATTTAACTCACATATTCTAGCTTCAGTGAAGCACATTTTCCCATAAAGAGAGATCTGCTTGAATGTTGCCAAAGTCTGCAGGACTCCAAATCCCAAAATGCCAACATACTTGTGAAATATATAACATAATATCATACATATAGGAATTAAAGAAGAAAAATAATTAATTTTCAATTTCACAAAGGCTTCTTCAATTATGTGGCCTTACATACATACAGCAAAAAATTTTCATCTAAGACCTAACATCCTCCTCTATCAGTTACATAATAACTATTGCATATTGATTATATTATATGAAACATTAGTCCAAAGTTCCTTGCAGGAGTGAGATGGTAAGAGTGAATAATGAGGTCTTGGATCATTTCAATGATTATTATATCCTTATGTGCAACAAACATTTGCACATTACATCCAAAATCCCAGATGATAGCTTTCCGAACATAATGCATATATAAACAGGTCCATCATCACAGCCAAATGACTCTGGACACCTTGATCTAATGTGTATCTCTACTCAAAATTTTCTTAAAGGAAGCTATGTAGAAGTGTCCCACAATGTTTCACAGATAAAACATCCTAAAAATACTCATTAGACATCATTCTCTCTCCCTAAATTGAAGTTGCTAAGACAAACACCTCTTACCTTTCTATCTACTCTTCAACACTCTCTACTGAATTTATTAACCGTCAGAATGGCTTTTATTTCTTCCTCCATTATCCGCTGTCTTACAGAAGCATGTCTAGAATTTCTACCTCTCCTACCAGCCATGTGATATCACATTGGAATGAATATTTCCATAAGAAAGGAAGGGGAGGCCTCTACTTTCACTTTAACAGTTTCTCTTAATATTCGTGGAACAGTTGGTGAATAGAATTCTTCATTTTGTCATATCAGTTAGAGACAAAGATTTTTGTTAAGTGACCTTTCTTGTGTTTCTCAAATTACATCATATATATAACATTCTTCATTCATTCATAATATATTTACAGAGCTTCTGTAACATGCATACCTCCACATTAGGCACTAGAGAAGATGGATATGAAAAAGTGAAAGATATCATGTGTGTTCTGCATCCTTCAGAAATATATTGCTGAATTGAAGAGGCAATGACAACAGTCTTGGGCAAGAGTAATTGAGACTGGCAGTTCAGAGTATGAACATGACATAAAATTTAGAAATTACCTACTACTATAGTTTAAACTCAGAAAGTTTTCTCCTTGACTAGCACCATAATGCCCTAAACTCTGTACTTTATTATTATGCATTGAATGTCATCTACAAATGTAGAATGGAGGAACAGTCCACTATGCATGGCAAGTAATACAAGGTCATGCTTTTGCTACCTTAGGAAAGATCCAGGGGAACGTGCACGTGCACATGCGGGAGGGGGCGGGTGAGTAAGGCCCGACCCAGCCAAGATCAAGGTGATCCTTATCTTCAACAACCACGGGAAGCCACGACTTTTGAAGTTCTACCAGCCCTACAGTGAAGATACACAACAGCAAGTCATCAGGGAGACTTTCCATTTGGTATCTAAGAGAGATGAAAATGCTTGTAATTTCCTAGAAGGAGGATTATTCATTGGAGGTGACAACAAACTGATTTATAGACATTATGCAAAGTTATATTTTGTCTTCTGTGTGGATTCCTCAGAAAGTGAACTTGGCATTTTAGATCTAATTCAAGTATTTGTGGAAACATTAGACAAATGTCTTGAAAATGTCTGTGAACTGGATTTGGTTTTCCACATAGACAAGGCTCACAATATTCTTGCAGAAATGGTGATGGGGGGAATGGTATCAGAGACCAACATAAATGAGATTGTTATGCAAATTGATGCACAAAATAAACTGGAGAAATCTGAGGCTGGTTTAGCTCCATCCCGTGCTGTATCAGCTGTAAAGAATATGAATCTTCCTGAGATCCCAAGAAATATTAACATTGGTGACATCAGTATAAAAGTGCCAAACCTGCTCTCTTTTAAATAAAAAATTAAAAAGGCCACTCCCAGGTAAAATGCGGGAGGAAAAGTCATCTAAGTTTACCATGCAGTTGTTTAACAAAAATAGAGGAGGAGAGTCTTAACTTTTGGTCTTGGATTTTAAGTCAAGGCACTGTATAGAAATTGTGTAAAATCAGTATGGAAGTTCAGTGTTGCTTTTCTTGCTCAGTGATTTTAAAGAAATTGAGTAGTTCCTGTGATTTTTTTTTCCTTTTCTAAACTGCATTCCTATGGCCACCTAAGGCATGCCTCTATGTATTGGCTGCTACAGTATTTCAAAAAGTGTTTGAGACATTTCTTTATGTACAACCCAAAATGCTGATGTTTTGTATGGATCACAAGTGCAGCATTCTTTAATTCATTCTGCTGTATGTTACACAATTGTTATTTAAAAAACCAAGTATGTATGGCATGAAAACATTATAACCTTTTTCTCTTAGTTTAAATAAACTCCAAGGTAACCGAACTTCTAAAGCACCTTTCTGTTTGCCTGATATTTACTTTAGCAATAATTTTTTTTTACAACCCTCTGACTCAACAAAGTAAATAAAAGTATATTTTATCAATATTAAAAAAGAAAGAAAGAAAGATCAGCCCCCCAAACCCAATATCTTCATAGTTGATGTTATTAGAGAGTGTGAAAAGCTGAGGGTAGAAAACCATTATTGCCTGTATATGAATGCAAAGAGCAGTTATGTTGCCTGAGTCTCTTGTGGAAGGATTCAGTAAAAGTGTACTGCTGCTGTCAAATACGAGGTATTAGAGAGAATCATGAAACATCACTGTGCAGTTATTAAAAATTATTTTGATCAATTAATGAAAAATGGGGAAAGATCATTTTTCTATAGCCTTGTGAAAAGATATGAATGCTAACAAAATAGCTGCTTAGTTGTTTTAAGTGTTATTGTATTTTAAAAAGGTTCAAAGTAAATCTATCAATATGGCAATGAGCATAACAAATAAATTGGAAATAGTCAGAGTGCCTTTAAATTCCTGTAGCTTTCAAAGCTATCTAATCCTCTAAGACCCTAACAGATAACAACATACATTTCATATTCAGTTGAAACAAAATAAAAATATGTATCTATGGCTATCAGTGTTGATTGATATATCATTGAAATAGTTCTGTTCCAGCACACTGTACTTCAGAAATATGCTTTATATATGTTGTAGGTCTGTTATATTCGTTCTTGTTTTATGATTTCTACTTCTAGCTCTATGAAAACTTCTCGGCCAAATCTCCACTAAATGATATATGACTGTAGTCCTTTTGTTTGAATTAAAGTCTCCAAATGTATTTTGTGTGATTTTTATATCATTTTGAGCTTTATAATGCAGGCTATGAATAATTCAGTTTGGTTGAATAAGAGGCATCTAAAGGTGAATAAGTGAGGAACTAGAATGATGCATTTTAAATATGGTCCCTGGGCACTTTAAATTCCTAAGCTGCTTTGTAAACAAAAAGTAAAGTATAAAAAGGGTACATTAAGGTTTGAAAGGTTGTCATCCAGGATCTCAAAAATAAGTACAGAAGCTAAAAGCAAAACAGTTAAAGAGCAAGCAACCAGTCCACTAGAAAATGTACAAATAATAAATGGAAGGTAATAAAAATGTTAAAATACACTGATGATAACATAAAAAATTAAAACAAACAGACTGCATTTCTCTTAAAAAAGGTAATGCGGATCCTGTCCTGGAAACTACAGAGTCCCGAATATAAAACAAACCAAAAATTTCTTAGAGGGCATGTAAGTGCCTCTGTCACTTATAATTTTATTATAAAAAACACTTTATAAAATTTAACTATGTGTTCAAAAATGTAGTTGTTTAAAAAATTTTGAGTTTCATCAAATGAAATTTTGTGTTATCTTTTATTTTGATAGACAATTTTGAATTTATTGGGAGAAAAGCATTTTTAATAATGCTTTAATAATAAAAAATAAATAATAATTTTTATTTTTACATTTCCCAGTATTCATGTTTTGTAGTAAAAATATGTCAAATTATTATTGAATATAATTACATTTTTAAATCCTTTAGGTCATTTAATATAACAAATTATGTGAAGATTCAGTTATAACAACACAACTAGTAATTTTTTTGATATTAAAGGAAGAATACATATTTTATATAATAGATATACAATTATATAAATCATGTCTTTATTTCATTACCCATCTAATCATTGCTAAACTATTCACATATGATAATTAAATTTTGATTAACTTTACTATTAATATTTTGTGACTTTTAGTCATATGAAACCCAGAGTGTAACACAAATTTTTCTGCTTTGAATATTTTTAGAGTTAAGAAAATAGCAAATTTTCTTTTTTGTTACATTTTTATATTTTTTTTTTATTTTTTAAGTTTATTTTTAAATTTCAGAATATTATGGGGGTACAAACACTTTGGTTATATGCATTTTAACTTTAAAATATTAGGGCTTGTGGAATATAGCTTTCTATTTTTACCTTTGCCCAGGGTCTTACAAATGATGGGAGTGGGCCTACAAAATGACACCATGTCTGTTTTCAGAAATGGCAAAATTATGGCACACTTTAGAAAGAAATTGATATTATCTTCTTGTCTGGCAATATATAATTTGTATTTACATAAAAATAATCCAGGCCGGGCACGGTGGCTTACACTTGTATTCCCAACAGTTTGGGAGGCCAAGTAGGTAGCATTGCTTGAGGCCAGGAGTTTGAGACCAGGCTGGGCAAGAGAGAGACTCTATCTCTACAAAACGAATTTTTGAAAAATTAGCCAAGCATGGTGGCACAATCCTGTAGTCCCAGCAACTTGGGAGGCTGAGGTGGGAGGATTGTTTGAGTCCAGAATTTTGAGGTTACAGTGAGCTATGATCAAGCCACTGCACTCCAGCCTGGGCCATAAAGTTATACCTTGACTCCAAAAAAAAAAGTAATACAAAGGAAATTTTTCAAAGCAATGAAGAAACTGGAAGGGTATATGACAAAATATTAATTATATTGTCAGTTTTTTACTTGTGAAATTACTGCCATCCTTCATCCTTTATTATTTTTTGTATTTTCTAGATAGTCTACAGTGATCATACAGGATTTTATTAATATGAGATTCTAATTTAAATATGCCCTCTATTTTATTACCAAGATTCACATAACTTTAAGCATTTCCATTTCCATGACCCCAGTGGTCTTTAATTCAGGTATTTGAATAATGCATTCCCTTAAACAAGATCGTTAAAACAAAACCAATACTTTAAGAAGTAGTGATAAAAATGTCATATTAACTGATCATAAAGAGTATTTGAACAAATTGAGTGAAGAAACTCCCTTAATTTTATTTTTGTCTTTTTTTGTCCTCTCCCCTCCCCTCTTCTCCTTGTCTCTCTCTTTCTTCAACTTATATTAGGATGTCTTCAAGAAATTGATCACAACCCCTTTCTTGATTTTCTTAGGACAAGAAAAAAAAATCTTTCTTGTCTTGGTGACAATAAGGGTCTGGTAAAATAAAGGTACATAGACAATAGACAAATAAAATGATGAATTTTGAATTTGCACATTTCTATGGGATTTAGAATCATATTACATATTGCAAATATATTTTCAAAGCTGTTTCTTTAACTTTACGATCAGAAAATTTAAAGTACAAGTTTTTCAGAAGCATTCATTTTTAACCAAAGAGCTTTCAACAGTACTAAAAAACAAAAGTTCAACATTATGTTGAGTGAAATAAGTCAGGAATAGAAAGATAAATCCTGCATGTTCTCACTTATATGTGGGAACTAAAAAAGTTTATCTTACAGAAGTAGACAGTAAAATAGTGGTTACCAGAGGCTAGGAAGGATAAGGTGGAGGAGGATAGGGAAGGGTTGGCTAATGGATACAAAATTACAGCTAGATAGGTGGAATAAGTTCCAACGTTTTATAGCACTATAGGGTGACCATAGTTAATAACTTATTATTAATATATATTTTCAAATGGCTAGAAGAGAGGATTTCAAAAGTTCCCAACACAAAGAAATGATAAATGTTTTAGATGATGATATACTTGCCCTGATTTGATTACTATGTACCCCATAAATATGTACAATTACTACATCTCAATTAAAAAATAAAAAACATTTTTAAAAAGTTCAACATATATCACCAACAATGCAGAATTTAATTAAAAATTTGTCATGCTTATGTAACGACAGCACTTTTTTAATCAAAAGTTTTGATATTTTTGTCCATGCCCTTCTTGGGTTACTTATGCACAAAATTTAAAAATAAATATTTAAAAGTAAGAAATAATAAAACTGGTTATCTAACAATGATGGCAATGATGATGCTTATAATGACAATTAGCATTGTAGCAAGGAGGAGAGAATTTAGGGTGGTGGTGGTAACAGTAGTATATGCATTTGGATAGGATGTTTGACCATTAGTAACCAGAAGCCCAACCGAGGCAGATCAGCACAGAATATATGAACAATGAATTAGTGTTTAGTTGGCATAGCCTCATGGACTATTAGAACTGCAAAGAAATGTAAAAATTACTCATTCTATTTCATTTTATTTATAATGATTTGTTTTTTAACATAACTATATGTGATTATAGAAAATATGGAAAATGTTGAGAAAATAAAGAAGAAAGGAAAATTTACATACAATTAAATTATTTAAAATTATGATTAATATTCCAATCTAGATTTTTTCTCTCTACATGTATGAATAGTTTAAAAATAAGGGCTATGATAAATGTATGCATTTTCATCTACATATTAATCTATATGTACATCATTGTGGATATATTATTTTGAAACCTGATCTTCAATTAAATTTTTGTGGTGTACTCATTCTTTTTAAGTTTTTATTGTGGTAAGAACACTTAACATGAGATCTACCCTCTTAGCAAAATTTGAAGTACACACTATAGTACTATTCACTGTAGACACAATGTTGTACACAGCAGTTACGCACCTATTCTTATAACGGACATTTTTACTATTCAATATTTCAGTCATAAAGGTGAACTTGCTTTCCTATAAATTTTTGCAGCCAATGATGATGATTACTCAATAAAAAGGTCTACACAATTTACATTGTGAAATTAATAGAACCTCGATACTTAAATCAGAAAAGAACAAAATAAACAACAAAAAATTATTGGTAAAAATCTCTTAAACATGTATATATATAAAAATCAGTAAATACAATCTGATACTATAAAAATCACGACCTAATAAGGTTTATGTCAGAAAGGCAAAAGAGAGTTCAATATTTAAAAGCCTATCATTGTGATTCATTATATTAACACATGAAGCAGAAAAGCCAAATATTCTTTTAGTAGAAGAAAAAGAAATTTTGATAACATTACCACATATGTTAATGCATTTAGTGAGCTAGAAAAATGGAAACTTCCTTAGACTGACACCATAAGGCATTTAAAAGGTCAGACAGATTCTCACTGAACACCAGGATAAGTTCAACATTGATTCCATTACTGCTACAATCAATCATTGTTCTGGATGTCCTATGTTAGATAATAAAAGATCAAACTTAAATAAAAATCTGTGTTTTTATGTGTCAGATATTTGCCTATAAAATTAAAGAAAATGAATGAAAAAATTATTACAATGAATCAATTGGCTCAGCACACATGCTACATTCAAGATCAACTTAAAAATCGATGCCATTGCTTTACATCAATAATAACCAACTAGCATTTGTGATAGGAAAACAAAACACTTTACAATGCCAATTTAATTTTTAAAATCCCCAGGAATAATGTTAACCAAAAGTCTGTAACAATTTAATAGAAAAACTTACATAGCATAAAAGAAAGCACATAAAAGAAAGCCTAATAAATGAGAAAATATACAGTTTTCCTGGACAAAAATGCATATTCTAAAAATGTCAATTATCTCTTAAATTCTTCAAATTCTATGTATATCCAATGATAATATCAACATGCCCTTTGCCCAGATATTCATATGACTCATTTTCCCTCATATCTTTCAGATATTTGACTTTCTGACATTTGTCTTTCCTGACAAGTCTATTTAAATCCCTCCAACTCTCCCTATCACTTGCTATATTATCTCTACAGTAGTTATCATAATCTGACATTTCATATATTTTATTTATTACCTCATTTTCTCTATCCAAACCTCCCCCATCCTACCACTAGAGTATAATCTCCATGAGAGCAGGTGTTTTATCTGTTTTTTATTTGCATGTCTTCAGCACCAAGAATAGATCCTGGCTGTGCCTCAACACATATTTTTAATGAATGAATGAACAGGGACCACCAGGGATACCTGGAGAGGAATGGGAAGAGCATAATAGTTGAATGCAACATTTTTTTATAAATTGGGTGCCTTATTACATTCCAAAATAGACAATGAGTATGAGAAGATGTACATAGTGATTAATTTTGTGTGGTAAAAATATGAGCTTTTTATATTTTGCTATACTTTTAAAATTTATCAAAATTAAAATATGAAAAATGACTCGAAAAATGAGATAAAAATCATTACCGATACAAAGGATATGTACACACTTGAGATTCTTAATTAATAGCACCAGATTTTCAAAAATAGAAATAACCTAGTACTCAATAATAAGTTAACACTTTAAAGATAGTATAATAAATTCTGATGAAATTTTATACAGCTATTAAAAGGCATATGCTGCCATTCAGAATATCTAATGACATGATAAAATGTTCTAGATGAAATCTGAAGTGAAGAAAGTAGGTCATGAAATGGTGTACAAAGCAAGACCTTAAATTTGCTATATATGGGCTTGTGTATATATGTACTTATACATAACACATAAACAGCAAAGAAATAGAACATTTTAACATGATTTCTCTCTAAGAAGTGAAATTTTTAGAGATTTTTTTATATTTTTAATACTTCCAGAATTCTTACGGAAAATTTTATAATTAGGAAAAAAGATAACATTTCTTATAAATCAAATTCACCCTGCTGTATTTGATTTTTGTACTTAAGATTATCTGATATTCAAAAATGTTTATATTTTTGTTCCAGTGGTTAGCATTATAATATATTTATATAATTACCTTTAGTCCTTTATTTCTTTCTAAAAGTGTAATATTTCCTATTACAGACAAAGATATTGTCCTCTGATGTCTTTTCCCTTCATCTCCTTCCTATTCTCTACTACACTATCCAATTTATTTAAAAGTACTATCTTTGTTAGTTTTTACCATTGTCCTGTTATATTTTTTATTCCCTCGTCTATTATGAAAACTAACTCATTGAATGCTATAATTTTCTGAGCATCGAAATATAGATGGGATGATCATTGTGTACTCACGAACTATGGTGGTTGTCAGGCTCCATACCAGTGGTTCCACAGCCTGCGGTGCAAAAACATCTCCTGCTCTCATGTTTGTGACTGAGAGTCCAGCCCCTAGAATTCCAGACAACCCTTTTTTTTGTTGCTGTTGTTGTTGTTACTGTTATTGTTGAAGCACTCTCAAAGCTCTCTATTACACAATAATTTATTGATCATAATGCTTGAAGATTTTCAGATTTTTGTATCAGAAAAAGTCCTGGAAGTAACAGAATCTACCTCATGTGGTTCCAATGAAGAGACATTAAATAAAAGTCTCCTTATGGTGGTGTGAATAGATTTAAGGGAACAAACAAGGGATACGGACAGCACCCATAGACTAGCAACAGAGGAAAGCTTTTATCACACCAAAGTCTGAAGAGGAAAGAGAAGGAAATAGTGTTACTGAATCTCAGAGAGATAGAGTGATAAGAGGAGAAACCACTCTGTGGGAACTATGGTTGTGAAGAAAGAGACAAGATGTATAACACCAAAGTCAGTATAGAATAGGGAAGAAAGGTCCTACATCTGTCTAGTCACATTCTATGATGGCTCGTTGAGATAATGCCCCTCACTCACTGAACCCAGTAAATATCCAGGTGAGAAGGGAGCCTTCAAGACTCAGTCAACAGACAGGGATTAGCCTCCCAGGTGACTAATCAGGGAAGAAAAGTGCCTGCATGTGTTTGAAACTGGCAATGGAGACTCCCACAGGTTACCACTTTTGCCACTCAGCAAATGCAACAACCATCACTTCTTTCTGATACCAGCATTTCTTGCAGAATCCTTTTTAAACTAGACTTATTTTTATGACAGAAGACTACTGTTTTGATTATTGTAGCTTTGTAATATAATTTGAAATCAGGAAGTGTGATGCCTCCAACTTTGTTTTTCTTTTTCAAGATTGCTTTGTCTATTGGGAGTTTTTCACAGTTCTATACAAATTTTTTTTCCATTTTTGTGAAAAATGCCATTGGAATTTTTATAGGGATTACATTGAGTCTGTAGATCCCTTTGGGTAGCATGGATATTTCAAGAGTATTAATTTTTCCAATCTGTGAATACAGGATATCTTTCCATTTATTTGTTTACTCTTCAACTTCTTTTATCAATGTTTTATAGCTTTCAGGGCACAGATATTCCACTTCATTGGTTGAATCTATCCTTAAGTATTTTATTCTTTTATGACACTATTGTAAATAGGATTCTTTTCTTGATTTCTTTTTCAGATAAATTGTTATCGGTGTAAAGAAATGCACGTGATTTTTGTGTGTTGATTTTATATGCTGTAACTTTACTGTATTTATTATTTCTAACAGTTTCTTTGTGAAGTCTTTTGGGTTTTCTATTAATATAAAAACATGGCATCTGAAAAAAAGAGATAATCTTACTTCTTCCTTTCTGATTTGGGTGCCTTTTACTTCTTTCTCTTGTCTCATTTCTCTTGTTAGTACTTCTAGTACTATGTTGAATAGAAGTGATTAGAGTGGGCATTCTTGCCTTGTATGAGATTTTAGAGAAAAAGCTTTCAGTTTTTCCCCATTGATTAAGATGTTAGCAGTAGGCTTTTCAAAAACTTCCTTTATTATGTTGAGCACATTTCTTTCTATACCTATTTTTGTTTTGAGACAGAGTCTCACTCTGTTGCCCGGGCTAGAGTGCAGTGGCATCACCATAGCTCACTGCAACCTTAAACTCCTGGGCTCAAGTAATTCTCCTACCTCAGCCTTGGCAATAGTTTTCTGAATACCACACCAAAAGTTCAGGCAACAAAAGCAAATATAAATAAGTGGGACTACATCAAACTAAAAAGTTTTTGCACAGCAAAGGAAATAATCAACAAAATTAAACGGCAGCCTATGAATTAGGAGAAAATATTTGCAAATCACATATCTGATAAGGGGTTAATATCCAAAATATGTAAGGAACTCACACATTCCAATAAATGTGGTTCCCATAATTCTCTTTATTCAAAGATTACTGGCATGTATGAGTGAGGGTGTGAATTCAAGAGTAAATGGGATGGAGAAAGAAAGGATATTTCACTGTGTTCAATCAATTTTTGCCAGAGATACTTGGAAAAAAAATAAACAAGTACAATGTTAAAGTTTCCAGAACACTCTGACCTGGGATGACTGCCTCATTAGGTTTCCCAAAGAGCAATGAACTTTCCATGGTTGCTGTTCTCCCAGGAGATGACATACTCCTTCATCATTTAGTTAACCATCTGGTCAATATATTCAGAGCTTTGAATTTCCATACACTCTAAAAGTAATTTTTAGAGTACCACAGCTTTCACTAATGACAAATTACTTCCTGCAATTTTCACAAAGCTAAATAAACTTCTTAATTTTTCTGCAGGATAGTCTGAACAAATAAAACTCTGCACTCTTTCTTTTTGTGAACATTCATTTTGCTTTATACTTTCTAGAAAGTTTCTTTATGTCATAAACTCTTCCTTTGGAAGAGAGTATTTTGAGAACATGCTTCAGAGATGCTTTAAATCTACTTTAAATGTCTTGATCTGATATCTATAGTATGACATTTTTGTTTCCTGCAAATTAAATAAATCATGCTATAGTTTATGAAATATTGAGATGGTCATATTTATATTATAAATTTTGAAACATACTTCTTTGGGTCACTATACCATGGACATATGAGTAAAAGTCAGTTTCTGAAAAGAAGGAAGTATAAACTATTTTATCTAATATTGTACATTGGAAAAAGAAATAACATTTTTATCCAGCTCCTTTTTCGGCCTTCACACAGTGTCTTCCTATCCGTCTATTTTATTTTACTGTATTTAACCTTTTTATTCTGATACACACACACACAATGATGTACAAATCAATAATTCACCATAAAGTCAACAATCTGTAACCAATGACCTAGATCAAAAATGTAACACTGCAGCACCATAGAAGTCTCTCTTGCGCCACCTTCTGGTCACGACCATCCTCTCCTCACAGAAATAAGCACTCTTCATGTCACTTATAATAATCATCCTATCACTTTCCTGCATAGTTTTACTAAATAAGCAACTATTTTTAAATAGGTTTAATTTTGTTTTATTTTTGTAAAGATGTTATCATAAGAGATCTTTAGTTTAACATTACATTTTTGAGAAGTATCTGTGTTATTGCATACAGCTTGTTTTATCCATTTTCATTGTTTACAGTTTTATTTGTAACAATATACAATAATTTTTTTCATATGACTTGATTTTAAATTTGGGTTAACTATAATTTGAGTTTTATACATAATGTTGTTAAGATCATTCTTTTACATGTCTCAGTGCACGGGAGGAGCAAATTTAAGTACCAAGCAATCCAGTTTTTTTTATGTACTCTTCTGTGAAATCTAAGACATACTTATCATGTAACCACTATCAGCAACCAGATACAAAACAGCTCTATCACCCCCAAAACCTCTCTCATGCAATCACTTTATAGTTACACTATTAATTCAATTTTTTAATGTGGTGAGAACACTTAACATGAGATTTACCTCTTACATCTTTAAGTGCACAATACAGTATTGTTAACAATAAGCACTTCGTTGCACAGCAGACCTCTAGAATTTATTCATCTTGCATAACTTAAACTTTATACCTGTTTAACAGCTCCTCATTTCTCCCTTCCCCTAGGCCCTGGCAACCACTATTCTACTCTTTTGTTTCTATGAGTTTGCCTATTTTATATACTTCATATAAGTGAAATCACTTAGTATTTGTCTTTCTGTGTCTGGCTTATTTCACCTAACATAATGTCCTCTAAGTTCATCGATGTTGTCACAAATGACAGATTTTCCTTCTTTTTTAAGAATGAATAATATTCCATTATGTATATACACCACATTTTCTTTATTCATTCATCCACTGGTGGACATTTAGGTTGTTTCCACATTTTGGCTATTGTGAATGATGCTGTAATGAACATGGGAGTACAAATATCTTTTTGAGATCCTGATTTTAACAGTTTTGGCTATATACCTGGAAGTGGGATTGCTGAATCATACAGTAGTTCTATTTTTGATTTTTTTACATCTTTTTGGTTGATTTTTAATAGCCAGAATATGAACATAAATTAATCTTTCTGGAGCTGTTATTCTTCCAGCCAGGCAGTTTAATTTCCATGAGAAAGTTCATAGAGATACCTATTTTTAATTTTTTGAGTAACCTCCATACTGTTTTCCACAGTAGCTACATCATTTTACATTCTCACCAACAGTGCACAAGGGTTCCCTTTCTCCACACTTGTCTTTCGTTTTTCTGATAATAGTCAATAGAACAGGAACTAATTACCTACGTAGTTATGCAACATAGTCTAGATTACTTTTTTATAATTGAACTTTGCTATGTTTTAGAAGGAAATATTTTTTTGGCCAAAGTATATTGGTGTTTATTCAGCCATTTCCACCTTCTCTAATTCTCACACTCTTCAAAGTTTCCCACTCCTTTACTCCTCTATAGGGAGAATATTTTATTTTTTATTATATCTTGTAGAATTATTGCAATCATTGATATAAATATAAAATAGTAATATTTATAGTTTACAAACAATAAGGTAGTTTATTTTTTTAGAATCCAGTAGATCCCCTTAAATCCCAGCTTTGAGAAACAGCCATATAAACGTGCCATAAGGCATGAGTGTTATACAATAATGTCAGAGGAGAGAATACTACATTCTGACCTTCACACAAATTCTCCTTGTGTCCCATTGCTAGAGGACTGAGAGCCCTTTAAACTTTGCAACCTACTTAGCATGGCTGTAAATGTCATTCTTATTCATAGCAACATTTAATGCTTTCCTGGATTTTGCTGAACTATTTACCACAAAGATATATTGCAGAAGTGAATTCCACAGCCTGATTGTGTACTGCATAAAGAATTGTATTGTTCATCAGTCTAAAATGGAATGCGATTCATTCTCATTGAGAGTCAGCTTGTTTCCATGGTATGCGAATTGGGAGGAGAAAACACCTTATGTTTTCAGTAAAACATTCATTACTTTTATAGCTGTTTTCCTTTTCATAGTTTACTTCTCTCCATTACTAAGTAAATCACACTATAATGCCTTCTAGACATAATTTTTGTATTTATTTTGGCCTTTTTACCCAGCTTTAACATTTGGCCTGATTTTAATCTGTCACATTTTACATAATCTTCCTTATAAATTGACTATAGAGTGAAACTGAGTGAAACCGATGCTCAAAAGAAATCTACAAGCACTGCAAGGAAAAACCATCAGCATTACACAGTTAGGAATAAATCAGAACTAAAAATTCAGAATTTTTAAGTTCTGTCAATATGAATGCTCCATATTGCTTTTTCCCTTCCTATATCCCCTAGAAAATTAGAAAAGAATTTCTTCTCCCAGTTTAAATACATTCACAAAATTATATGATTTAAAACAAATATTTATATGCAATCCACATTGAAACAAGTTATTAAATAATATTTATCTTTTACATATGTGAAAGTCAATGCAAATATGTTCATGTTAACTTTAAATCCAAATGGCCTAGAGTGAGTGTTCTTTGCAAAGACATTTAGAGTTAGCACTTCTGCCTATAAAATTGTTTCAAGAGCATTTTTCTAATACAAACAGGAAAGGAATACAATTATTTTAGCTACCCAGAAAAATTATTGATAACATTCTTCTTTGAGTATTGATTGTAGAACCAATGGTATATGCATATCCTAAAATATTTCTTGCATATAATACTAACTGAAAACAATTTTTAAAGGTTTGAAAGTAAGAGACATATCACAATTGATAAATAATGTCCATAATCATATTGATACTCAAAAGAACAAGAGGGCCATAATCATGTCATGAAAATTAACTTAAGTAATCAATTTTTGTCCATAAATGGAAATGAAATTGAGAGTTCATTACTATGAATTTAATTGCTTTTTGTGAGATTATTTTCATATATTAGTTCAGACATTCTTGCCTTAATCTTTCTTATCATAGACTATTCTATGACCACTAAATCTAGAAGGCTGCTAGGTGAACTTTTCATGGCAAATGTATTGTTTTTCACCCATTAAACAACTTAATTGCTTAAACAAATCAAACTTGTATAAATTAATAATCATATCAAGATCTCTAACCACTCCAGACTACAATGATACAGTAATTTAACAAGAATTGCTTTGTTCTTTTACAAGCCTGTCAGATCTAGGTTTTAATTATCTTCTCACCACCTCTAGGCCTTATGTAAATTAATGTAGTCTTTCATTTTGAAAGAGTTAAGGGATAAGAAATTCTCTAGAATATTTCTCTCATACCTGTATTAACCACACACCTGCCTTCTTGTAGAATGTAACTCATAAAGAAAATACAGAAACTTAATTCTGGAGGGTAAGATGAGTGGGAAAATCATTTTGCTCTAAACAAAATAAACACTAATTAAATTAAACCTTAGGATCTTCAAAGTATAATTGAGGAAAAATTAGTTTACAAATTAATTTTTTTTACAAATTTCAAAAAAAATTATATCTTCATTCAAATAGAGTTATTTGTTCAACAAATATTTTTTTAAGCACCTACATTTGTGAGACACTATTCTAAACCTGGGGCTATAACTGTGAACTAAAAAACAAAGCCCCTGTATTTGTCTGCTTACACCTTACATGCCAGGGGAAGGAGACAAAAGATAAATTATGAAACACACACACACACACACACACACATATAAAGGAAATGGGGTAATAACAGAGAGTAAATGAGAAGAAAATCTGAGGAAATCAGAAAAGGCTTCTCTTCCATGAAAGTTAAACAGAGATCTGTAGTAATGGAGTGAGACTGGATGTCTTTAGGGAGAACAGTAGAGATGATCAGGGCTGACTCCAAAATTTAGAGTCTAATTAACTAAAATCATGAATTAATATTAACTGAGATAAGAACAAGTGGAGAAGAAGATTGGCCAAAATTTGGTGTTTGGATCTGGCCATGCTAGTTTTGAAGTGCTTATTAGACTTCCAAAGGGAAATATCAAGTAGACAGTTTGATATGAGTCCAGAGTTCTAGTAAGAGATCTATATTGGATTATAAATTTAGGAGTCATCAACATATAAATGGTATTTAACGCCATGAAACTTGATGTGATCAGTGAGGAACTGAGTAAAGATGAAGAGAGGAGGCCTGAAGACTGAGTCCTGGAGCTTTCAGGTTGTTGGAAAAGAAATGGAGGAGAATATAGCAATAGAGACTGAGAAAGAACACTCGTGTAATCAGGGGAAAACCAAGAGAGAGCATTGTCCTGGTAGCCAAGGAAAAAAATTTTGAACTAAGAGAGAGTAAACAACTGTATCAAATGCCGTTAACTGTCAAGGGCAATAAATATTGTGAACTGAATATTGTGAATTGGAACTCGCAAAGTGGAGACCATGATGAAACGTCACTAAAGCTGTTTTGATGGAGTTGTTTGGATACAAGCTTGATTGGAGTGGGTTTAAGAGAGAACAAGAAGAAATAATTAGAGACAGGGTGTATAAATAGCTTTCTTGAAGGTTTTAATGTAAAGACGAACAAAGAAATGGAGCGGTATCTATAGAAGGATGTTGAGTGGGAAGTTTTATTTAGTGAAGGAGATAGTACAACCTATTCATGTGCTGGTAAGAAATATCCAGGAGAGAGGGAAACCCAAGAAAGAGGAGAGGAAGAGAGACATGTCATTGACTAGGCAAGAGAAAATGTGATCCAGTTCATAAGTATAAGGCTTAGGCTTGGATAGCATCAATAATCATTCTTTCATAGCAAAAGGAAGGAATGGAAAAGATACAGTTCCAGATGAAAATAGATCGGTAGATATGATAATAAAAATGGAATCTTTTAACTGTTATATTTTATTTCATCATGAAATAAAAATAAAAGTCATTAACTGAAAGTAAATAAAAAATTTTTTTGGCAAGGAGGACAAGAAAATGAAAGTAAATAAATAAAAGGAAATATTCATAACTTTGGGGGGAAGAGAGAAGGTGTGAAATAGTCCTGTAACAAAGTAGAATAAATGCATTAGGGAAATATGGTGTGATTGCATTAGGACTCATGCATTTGCAATGAGATCCTGTTAGCACCTTTATGTGTTTTCCCATTCAGGTTTAACTGCTTATGTGCAGACATGAAATAGGCAGAGAATTGTATTTAGCTATGGTTGGAGTTTTGTTGGGCGAGTACAAAGAAGAGAGAGGGGACAAAGAAATTGAAAGTGTATGTGAGGGCAGCTAAGCTGGGTAATGATGAAAGTGATGACTAAGGGAAAGCATGAAGATCAATTGATTGGTAGTCCCATGCAGTTGAATAATATTGGGGGTCAGTTTAGAGGATGGAGGGAATTGGAAAGAAAGAAGGCAGTGATCAGAATGGATGTATGAAAATGAAATAGGTACAGATGTCAGTTATATCAGATATTAGAGAGAGAGGGAGAGAAAGAGAAACAGCACCTGTGAGCTGACTTCCTCATCTTATTAGTGTTTCAGCCAGGAGACAGTTGGTTCACAGTTCACCATTTGATTCACTGGTACAAAGACCCCTGGATCCTGGCACCACATGACTCTATAAGACTAACTTTTTTCACTTTTCAATCCTACCATTGTTGTCCTTTTCTCAGGAAAACTGAGGTGGGGGAGAATTGTTAGTTCAAGTGAATTATTATTGGATTTGTGAGTCTTCCAGACTTCATTTTGTCCTGACTGCTACCACCTTGACCAATAGCTTGATATCCAGACCCAGAATAATGCCTTCGTGTAGCATCCTTGGCTCACTGTTATCTGATGAAGGGCTTCTTTCTCTGGAAATCAGCTTGTTTAGGCTTCCCATGTCTCTACTGCTCTTTGGTAGTCCTATAGAAAAGTATGAGCTCTATTTTATCCAGATATATTTGGATTTTACTATGGGAACAAAAATATTCTACAACCTTTTATATCCTATACAGAGTGGAAATCACTCCATGTTTTTAACTTCTTGATGCACACTCCATTATAATCACAATCTCTTGGGTTGAGCATAACCAATGCTTAATTGAAGAAAACCAAAAAATCTTTTCCTTATTCTTTCTAAATGACCATAATCACCTTTCTTTCCCTGTGCCTCCACAGTATTTAGTATATTTGGGGGCACATCTCACATTTTGCCTTATTATTGGCCCTCTTGTAGAAAATTGTCCATGTAGAAAATTCTCCTAACATTCTAGCCTCAATTTGGTCTTCCACAATGCTCATGACTTTCACTTACATTTTTTTCTTCAATGATCCACTGTTTGGGATCCAGAAATGCTGCTTACCTCATCTCTTAGTGTACTAACACAATGCTTTGCCAGTAATAATCAGATTTCTACATTCTTCATCATTATGTTTCTTTTTATCTGAATAAACTCAAGTTTGTTTATAGTTCTGTAACCTGGCATTCACAGCTGGAAACACAGCTCTGTGTTCAAGAAACATACAATCATATTTCATATTTTTACCTTCTCACTCCAATTTATGATGTCTAAATTTCATTAGTTTAAACAGCAATGAAAGATTTTGGCTTGGTTTCATATTGAGCTTCTAGTCAAATAAACCACCTGGGTCATCTTCATATGGAAAAGAAAGCAGTTTAATCTAGCCATCCACCATGCAACTGTGGGGTGATAAACAAGTTGATCAAAAAGTTAAGATGTTATTCCTTTTGCAATTAACTTTGTTGTTACAAACCATAATTCCACTCTATGGTGTCCTAATAATTATTAAATTTTATCCAATATATTAGGTATTGACTTGTGTTTTTAAAAATTAAGAATTTTCTTAAGCATTGTTAAGGTTTAAAAACTCAGCTCTATTGAAGCATAATTAACATACAATAAAGTGCACTCAATTAAAATGTACATTTTGATGAGCTTTGACAAGTAAATATACATACCCTTGTAACTACCTGCTCAATCAAGAAAAAGAAAATTCCATGCAGTATTTTACTTTCCGTACCTGGCTTATACCAAACTTGATTTAATCATACCACAATGTATACATATATTAAAACATCATGTTGGACACCATAAATATATACAATTTGTCATTTGTCAATTAAAAAATGAAAAAAGAGAAAACATTTCATCGCCCTAAAAATGTTTTTCATGCCTCTTTGCAGTCAATTGCTCTTACCCCAAGAAAACACTGATCATCTTTCTGTCACTAAAATGTTGAAGAAATGTATGTACTTTTTTGTTTTCAGCCTCTCTCTCTCATAATAAAGTTTTGTTTTTTCTAGCTTTATTGAGGTATGATTGATAAATAAAAATTGGACATGTTTAAGTTGTACATGGTGATATACAATGCTGTACATTGGATCTCCAGAACTTAGTCATCTTATAACTGAAAATTTGTACCTTTTGACCAACATCTATTTCTGTCACCCTCCAGCCTCTGGCAACCACTGTTCTACTCCCTGTTTATGTGAGTTCAACTTTTTTAGATTCCACATATAAGTGAGATCATGTGGCATTTGTCCTTCTGTGTCTGGCTAATTGCACTTAGCATGATGTCCTCCAGGTTCATCATGTTGTTGCAAAACTGCAGGATCTCCTTTTTACTAAGGCTGCATAATATCCCATTGTGTGTGTGTGCTTGTGTGTGTGTATTTACATTTATACACACATATATAATATATATATATATTTGTTTGTATGCATTCATTATTGATAGAAACAAGTTGTTTCCATATCTTTTTTCTTTTTTTGTTTTTGTTCTGTTTTGTTTTCTTAATTATTATTATTATGTTTTTTAGAGATAGGGTCTCGTTCTATCACCCAGGTTGGAGCATAGTTGCACGATCATAGCTCATTGCAGCCTCAAACACCTGGGTTCAAGCGATCCTCCCACCTCAGGCTCCTGAGTAACTAAGACTACAGGTGCATAACACCATGCCTGGCTAATGTTTTAAATTTTTTTTGCAGAGATAGGGTCTCACTATGTTGCCCAGTCTGGTCTTAAACTCCTGGCCTCAAGTGATCCTCCTGCCTCAGCCTCCCAAAATGCTGAGATTAGAGGCATAAGCCATCAGGCCCAGCCTTTTTTATTAATAAGTTTTATTTTGTTTTTAATTGACACATAAAAATTGTACATATGAATGGGGTAGTTATTGTGTAATGATCAAATCAGAATAATTAGCATATCTGTCACCTCAAACATTTATCATTTCTTTGTGTTTCCATATCTTGGCTATTGTAAATAATTTTTCAATGATCATAGGAGCTCAGATATCTCTTTGAGATACTGATTTCGTTTCCTTAGAATATTGTGGGGACCAAGGCCCTTGGCTCCCTTAAGATTCACTGAAAAATCACTGACATGAGGCAGAGTGATTAATAGGAGAAAAGGCATACAAATTTATTTAACGTGTATAAGCAGGAGCCTTCAGAATAAAGACCCAACCTTCCAGTCATGTACAGAAGCGCATAAAGAATGAGGGCTTGGATCATACCAAAACAGGTTTTAATGGCAAGACAGGTTATGGGAGGAAGAAAGGAAGAGGCTTGGCTAACAGATGGTCTTGTTATGTAGCTGAAGCCACTCACTGGTAGCAGCTCTCAGAGAGAATAGATAGTGAATGTTTCTTTTCAGACCTTTAAAGGTGTCAGGCTCTCAGTCAATCTTTCACAGATCAGGACAAGGGAGAAGCCTTAGAGAAAGCCTGGCTGCATCAATGCAAATTCTCTACAGATGAAAATATGCCCCCACAAATGATGGCTTTGCAGGGTTACTTCTACCTACTGGACCTGTGGCAGATACTTCAAAATATGTCAAAGAAATACATTTTGGGGTAAAATGTTCTGATTTCCTTCAATATATACCCAGAATTGGGGCTGCTGGATCATATAGTTGTTCAATTTTTAAGTTTCAGAACATCCTCCATACTGCTATCCATAATGACTGTACCAATTTATATTCCCACCAAGAGTGCGCAAGGATTCCCTTTTGTTATCTCTTATCTTTTTGATAATAGCCATCCTAACAGGTGTGAGGGATATTTCATTATAGCTTCAATTTGCGTTTCCCCGTTGATTAGTGAAATTCAGTACCTTTTCATATATCTATTGGCCATTTATATATCTTCTCTGAAACAATGTCTGTTCAAGTCTTTTGCCCACTTTTAAAAAAAATTCTTAAATATATTTTATATGCTTTAAGACTTCACTCTTTCTCCTTCATGTGTCTCTGTCCCTTCAGCACAAATAAACAAAGAAGATATTTTAAACTCCTATTTATTCATCATGTTTGTACATCTCATCAAATATGATTGATTAAAAACTTTATAGGCCTGATCTGGACCTTTTAAAAATTGAAGACTATTAATATCCCTTCATAAAATATTGTATAATTAAATGCAATCATTCAGCACATGTGCTCTATAAACACAGATCAGGGACTAAGTGGGCTTAACTGCTTGTCATATATGCTCATGGTCACAGAAGTCAGAGTCAGTCATAAAATAATAAGTAAATAGATAGGTTACCTTATTATAATAATATTGTATAGCATATCATTTTAGTCATAACTGTGAGTTTAGGGTGCCCTGTATTTTACTTTGAAATAGGTCTAAATATTTAAATTTAAAATGCTTGCTCATGATGTTACTGTAGTACAATTTTGGATCATGTGATCAAATAAAACTATAATCAGGTAATGGCCTGAAAAAGGGTAAGAATGTTTTCTGTCTCTCTAAAATCTCCCCTAATCCTTTTGGGAACTAAAACCTGCCTCACTGCCCAAGACCAGTGGTCAGAAGGGGCAGGGGAGTGTCCTTTGTTCTTTGTACCACAGGAGATGGCTCAAGGGAATTGTTGATCGGAGGTCATAAGATTATCTTAACTGAAGATGGAATGAATCAGAACCATCAACTATAGCTAAACAGCAATAGCCTGAAGCTGAAACCATCCCTTTTAAAAGCTCAGAGGCAAAACTGTTGGTACTTTAAGATGGGAGTCTGCCAAGCTCCTCATTTGCCAGCAAATTAATAAATTTTTCTTTCCTTCTCCTCAAACCACTTGTTCTCATTCTTCTAATGCGGCCTTGGGTACAAGTGCCAAGCTTTAGGTAACAAACTACAAACTAAATTTAAGATTTTATGAACAGGCAAAATAAATATGACTATTTAGAAATTGTTAGCAAGTATTAACAGAAACTGTACTTAGTCATCCTCATTTTTTAAAGGCAATTTTTTAATCTCTCAAGAATTTGCTATTGTTGAGGCTCAAAAACCCATACTTCAAAATATGGCATTTTGACATGCTAAACTGACCAAAGAAGCCTCAAGGTGTCTCTGACCTCCTCCCAATCCCACCACTGGATCTCTCAAAAAAGTTCAAGTTTCTTTATTTGCCTAAGATCCAGACCCCCCCCCCAGAGCAATTGTTCTTTTCTTCCCCTCCCTGAAAGAACAGGAATGTGACCACACCTGAACAGACTCTTTAAGAAGATAATGTCCAGTCTCTCCGACTCATTCAAATTCCAAAGAGAACTATTTACCAGTTAATCTTTGTTCCCCAGCCCTTCATCCTCCTTAGTAAGCAATCTTTTATTGCCCCTCAACAGAATTCCTCTTTTCCCCACTCCCATAACCCATTTGACCAGAAAGATATATAAGCTTCTAAACCTCACTGAGGAGTTGGGTGTTCATTCTGAAGGCTCCCACATAAACAAGTTAAATAAATTTGTGTGTGTTTTCTCTTATTAACTAATCTGCCTCATGTCAATGATTTTTAGCAAACCATTAGGGGGCGATGGGCCCTGTTCCCTACAACAGATACATTTGATAATTTTTTACCAAGAGAAATAATGATTTTAGTTGGTTTTGAAACTTATTTATTGATAAAGTTAAACCAATTTGAACTGACGAATATATTCAGTTCTTAGCCATCTTAATCTGTTTAACTGTGATAGTGTATATATATATATTCTTTCAAGATTCTGAGTAAGTTAAAGAACATATTAAAATTTTAAAACAAGCTATGAAATGATTGATGCTGTTTGTAATGTCTTTATATGAGTTTTATTTTCTTGAGATTGTTTAATCAAAATAAAACTCAGAATAATGCTAGATTATGAAGCTAAAAGAATAAACTGAATGCAAATGTTATACATTATGCCGATTTTATATTATCTTCATCAAAACAAGCCTATTATTTTATTGCCTGACTTTGTGATAATAACATGTTATAGTTGTGAACTTATAAGATACATTAATACTAAAACAAATTATCAGTTTTAAACATTGTGGATACACATGAGATTCTATTACAATAAAGGAAGTTTGAAACTATTTTCTACTTCCCTATTCGGTATTTCAAATGATTTTGTTTATTATAAAAAACATTTTAAGGTATTTCTTATGCGAAAGAATGTCTGCATCTAGCAAAGCACCAAACAAATCATAGGTTTCAATACAATATATTTTTATCAATAAGTGGCAGCACTAGATTACCCATTTTGTTAACTTTAGCAATTAATTGGTAGTAAACCATTATCATTTTTCTGTACGTAATGTTTGTGTAAGTCTGCACAGTGAAATTTATCATTTAGGCTATGTTGATTGAAATTTTGTCCCCATTTAAACTATTGTCTTTTTGAGGACAGGGGACATGTTAATATTTCAGTCAGATGCAGTTGAAAGGGCCAGGCACGTTGGCTCATGCCTGTAATCCTAGCACTCTGGGAGGCCGAGGCAGAAGGATTGCTCGAGGTCAGGAGTTTGAGACCAGCCTGAGCAAGAGCAAGACCCTGTCTCTACTAAAATTAGAAAGAAATCAGCCGGCCAACTAAAAATATATAGAAAAACTTAGCCGGGCATGGTGGCACGTGCCTGTAGTCCCAGCTACTGGGGAGGCTGAGGCAGGAGGATTGCTTGAGCCTAGGAATTTGAGGTTGCTGTGAGCTAGGCTGACGCCAAGGCACTCTAGCCCGGGCAACAGAGTGAGACTCTGTCTCAAAAACAAAAAAATATGCCGTTGAAAGAACTAAATGTTACAAGAACAAGGCACTAGTTTCAACTTCATTACAGTATTATAGAGTTTCTTAATTTTCTAAGCCTTAGTTTATTTTTTACCTGTCAAAAGAGAAACCTAATATATGCACTGTTTTCTTGATGGAGATAATGTAATGATAAAATAAAACAATACATATAAAAGAACTTTGCTACATCTAAGGTATCCTGAAAGAAAGATGATGTTTGGTTACTATTATGTTATCAATAGCAGTTTCTAAAAAGTCAGGAAGGAGTGGAGGAGAGAGAGAAAGAGGGAAATGGGATAGAGGGGGAGAGGGAAAGGGGAGAAGCAATAAGTTATTGATTTATTTTTATAAAATTAGAGAGCATCATAATCCTGTAAACTACTGCTCTAAACCGGTCTCCTCAATGGGGTAAAAGGAAATTATCAGGGAATTGAAAATACAGGATGTTTTGGTTATCACAATATCTGGAAAGTGCTACTGCATTTATGGGGACGGGTAGCTGGGAGGCTAAACTTTCTATGCCCTGCTGGATAGTAGTACCACACAAAAGAATTATCATACCCCAAATACCAATAACTAAACCTAGCTAACATTTTTTCAAAAACATTTGTTTTCATTTTTTAATGAAATAAGTTGAATCAGAGCAGTACATGTGTTTTTTTAATTCTGGATAAAAAAAGGATTTATAATAAACCAAATATAGATTTGCGCAAGATGGTGAACTAGAAGCAGCTGGTGTGTGGCCCTGCTAAGGAGAGGAAGGAAAGTTGCTGGTGGATGCCCACATATGGACAGGCCTTCTTGGACAGAGCATTGTGAATCACTGCAGAAGTGAGAAGGGACACTCAGAGTGAAGGAGAAGCTGACAGGGTGATCCTCTTGACAAGATGGGAAGGTACGGGGCGGGGAGGTGGCGTCCACATGTGAGGAAGGACAGCAGAAGAGAACCCTGGGGCTCCATGCTCCCCCTGTGGACACTACAGCCCGAGCTGTGAGTGGGCCTCTACCACCACTGCAGACCTCCAGGCTGATAGGGGCTGCTTTGAGTCTATGCAGCAACATTGCACTGGAGAGCGGGCACAGCAAGGACCTGGTGGCTTCCGTTCCTGTGTCACTGCAACTGATACCATTCTGAGTTCTTAGGTCCAAGTACCTGATCAACACAGGGCTTGGCTTATACAGCTGCATTCAAATGTTTATCACAGCATAATTCACAATTGCAAAGATATGGAATCAACCTAAGTGCCCATCAATTGATGAGTGGATAAAGAAAATGTGGTATATATACCATGGAGTACTACTCAGCCATAAAAAGGAATGAAATGTCTTTTGAAGCAAATTGGATGGAACTGGAAACCATTATCCTAAGTGAAGTATCTCAGGAATGGAAAAACAAATACTGCATGTTCTCACTAATAAGTGGGAGCTAAACAATGGGCACACACAGGCAAAAAGAGATGTAAAGGACATTGGAAACCAAGAAGGGGGGAGGGTGGGAGTGAGGTGAGGTGTCAAAACTTACCTATTGGGTACAATGAACACTATTCTGGTGATGGACACACTAAAAGCGTGGACTTCAACATTATACAATGCATCCATGTAACAAAAACATTTGTACCCCTTAATATTTTGAAATTAAAACAAATCAATAAACCAAATATAGTCCTACTAATAGGCTCATGTGATAAAATATTTCATGAAATCTAACATAACATTAAATTATATATGCATATAATATAAAAGCTTTTATAAACATTTTTAGTGAATTTATGATGGTGGTATATAGACACAACTTTATAATATGAATTATCTCTATTCCATCTTAATCTTTGGAATATTGTACTAATAGGAATATTTTCAAATTAATGTATTAGAAAGTTCTGAGGAAAATATACTTTATTAGAAGTGCAGCTTGATGCCTAAAAATATAAAAACAATTAAGATTTTTGATAGTGTTTTTCCCCCAGGCAATTGTAAAACTTTCTGAAAATTAAAAAACAAGACTATTTCCCCCCAATATTATTTGAGGTAACTTTAAATCACAGTAGGATGAATCCAGTTACTTGACTCATACTAGAAGGATCTCTTTTCAAGTAGAAATTTACCCCATCCCCCCAAATCATTGTTGAAACCAACACATTTATTGTATACCATTGAATTGTTCACCTTCCTTTGCATTTGAACAGTGCAAGATGTCTTCCAAATAATTTTGTGGGTATAATGTTCAGCTTTTGTGATGCCTCAGATCAAAATTATCTCTAATCCTCCTTATTGCCATTAATGTGAGTCCTCCCCATGACGTAAGCAAGTAAAGATCCACGTGCACCATTTTATCAAGCACTCTATGGTCTGGAGACAAGATATATTGAAACTTTGTGGCTAAAATTGTCACTCTCAAATTTCATCTTAATATAATTTTGATAATAGAACCTTAGAGTTTCTACTACTTACAGAGAAGAAAACCACTAAATTAATTAATTTTCTTCTTGGATTCCAGTAATGATTTAGGGTTTGTCTTCCACCAGTTGCCTTTAAGACAGATACTGATTTCTGGATTTGTTTGTTTACTTTATATTACTTTCAAGGAAAACACTGCTCAGAGCATGTCCATACAATTCATACCTATTTATATAGTGATTCAGTCCAAAAAGTTAAGGGGCAGAATATAAATATTAAGAGAATATTAGTAATGGTAGAATATGGTAATGTCATCAGTTCAGGAATAACTTTGCTTAGCTTGGCCTTTATGTACTCTGCAGGTGCAATTTAATTGAAAACAGAAAATGAATAAGAATCATTAAGTTTTGAATGGACACAAGTGGTTTATTCTTTTATGGTGTGACATCTTCATAAAAACACTTTTATTTCTCCCAAATCCAAGATTACTTACAGCCAAGCTTAATTTTTTTCAAACACATGTAAAATTAATCTTCTTCCCTCTATTCTTTTTTTATGTGCAAATCATGCGGAGATAAAATCTAAAGAAAATTTGTCCAAACATAGGGACTTGATCATTTCTTCTTTGTGTTTGGTAAATTAACCTTTCATGTTTTCCCACAGGATACAAAATTCTAGGAAATATATAAGTGGGTACAACTAAAAAAGTTTAATAAGTTTTAAATATAGCAAATTTATTTATAGCAAATAAATTAATTCAAAATAATATTCATTTAACCACACCCAGGGCTGTGCCTACATGGTAAGTGCTTGCTACATTTATTCGCCAAATTGTTTCTTGCAATGCATCTGCCTTGTTTATTCCTTCTCAACTCTTATAAAAGTCCCCATGTTCATGAAATAGTTTCTATGTGACTAGCCCATTTATGGCCAGATAAATAGCTTTTTCCCCCTTATATTCGCTCCTGATAAAAGCTTTTTAATATGATATATAACCTCTTTGTGGACATTTTCTTAAGCCCATGGTCTTTAACCCATACTCTAAAACATTGTAAGTTCTGCAGCTGATAAATGGAAGTCTCTTAGTGTATTCAAGGCACAGCTAAGGAACCAATCATAATCTATGATCTGGAAACTGCATTTTCTACTCCTGGATCCATCACTAAGTGAGTGATCCTGAGAACTTTCTTGTCCTGATGGAAGTCACCTCCATTATTTCCAAAATGTGAGGACTAGCCATTGTCTTTCCAGCTTGTTAACTTACTATCTTAAATATGTCTTTGCTTTCTATTGCTGTTTATTCTTTTTTTAATTATCAAAAATTTTAGACATACATAAAGGTAGAAAATAACACAATAAACCACCTCCTACCAACTAACTTAACACATAAAGGTTAACATAGTTAAAGCCCTCTGTATTGCTCTCCTCGAATACTTCCCCTCCTCCTTATTCACTATAGGATCCATTCGCTTGAATTGCATGTTTACGTCTTACATATACATTCTTTGTACATACATATATATTACAAAATGATGTATTGTTTAATCATTTTCATATTTCATATTTATATAGAGTATGAAACCTCATGTTATCTTTTTTGTTCACTTAACTTTTTAATTTTAAGATTAATATATAAAAGATACATACTTCATTTCTTTGCACTGATATACATGTATCATTGAATGTGCAAATATGCCATCATTTATTTATCTGTAAATAATATACCATCATTTATTTATCTGTTTTTCTATTAATAGTTCATATAGATTATTTAGAAATTATTACTAAATGCTAAAATAAGACATTCTTGGATATGATAGTTTAGGGTTCATCTCCTGTGAATTACCTCTTCATAACTTCTCCCTTTTTTTATTGCAAATTTGAGTTTTTACTTATTGATGAATAGAAGTCCGTAACATTTTATGGGCTCCAATTTTTAATCAGTTATATGTTTTAAAGATATTTTCCAGTCTGTGCCTTATCTTACAATGTTGTTCATGTCATAATCTCATACTTAAATTTTTTTTTTTTTTGAGACAGAGTCTCACTTTGTTGCCCAGGCTAGAGTGAGTGCCGTGGCGTCAGCCTAGCTCACAGCAACCTCAATCTCCTGGGCTCAAGCGATCCTACTGCCTCAGCCTCCCGAGTAGCTGGGACTACAGGCATGAGACACCATGCCTGGCTAGTTTTTTCTGTATATATTTTTAGTTGGTCAATTAATTTCTTTCTATTTATAGTAGAGACGGGGTCTAGCTCAGGCTGGTTTCGAACTCCTGACCTTGAGCGATCCGCCCACCTCGGCCTTCCAGAGTGCTAGGATTACAGGCGTGAGCCACCACGCCCAGCCAAATTTTTAATATAATTAAATTAATCAGCCTCTCATTTTGTGGTTTTAGGTTTTTATATCATTTTTAAGACATAATTTTCTACTCTGAGGTAAGGTGTTCTCCTAATGTTCAGAAATTTTAAGATTTTGGTGATGCTTGTACTTAAGCGTTTTATCTACATAAAATAAATGTTTATGTATAGTGTGAAACATCTCACGTGGTGTGAGATAAGGTTATATAATAATTTTATTTTTCTCATGTGAATAACCAATTGCCCTGGCAGCACTAATTCAATCATTTTTCCATTGATTTTTTTTAATGCCAACTTTATCATACACCCAGTCATAAGTATGTGTGTGTGTGTTTGTGTGTATAGAAATCCAAGCGTTTTTTTTCTTGTGATCTGCATGTTCATATATTAATATATCAATCCCTGTGTCAAAAATATATTGTCTTGAATGCTTTAGGCTTCTAAAATCTCTTTTATCTTATATGGAAATTCACATACTCACAGTTGTAATCTATAAATGTATATTGACTACTCTTGATCTTTGCACTTCCATAAGGACTTTAAGATTACCTTGTTAATTGAAAAAGGATGTTGGAGTTTCTTTTGAATTGCACTGAATTTAACAAATATTCTGAAGAGAACTGCAATCTTTCATATATTGAGTATTCCCATCAAAGAGCATAGTATATCTCTCCATTTATTTCTACATAACTATTGTTTTTCAATACTCTTTTATGATGTTTAAAAAATTTTTCACATATCTTTTTGGAGATTTATTCCTGGCAAGTTATATTTTTTGTTGCCATTTTGACAGTGTTTTCTATTATGTTTTCAACTTGCTTATAACTGATCCATATTGATTTCGAGTATGTTGATTTGTAACTAGCAAAATTACTGAACATGCTTCCTAGGTATACCAGTTTGTCTCAAATTTTCTATGTAACCAGTAATATTACTTTAAAATAAGAACAGTTTGGTGTATTCATTTCTCTTTTTTAGAGCTCTTTTTTCTTCTATTATTGAATTCTACAGTACAATATGTAGTAGTAGTGATGATAAATATAATCTATGTGTATTTACTTAAGTTTAATAGGAATGTTTCTTAAATTTTATAATTAAATTTGATGATTATTGTAGGCTTTTGATGAATAATGTTTATTGCTTTATGAACTTTTTATTCTATTCCTAGATTGTATGCATTTTTATCTTTAATGAATATTGAGTGGTTTCTTTTGCATTTATTCTGATAATCACATTTTTCTTATTGAATTTGTTAATAAAAAGAATTGCATCATTAGATTTTCAGGTGTTAGCATTTCTCCACAGCTCTGATGACAATTTTATGAATTTGAAGTGGGACAAGGAAGAGAAGAAAGTCAACAAAAATTTCATTATCAGGCAGGGCAAACCACACCTGACCCCACTGAGGAATTCAGAGAGACAACATAGAATAGGCCTCAAAGTTATCCCAATGAATGGATGAGAGTTGCGGTATTTATGTTCGAATTTCCTTTCATCATTGGCTGATGAAAGCTCCTAGTGGGATTAAATCCCTGGCACTAGCACCGTGACCCACACACAGGGCCCAGATAGATAAATGCAGGTGTTTGCTGTAGGCAAATCACTGCCTCCCAGCTGCAGACAGGGGTCACTTTAAACCAGGGTTTCTCAACCTTGAAATATTGACATTTTGCACTGGATAATTATTTGTTTGTTGTGGGGTGCTATCCTATGCACTGTATAGTGTTTAACATCATCCCTAGCTTATTTTCTTACGTCAGTACACTGAAGGCGTGTAACCAACAGTCAATTCATTCATTCACCAATTTCATGAGATGTATAATTACCATTGTCTTCATATGTCTTCATATCTTTCAAGCCCAAGTACTAGAGCTATTACAGAATCAACTGTATACCCTTTGCCGTACAGCTTCCCAAATCTTGACCTATGAGAGTCTCTATATCATGAGGCTAAAGCACTCCAGGGATTAACACTATTTCACTTACTACTAGCAATACAGTCCTTGTTAGTATCTGACCAGTAATTGATCCAGTTCCAGAATCCATTCTTACAGTCTGCTTCCTAAAACCACTGTCACTTCCAACTATCTTAGCGTGGGTTTCCTCAGCATCAGATCCTGAGACCAGAATTTAAGTGAAAGTAGTTTATGTGGGAGGTGATCCCAGAACCTGAAAATCTTAGTAGAGGAATGAAAAAGTGAGACAAGGAAGAAAATAAATCAGTAAAGGATTTATTATTAAGCGACTAACTTATGAGGTTATCTTAGGCTTGATCGATCCAGGGAACTAGGCTCCACAGTTATCTATTCAAGGATAAAGGAGGCTGCTTCCCACTGTCATTGGCTGAGGGCTGTCTCTAGGAACACTAACTCCCTGGTGTTTTGAGCCTTCCCCGTGCATGGGCTGAGACAAAGACTTCAGGTGAAGAGTTGCTGGTGCTTCCAGAAGGAGACCCTTGGCATGCACCGAAATGGTGAGCATAAAGGGCATATGAACAAGGCGCCGACAGCATCTGCTACTATCCTCCACTGTCATTGTGCTTCTCTAACACACAAATATGATCATGTCATTCTCTTGATTAAAAATGTTACATGGTTTCCAAATTTTTTTCAAAAAATGCAAATAACAAAGTAAAACATAGGAGACTCCTCAAAATCTTTTCCAAATCTACCTGATTATTTTCTAGATATTTCCTTTTTCTCTTCACTATCCACTTTAGTGAGTGGCTTTTTATTTAACTTTAATTCATTTTCTATTTCGATTACCTAGCAAACTCACAGTTCTTTTCCATGGAGAGACTTAGAGAAGAACCTCAGGTAATTGAGACTAAAAGTTCATGTAAGATGTGCTTTTTCCGTCAGCAATTGTGTGGGTCCAATAAACTCCCTACCAGCTTACCTAATGGTCACAAGTAATCTGGGTGTATAATTTTAAAAAATAGGATTTTCCAGGAATCTCAATCTCCATACTCAAAATACAGATCTAATGTGTGATGTGTTTTATATTACTTAAGTCATTTCTATAAGTTATTTCAATAAAATAGTTTTAAGTTTGTGTACATGAGAATAATTAGGAAGGTGGGAGTGAATTCAATGAACTCCTCTTCCCTGTCCCCACTTAGTTCCGCAAAGCATCAGTTATATGCCTTGTTGGGTGAGTTGCTCTTTCAGGTGGTTTAAAATAGTACTTCTCATAATGCTCTTTTCCACTGGTTGTAGAAACTACTGAAGTCACTACGGTAATGGAATAGTTTCGGTTTCTCGCATTTCCCAGACAGCAAAATGCTCTGCTGGCTAGTGACATGATTGAGGGCCCTGAGGCTATGCTGGATAAATGAGGAGAGGGGTAGACCCCATATTGTCAAGATTCACTCATTACTCTTACTACCATGCTGTGGGGGTAGAAGTTTCAAACTACTTCTTACTTTAATCTGTGATTTTTGACCACAGTGAAAAAGTACTACATACACTGAAGTCCTTTTGGGAAAGTCACTTTGTTAACTCACTAACTAGCCTCTTGTTATATATTCCATCATGTAGTACTTCAATTTTGGACTCCTGAGTGGAAGTTTTCCAACAATATTGTGCATCCTAATAAAATGAAAATATTCCAAACTATTTATATGTTCTTTTATGTCTACATTTTTAACTATAACATTTCAGTGTACAAATGAACTGAATTGAAGGCATAAAAGAGAAATATACCAAAAGTGATACAAAATTTTTATGACAGAGAACATATATTGGAAACCACCCCATTGGCCTCCTAATTCTTTCTTTAAAAGCCAACTCAAATATTTTCTTTTATGATTTTATCTTTATTTTTGCTACATTACAAACCACAGCACCTTGCATTGCACCTCTTATATTTTCTCCAAAATAAAATCAATAAATACAGTAAAAAGGAACTTCTTGAATGGTTCTTTTACTGATAATTTTCTAAGGATTTAACAAGTATATACTACCTATTTCTTGAAATGTAACTATGTACTTCAACATAAGAAAGGCATGTGAAAGATATGTTATTATAAAAATCCTTCATGAATATTTAAATAACAGTATATTGGAAAAAATGTTTTTTTTTTCTGTTGAAAAATGGCTCAATTCATGATTTTATAGTGTGGTGATAAGTACATGTTTTTATTTATATAATATAATTATGTTTTAGAAAAGATAAATTTTAAAATAAAAAAATCTTGAGATGCAAGACATTAATAATATGGGAATCAAAATGTTATTTTCAAAAGCTCAAGAAATATTTAATGGCAAGTTTGAATGTTATATCCAGGAAAGAGCAATTAAAAGATGGACAGGCCATCATTATGTTAAGGTTAAATTGTCTAAAAACAAACTCACCGTGATCTGCATAAATATTTCCAATTCCTGATTATTAAAATCCTTTTAGTTGATAACAAAGTATTTAAAACTTGATATTTTTTTTCAGTCCTCTCCTTTTGGCACCAAAAGCAGAGCTAGAGAGTAGGAATAAAGCTGCAAATAATGCTAATTTTCCCCTCATTTTCAAGGAACAGACAGTACACCCAGGCATACAATTTAACAAGCAATTTCAATAATGGAAGAATGCAGTCGCAATAATAAAGCCAGCCAGGATGTGAGGGTGGTGCAGCATGTCAGAAGAGCTATCCTGGAGGAAACGTTGTCCAGTAGATATTGGAGGAGTGAATAAACCATACTGCTATGAGCAATCATGTTCCTGCCTTTAGTGAATAGACATAAATATTGATGTTGGGTTATATATATATGTGTGTGTGTGTGTGTGTGTGTGTGTGTATTGCTTCTCGGCCTTTTGGTTAAGATCAAGTGTGCTATATGTGTATATGTATATATACACGCACGTATGTTCAGCTTTAATAGATGCTGTATAACAGATTTATAACACATTTGTCCCAAATTACACTCCTAGCAGCAATATATGACAGTGTCATGTGTTCTACAACCTTGTTACTAATTAGGGCATGAAATAAGGTAAAAGGAAAGTGGAGACTCTTAGAGGTGGAGTTTGCAGCTGAATAGGGTGCTCCAGGCTGAGTGAGGGAAAGCACATGCAAAGGCCTACAGAGAGGGGAAAAATGTGGTTTATTTGAGCATCTTAAGATAACATGATGGGGTATGTTTGTGGATCAGTATCGATAGAAAATGAGACTAAATAGTAAGCAAGCATGAGATCATGGGAGGCTTTTCATGTCATGTGAAAAGATGAGAAATTTATCTTATGGGTAACTAGGAAACCAATAAAGGGTTTTCTTACTGAGAATTCATTCATTAAAGGGGTGAACATGAGAAGTAGGAAGGTAAGAGCCATAAGAACTAATTTTCCAGTAATAAATACAGGTGAAAGTGAGAATTATATCCTGGATCAGCATACTGATAATTTGGGACTTGATAGTTCTGTAACAGGCAAAATAAATAGAATTTATTGGATTCAGCAGTTGTGAGACAAGGAGGTTTAATATTGTTCATATTGAGTTTGAGGTGCTTCTGAGATACTTAAACAGAAATATCCCTTCTATAGACCATAAAATATGAAGATGTGAGGCCTAGGAAAGAGCTCTATACTTGAGATTTTGACATATGAGGCATCAGAATTTAGATGGTGGTGGAAACCATGGCAGTTAATGTGAATGCTGATGGAGTATGAGTGAGAAGAAAAGAGGATTTAGGGCAATTTGGGAAACACTATCAATATAGGATGAGCAGAAAACAAGAATGGGGAACCCATGGAAGATGAGGTGATGCATGCAGTGGTGTAGCAAACACTAAAGGAGTGAGCTGTCTTGGACTCCAGGGAACAAACGTGGTTTGACAAGGTTAATGTAATGGACAATATCAAAGATGAGGCTACAAATAAGATTGGCATGAAAATGAGATCACAGGGTTAGTGAAAATGAGATTATGGGGGACTATGATGAGAGTAGTTTCAGAGGAGAGGAGATAGCAAGAGCCAAATTTGGGGCCGGGTGCGGTGGCTCACGCCTGTAATCCTAGCACTATGGGAGGCCAAAGCGGGTAGCTTGTTTGAGCTCAGGAGTTCGAGATCAGCCTCAGCAAGAGCAAGACCCCATCTCTACTAAAAGTAGAAAGAAATTAGCTGGACAACTAAAAATATATATAGAAAAAATTAGCCGGGCATGGTGGCGCATGCCTGTAGTCCCAGCTACTCAGGAGGCTGAGGCAGGAGGATAGCTTGAGCCCAGGAGTTTGAGGTTGCTGTGAGCTAAGCTGATGCCACGGCACTCTAGCCCGTGCAACAGAGTGAGGCTCTGTCTCCAAAAAAAATAAATAAATAAAAAGAGCCAGATTTGGCATGAAGGAGACATGAGGAATAGGAGACAGCGTAAACCAAGGTTTCCCAAATGCTTATCTGTGTATTTTTCAGTTCACCTCAAATAAATTGAGAAAAAAATAAGAGCAATATAGTTTTTCATAAAGCTAAACAGGGTTTGTCATCCTTAGCACTATCACCATTTTACACTGGATAATTATTTACTGTAGGGGCTTTCCTGTGCATTTTAGGATGTTTATCAGTATCCCCAGCCTCTACCCACTAGATGCCAGTAGCCCCCTCTACCCAATGTAACAATTTAAAATGTCTCCAGATACTGCCAAATGCGCCTTGAGGGGCAAAAATCGTCTCTGGTTGAGAACCTCTGAGCTAAAGTGATTCCGTTTATAGAAATAAACTATATTCTTATGTTATTCTTGTTATGAAATGATAATAATAGCATATTGGACATGTGAGGGCTGTGCATGTATGTATGCTTGTATATTAAACTTCCTTATACAGAATAATTTTTTTTTTTTTGGAGACAGAGTCTCACTCTGTTGCCCGGGCTAGAGTGCCGTGGCATCAGCCTAGCTCACAACAACCTCAAACTCCTGGGCTCAAGCAATCCTCCTGCCTCAGCTGGACTACAGGCATGTGCCACCATGCTCGGCTAATTTTTTCTACATATATTTTTAGTTATATATGTGCCCGGCTAATTTTTTCTACATATATTTTTAGTTAGCCAATTAATTTCTTTCTATTTTTTAGTAGAGACAGGGTCTCGCTCTTGCTCAGGCTGATCTCGAACTCCTGAGCTTGAGCGATCCGCCTGCCTCAGCCTCCCAGAGTGCTAGGATTACAGGTGTGAGCCACCACGCCCGGCCATACAGAATAATTTTTAAAATGGAGTTAGTCTCTGAATTTTCTTTTTGAACATTTACTATTTATATAAAACCCAAAATTATAAACCTTACCAGTGCAATGCAAACCATGCTTTTCAAAACTTTAGTAATAAATAAGAGATTTTGAGTAGGAATTGGAACGGGATATGAGATAGTGGGATACTTTTTAAAATGTGGGATTATTGAGTATGTTTGGATGCTATTTGGAGGAATCAAAAGATATGGAAAGACTGAAGTTATTGAATGTGAGAGGTATATCAAAGAGAGCAGAATATCCCTGGCTCTTTGAAATGGTGAAAAATGATAGGATTCAATACTCAGGCAGAAGGATTCAACTTAGATAGGAGGAGAAAAGGGGGTGTGTGTTGGGGAGCGGGGTGTCTGCAAACAGACTAGATTTTCTGTTTGGTGAGAGAAAGCAGAAATATTGGCCACCCAAAGAGTTCTACTTTCTTCATGAAGTAGTAAATTGTGTCTTTTGCTGTTAACAAGGCTAAAGATGACAAGGCTATGGTTTTAAATGGTTGCTGTGAATATCTGAAGAATAAGTTATTCAGAAAAAAATGCAGTTAGATTACTAGGCAATTTAATGTTGGAAATCATAAATCCATGATGAAGACAACTTAGCTCGTTGATTATTTTTTCAAGAATATTCAGCTGTTAGAGTGCAAGCACCTAAAAGGCAGATGGTTGAGTTCCTGGATGTTTGAAGTCTTTACAGATCAATATTAAACACAGAAGGACAAAATATTTTTAAAAAAATGTAACTGGGCAAGTCAGAGCACTGACTAAATGGAAAGGATTTCCAAGTATGCACAATTTGAAAGGTCAGACATCATCACCTAAAGGGCCAGGCATATAGTTTAAAGGGAAGACTTGATTTCCAATCTCTGTCCACTGAGAGGGCCCAAAAAGAAACAATAGCCCAGAAGTATCCAGATCTTGCTTTCTAAACACCATTCCCCAACAAAAGAAATGGGGCTCTTTGGAAAAGTGGATGATTCCAAAGCTGGGATAGGAAAAATGCAAGATCAATCTTAAAAATCTTGGGACATTATAAAGTAAGAAAGTGCATAAAACGGAATGGGAGACTGTTTAAAGAACACAGTAGCTAACCTTAAGGAGATCCTAACTGCCCAAGATGGAATAATTTGTACACAAAAAAATTTATAGCATTGGATTTTAACCTATAGAATAAAATTAATATGCCTAAGTCCACATGGATATAAATAAATCACTAAGCAAATAAATAAGGAAGAAAACAGCTCTTTCTTAGAGTAGAATTCCAGTTGATATCTGTAGAAAGACAGGGAGAAATGAAAAATTCACTATTAAGCACACACCACAGTAATAATTGTTACCAACAAGATCCAATTATGGATACTAAAAATAGTGAGTCAAAGTCTAATGAGAAACAAAATTTGCATAGTTCCAAAGTACTCCAAAGGAGTTATTAACTACAAACAGAAGGATAGTAACTTTACAATGGAGAAACCTGGCAAAAACTACCCTAACCAAATGATCATGGTTAACATAACCAGTAATAAAATGTGTTGATATAACGAACTCCTTGATGTGATGCACTAAGAAGGGCACAACATCACGTTTGCGATATTCTTGCCATAAATGCATAACTTCATTCAAATCATGAGAATACATCAGATAAACCCAACTGAGAGTGATCTACAAATTAACTAGCCAGTATATATCAAGAGTATCAAGATCATAAAAGACAAGGAAAGACTGAAGACCTGTCAGAGACTGGAGGAGACTAAAGAGACACAACACAGCTAAGTAAAATATAGAATACAACATTGGGTCCTGGAACAGAAAAGGGGACATGAGGAAAAAACTGGTGAAATTTGATGTATAGTTCAGTGAATAGTACTGTACCAATATTAATTTACTGATTTTGATAATTATGTAAAATGTTAACTTTAGAAAAAGCTGGATGAGAGATATTTGGGAACTCTACTATTTTTTGCAAATTTTCTATAAGTATAAAATTAGTTCAAAATTAACAACTCTAAAAATATAATTGATTCTTCATGGTAGGAAAGGAAGCAAAGAAGGTCCTTGCCTGAAACTTAGTGACTTCAATAAATAATTATGGAATGAATGAATGAAATAATGAAAGGAAATTACCTAAATCCCAGGTGAATAACTACATCTTTCAAAAAGAACACTGACCCAAACTTCCATAATAAAAGTAAGCAAGTTTTTCCTAATCATTTATTTCAGTACAGAAAACATGCCAAAATCATTGATATCGAGATCCAAAAATCAGTGCAAGTGCCAAGCTAAAACACCCAGTAGAGAAGAAAGCAAAACTGAGAATTTTGACATCTATGTGTTTTGTTACATACTGAAAAGAAAGAAAATTAAAACAATAAAAAACATGAAGAGGACTTCTAGAGCTTCATGTTAAAGCTGCTTATGGAAGTTTGAAATTAAGACTGGATAGAACTGAGTTGCCTAATATGCTTCCCATAAGCCTCATATGGTCACCGACACATGAAAGGTGACTAGTCCAAATTGAGTCATGTTGTAAGTGTAAAATACATACCATATTTTGAAGACTTAGCATGAAGGAAATAATGTAAAGTAGTTCATGAATTTATTATATTATATTGATTACACATTGGAACCATACTATTCTGGATATATTGGGTTAATAAAAATATTAATTAATTTCATCTAATTACTGCTTAAAATGTGACTACTAGAACACTTAAGATTGTTTCCATGGTTCACATTTATTTATGCTTGAATTGTATTTCTAATGGATAGCACTGTATAGAAGATGAAAAAGAACTATACATAGAAATAGTATTTTCAGCAATATTGAGGGTTCCTATCAGTAAAACTCTTACATTTCTTTTTAACATTAATAAATTCTAACATTTATATTTTCTTTTAAATTTCCACTGGAACCACCTTGTCCCCTCGGAACTAAAGTATTCATTAACTATGTATTAAATATTAAGCCCTTAATTCTAAGACATAATGTTCTGGAAGAACATGTTGAAGCCATTGCTAAAGAATCTGATTATGTACACTCTGGCAATCTTTCAGGGAATGGAGTGTTCTGGCTTCTAGGGCTTGACACACCTCACGTGGCACTTTTTTATTTGTCTTTTTTAGTGTCCAGCACAAAATTATGTTTTAATGTCTCTTAAAAGATTCTCTCACTTCTGCTAGATGCACCCAGTTTCTGTGGGCTTTAGCACAAAAGGGACACAGGAGAAAACAGCTCTACTCCTCTTTATGCTTAAACTTTATCTTTCTTACTGTTCTCAAATCCTAATGAGACAGTGAAAATACCCATCTTATAGCCTCTCTTTTTTTTTTTTTTTTTCATTGAAATCTTGACCACAGAAAGTCCTGATTAACCAACTCCCTCTTGATGCTTTCACTTGACACTGCTTGGCCCTTCCATGACAAGGGCCTCGTAGGCAAAGATTTAAACTTAACAATCCATATTCTACACATCTCACTTGAGTCCTAGATCAGTTATTATTAAAGTTTTTGGTCTCATGACTCCTGTACTCTGGTCAAAATTATCGAAGACCCAAAAGAGCTTTTATTAATGTGTATTATAACTGTCTATGATTAGCATATTAGAAATTAAAAGTGAGAAAATTAAAAAACATTTAATTATCAATTCATTTAAAATGATAATAAATCCATTTAGTATGTTTATAATATATTTTAATAATAATAATAACTATATTTTTAAAAGAAAAATTAGCAAGAAATATGGCTTTATATTTTTAAAAATGTCTACATCTGGCTTAATGGAAGACAACTGGAACATCATATCTCCTACTGCATTTAAGCTGGTGCAATGTATAGTATTGGCTGATATATATGAATAAAATCTAGCCTCATATAGATATGAGTTTGAAAAGGGAGGAGCATTTTAATAGTCTTTTCAGGTAAATTATACATTATATATATATATAGAGAGAGAGAGACATATATATTATATATGTCTGTACTTCTTTATTTATAATACTTCATTATATAATGTTTATATTTTTATATATATAAAAAATACTTGTTAACACTACATCCAAATGGGCTAGTGGCAGTTTCTTAAAGGTTAGTTGTAATGTGGAATTTGAAACCATTATTAGTGATATTTTTATTCTCAGTTACATTATAATCTTGCATGTTAGATCTTTTGATCTCACAAATTCCTTTTTAAGAGTATTAATTGACTCCATGGACCACACTTAGCGAGAATTGCCATCCTAGTCAAAAATGAAGGCCTAAATAACGTCCTTAGTTCCTTTCTCCCTGAATGACACCCTTTTCATGTCTAGGTTTTTACTATAAAGGATTTCTCCCTCAAAATAGACATAGGAGATAAAGATATTGGCCAAAAGCAGAAGACAATTTTTTATCATCTCACGTCTCCAATAAAAATCTCCCTTCAGCATAGTAGGTCAGAGAATCATTTCTATGACATAGATCAAGGAGTGGAAATGGATATATAATTAAGATTATGAATATTAGTATAAGTGATCAATAAATAATTCCTTGTGGTTATGCTTGAGGCTCTGCCTCGAGGGGGGAGGGGGGCATGGGGAATATACATAACCGTAATATTTGTACCCCCATAATATGCTGAAAATAAATAAATAAATAAATAAATAAAATAAAATAAAATAAATAATTCCTAATATATAAATGTGATGTTTGCACTAAGTGATCCTCTATCTTTTGATTATAGGTGTTAGTTCAAGTGAAAATATTGACATAATTAGTCTCCTGGTATAAAAAACAATGAGTTAAAAATTCAGACATTCTTGAGAAGGCAAGTACGAGAGAATTTTACCTACTGGCAGATTTCAATAAAGTAACATGGCCAAATCTTCTTTATGCATCTCTCTTCCCACACCTAGAATTTTGATTTATAGGTAATCTTCTATTAAAATGAGTTCTTCCATAAATGAACTCCTTTAAGGAATTATGAATCACTAATATATGGATTTACTAATTATCCTTCCTCAATTCCTATTGTGTATCTCTAATATCGATGTGTAAATCTTGCTTTTAATTTTTTTACTATTCTATATTATGCAGTATTCCAAGTTAGCATTTCATCCCTGCATTTTCTAGGGGAAGGAAGAGTGGAGTGAAGA
>VBSM01001483.1:20956187-20967532 GCA_008086735.1 Cheirogaleus medius
CCTGAGCTCAAATGATCTGCCCACCTCGGCCTTCCAGAGTGCTAGGATTACAGGTGTGAGCCACCACACCCAGCCCAGACCCAGAACTTTCTTCTATTTGGTCTCTCTGTCAGGGACAATTCTCAGTGAATTTTTCTTTAATTTAGCAAAGATTTACAGAAGGTCCACTCTGACCCTGCTATAGGCTGGTTATACCAAGAGCCACAGCTGCTTTGGGCTATCGTGTTTGAGTCATTCAACTAACTCCCTCCTCAGGCTTTTCTAACTGTATTTGACTTCCTTTGGAGTTTTTCCACGGGGAGAGAAGCTGCTGGTCTGGCTGACCTGACTCTCCAGTTAGGTTAACAGTTATATCTCTCATTGTAAATTAATAGATCAGTATTCAGTCTTACTCTGAAATATACTGGGAGTTGAATAACATGGGCCAACATCCCTATGTCTGATCAACACTAAAGCAGTGAAAACATTGATTTTCTAGATGTGGATTATGATAAATGCATTAAGGAATCTCCACTGGGTGAGTGCCCCTTGCAGCCAGCTCTCTCTGTTTATATGTCAGAACACCACTCATCCTTTTTCACAGATCTCCGTGATAATATCCATAGCTGAGATACAGTAGATAGCTTCAGTTTGATCTTATGTAGAAAAATTACTGTTTTCTAGTAATAGTTTTTTCTTAAATAAAGCAACTTTGAATAGGCTTAATGTATCTTTAATATAACCGGGAATAGCACTATTTCCCCGGGAAGGATATTTTTAAAACTCACTAAATACAGTATGATTTTTTAAAGTATTTTTTCTTTCTATAGTTTTGTACTGGCTGATTTAAGGTAAATTTTAAAATTTTGTGTTGAAAAATAAACCTGCAGTAATTATTTGTGCTGAGACAAAATATTGCCAGATTTTCCAGATGCGGGGAATAATCTAGGAGATAAATAGAATGTGATAACATTTTCCTTTTTAAACTATCATCACTAAAGACTTACTATTAACACTGGACACCATTTCACAGTGCACAAATACTTGTAATAAACATTGTCCCACATTCCTCTTAATACAAACTGATGGATGAGTAGAACAAATGTTATTTCCAATCTAAAGGTAAGGGAACATAGGTCCAAGTGGTTCCGTGACTTGCCCAAGTTTACATAGCTGGTAGGAGCCAAGTTGAACTGTGTCTTTAACACTCCATATCCAATTTCTCTGTACCTCCTATTATTGGTAACTGGAATCATTAATGGCAGTGTATGAGCCAAGTTAATTACATTATATATTTGTGAAGGAAGAATCCACAGATGAACAATTCAAATAAACTTAAAATTGCAGCTACATTGTATCAAACTAAATTAATGTGTAAATTACTCTCTTACCACACATACTTTGACTTATTAATAAAGACATATTAGGTTAATTGTCACTAGAACACTTTTTTTTCTTGTTGTTTTGCTGTGCGTGTGGCAATTTTGTGTACTGTTTCATCTAGATCTTCCAGAATTTGTTCCAACGAATCCAGGATGCTTTGTTGTTTTATCAGAATGGACACATTAAGGCTGCAGTCTCCAACCCCGGGGAGGCAGACCGGTATCTGTCTGTGGCCTGTTAGGAACTGGGCCACACAGCAGGAGGTTGAGCAATGGGTGAGCAAAGCTTCATCTGTATTTACAGCCAATTCTTACCACTGGCATCACCACATAAGCTCTGCCCCTGTCAGATCAGCGGTGGCATTATAAGCTCATAGGACTGTGAACCCTACTGTAAACTGTGCATGGGAGGGATCTAGGTTGCGTGCTCCTTATGAGGATCTAATGCCTGATGATCTGAGGTGGAGCTGAGGTAGTGATGCTAGCACTGGGGAGTGGCTGCAAATACAGATTATCATAAGCAGAGAGGTTGGACTGCACAATAAATGTCCCATGCTGGGACATTCCCTGCAAAGTAAAAGACAAGTTTCCACCCACTTGCTATCATTTCCAATAACCATTGGGAGGCTTTGGTCCATGGAAAAATTGTCTTCCATGAAACTGGTCCCTAGTGCCAAAAAGGTTGGGGACCTGTGCATTAAGGTACAATCAATTGTGTCGGATGCATAAAACATGTGACTTTACAAGCATTACTAGCTGTTGATAATAATTTAACAGGCCCCCACCAAGAATAACAGGAATTCATAAAAATTCCTTTACACCTGACTTGCATCAAAACAGAAGGAAAAAAGTATAGTGCACTTATAATGGCATATGCTGTTATCAAATACATTTCTGACTGAAAAGAATTTCTGCTTTGACAAGCTTTGATGGAAACCAAATCCTCCCATTACAATGTTATGTGGCTGATGAGTGGAAGAATTTCCAAAAAATTAGCTCCTGACTTCACACATTTCAAACTTTATTTATCTTCTCCTATCCAGGAACTTCAATGCTTAGTTCCTTAGAGCACATTCATATCACAGTAAGGCCTCTGGCCTGCATATTCTTATCACAACACTGGGTTGGTCAGAGCAGTGAGCTGTAGGAGTTTTCCTGGAAGCCTCTGCCACATTGGATGGCTAGAAATAACTTTTCTTAGACATGACTGAAAACCACATAATTATATCCCAGTAAACCCAAAGTAAATGTTTCCCAACTCACCTTCACCTTAGCCACATCAATGGCACCTCACAGAAGGAAAATATGGCAGAAGGCATGTCCCAGTGGAAAGAAATAGTGAACTACAAAAAGTAATCTTAATTTGCAAACTGCGCCCAGCCCCAGCCCCGGCCCAAGCAAGTACTGCCAGGACTGGTTCACACTGCCATCCCCAGACATATGCCACTGCAGGGAAGGAAGCCAGTACCAAACAAGTTGCAAGTGCGCCTCTCCACCCAAGGAAGGTTTCCTCCGTGGCCACCAGCAGGAGCAAGCGCCGGGTCACCACCACTGGAAGAGTTTATCCTGAAGCCACCATCAGAAGGAGACATCAGGAGGGAGAAAAATGGTGGATTAGAAGCAGCCTACGAATCTGCAGCTCCCAAGGAAAGAAGAGTAAACAGGAAGCAGGTGCCTATCTACTGACAGCTATTTTTGTAAAGAACATTGTGAAACCACAGAGAAGCAGTACAGGACTCTCAGTACAGAAAAAAAAAAAGTGTCGGGGCAATACATTTGATAATATCAAAGCACTCTCGGGGAAGATTAGCAGGATAGAACGCTGGGGCACCATGCTCACCCTGCAGGCGCTGCGGCCAAGTTGTGAGAGGGCTCTCTCTGTTCCCACAGATTGGGAACCTGCCTGGAGTCTGCAGAGTCATTGCACCAGACAACAGGTGTGGTGGGGATTGGACAGCAGCTAAAGCCATCCTGAGCTCTTGGGTCCAAATTAAAACCACAATGAGATATCACCTTGCTCCTGTTAGAATGGCTTTTATTAAAAAGTCCAAAAACAATAGATGCTGGCATGGATGCAGAGAGAAAGGAACACTGCTGGTGGGACTGCAAATTAGTCGTGAATACTATGGAAAACAGTATGGAGATTTCTCAAATAACTTAATGTAGACCTACCATTCAATCCAGCAATCCCACTACTGGGTATCTACCCAAAGGAAAAGAAGTCTTTTTATCAAAAAAACACCTGCACTTGAATGTTTATAGCAGCACAATTGACAATTGCAAAGATGTGGAATCAACCCCAGTGCCCATCAATTCATGAGTGGATTAATAAAATGTGGTATATGTATACCATGGAGTTCTACTCAGCCATAAAAAGGATGAATTAATGTCTTTTGCAGAAATTTAAGAACTGGAGACCATTATTCTAAGCAAAGTATCTCAAGAATGGAAAAACAAACACCACATGTACTCTCTAATTAATTGGAACTAACCAATGGGCACACAAGTGCAAAGAGGGAAGTAAACATCATAGAAAATCAAGCAAGGGGAAGGGAGGAAGGAAGGAGGAAAAACCCACCTAATGGGTACAATGAACACTATTTGGGTGATGGGTACATTTATAGCCCTAACTCAAGCCATGTATCAAAAACATCTCTGTACCCCCTTAATATTTTGAAATAAAAAAAATAAAAAACAGAACAAAACAAACAAAAAGAGATGATTAAACTGCTCAGTCCCCACTCATCTCCCATGACTGTGCTTAACTGGATGTGGTTTGTTCTTAGTACATGGTAAAGAGTAGAGCACCTCTTCCTTCATCTGTGCCTGCTCCAGGTCTTTGATGTCTGATGTTTGCAAAGCTCCTCAAAGCTGAAGCTGTCAGGCAGCTTGCCACCCTCCTTCTCCAGCTATCCCACACCCCCTACCCCTCCAAAAAAAGATAATTTGTTGAGGGTTACCTTTTGTTTTAAACATCTTATGGTCATCCAAACGTGGTAAAGCAATTTTGGATCATTATATAATTTTTCCACAAAACTCAACAGGCTTTTATGTACCCGGCATTGTACTTGGCCTTAAAGAGAATACAAAGATAGGTAATGAGGTCCCTGATGATTACAAGGATCTCTCTTGTTTGCCAAAAAAAAAAAAAAATTACACATATACAATAATTGAAATACATCCTAAGTCAGAACACAATCAAACAGTAGCATGTAAATAAAAGGTAAATTGTGCTATATATAAAAATGAGGCAATATACATATTTTTTGACCATTTCAACTGTATATTTCTTTAATATGCATAAATAAAAACCTCAATTCTTTTGGAAAAAAAATGCAAATTGTATAAAACACATGAGCAGCAGGGCGCGTTGGCTCACACCTGTAATCCTAGCACTCTGGGAGGCCGAGGTGGGAGGATCGCTCAAGGTCAGGAGTTCGAAACCAGCCTGAGCAAGAGTGAGACCCTGTCTCTACTAAAAATAGAAAGAAATTAATTGGCCAACTAAAAATATATAGAAAAAATTAGCTGGGCATGATGGTGCATGCCTGTAGACCCAGCTACTCGGGAGGCTGAGGCAGAAGGGTCACTTGAGCCCAGGAGTTTGAGGTTGCTGTGAGCTAGGCTTACGCCACAGCACTCTAGCCCGGGCAACATAGTGAGACTCTGTCTCAAAAAAAAAAAAAATATATGAGCAAGTGGATACATTGCTAGAAGTTCTCATGGGCCTTAGAAAAGTCAAGCAAGTACAGGGACTTAAAGCTAGAACTTTCTTAGATTCATGGAGGATCTTTTTCTGCTAGATGCCCAAATCTCTTCTTCCTACACTGTTGATATATAACATGATCATGACTAGATTTTTCAGAGTCTATTTCAGATTCTCCCATAATTGAAACGCTTCTTTATACCAACTTATTGGTTCCTCAAGAAGCCCACAGAATATAATAAAGTAACACAAGGTTTAAAGTATATGCCCTTAGGTGACTTAAGCTTCAAAGAGCCCTCCTAGGCTAAGCACATCTCAGCCATCCCTGATTCCTGAAATGCAACAATTAGTGTCCTTTCCAAATGTGCCTCCTTTAGTCCAATACCCTACATGTTGTGTTTTAAAAGTTCAAGAGTTGGTGAAAAATCTATTTCCCTAGTTCAGGAAAGCCCAAAGATTGCTTCATTTTCAAACATCCTCTGTCTTTTGTCACCAATGATTCAACTGAACTGCACTTGATGACTTTTTTGGACACTGGATCTTGCAGGCCCTAAGCATACTTTTCCACAATCCCAGCCATATGTTTATTCATCCAAGGCCTAAATGCAACACATTGTCCGCGTCTTTGGATTGCCTTTCTGGATCGGTTTACTCTGGTGGCCTTGACTATGAGAGATGGGCTTCAAATGTGTTCCTCAGCCAGGGCATCATTGCTCCCATTCTACCAGAAATATCCCCTGAGTAATTAGAAGCCAGTATAAGAGAGTCGACTGAAACACTGAGAATTTCACAGCAACTGTCCCATGCCACTCTAACTGTTGAGGTGTGTGTAGGTCTCTGTGAGTTTGTGCTTGTATGGGTGTCATTTCATAAATATATGTTCTTTATTTTCATACCATAAGAAATGAACAGAGTGAAAATATCAATCATGTTTTGGAAATTAAAGTGAAAATAACCTTGTACTAGTGACTTCTGATAATGAAAGTGCTGGGAACTATATTGACAGACCTTGAAATATTTTTATGAAATGACTGGGTCCACAGGAACCAAATCTTTTGACTTTCTGACCTTAAACAAGTGAATCAATAGGAAATAAGCCCCTACTTCTGATGCAGTAACAGTGGGAAAGATTGATCCCAAGAGAGGAAGATCATTCTAGGAGAACTAAGTCCTTTTCATTGATTAGAAATAATGAGCCTGGGCACAGTAGGAGTTTGAGACTCATTGATTAGAAATAATGAGCCTGGGCACAGTAGGAGTTTGAGACCAGCCTGAGCAAGAGCAAGACCCTGTCTCTACAAAAAAAAAATAGAAACATTAGTTGGGTATGATGGCACACACCTGTAGTCCTAGCTACTCAGGAGGCTGAGGCAGGAGGATCCCTTGAGCCAAGGAGTTTGAAGTTGCACTAAGCTATAATGATGCCACTACATTCTAGCTGGGGCAACAGAGTGAGACTAAAAACAAAAAAGATATAACACAGTGTGTAACTCGCTTGTTCGGACCATGCTCTGTTGCAAAAGTTTTCAGAAAATGTAACCGAAGTGGAAGTTCCAAGTACACAAGCCATGGAGAATGAAGGGTGACTACTAATAACATGTCACAGAACCCTCAATAAATGGGTATCTGTTTCAATACCCTGAGAATTATGAATCGATATTCATTGACCCGTATGGATAGACTAAGGAATACTAGGATATACTGCAGTTCTGCCCATTTCCCTCCTACACATGATCAACCACCTTTTCCATCACATCACTATAGCTTTATCATTAAAAAAATACTAAATCAGGAATCACTCTTTAATGTAAAGATGTGAGACACAGCACTTACATTTTGACTCAGAACAGGTTGGAACAGAGCTCATATTAATCCTATGATTATGGAAAAATTACATTTTAACTACACATGGTTTCTGTAGCATGGTGTGGTCATAGTTATCACATGGAGGCTTATGATTGCAAAATGAAAATAGCATAAACTGTTATAAAGAGATGAAATTGTCTATTTAGTATTTTCGTCTTTCCCAGTGTCCCTGGATGAGCTAACTGTGGTATCCAAGAAGCCTAGAAATCCAAGTTCTTTGAAAAATATTTAGAATTGTTTGACTATATGATAACAATCAAACCCTCTATATTAACCCCAAAGTTATAGCCACAACAACAGATAATTAGCCAGAGTGCTCAAGGACACTTACAGGTTAAGGAAATATTGAGGGGCATACGGAAAAGTTGATAATGTGAAAGGAGAGGAGATTATCTTTCTTTTTTGGTCTGCTTATTTATTGCTACATAACAAATCATTATACAACTAGTGGCTTACTAAAACAATTTATTATTAAATATTATCTCTTACAGTATTATAAGTCAAGAATTTGGGCAGGGCTTGGTGAGGCAATTTTTCTGCTCCATATAGCTTTGACATGATGAATTCATGGTATTTAGCTCGTCAGTGGGCTGGTCTGGAAGATCTGAAATGGCTTCACTCATATGCCTGCCAACTTGGCAGGAAAAGCTGAGTTTAGCTGGGTCTCTCTCCCATCTATGTTGTCTTTGCATATGTTCTCCCAATAGAGTGTTGGACTTATATGGCAGCTCTGGGCTCCAATAGGAAGGCAATGGTAATAGCTACTGCTCTGAAAGGTTAGGCCTGGAATACGGCATAATATTACTTCCTCTATGTTCTATTGGTCAAAGCAGTCACAGGCCAGACCAGATTTAAGTGCAGGAAATATAGAGTTGACCTCCCCATGGAAAGTGCAAGAAAAAAATGTGTGGTCATTTTTAATCTATTGCATCTCTCTTTGGTAGAGGTTGCTCAAGCTAAATGTTAGCCACAGAAACAAAAATCATGATGACAGAAGCATTCACAAGTCCAGAATTCTTGTGGATGGTCCACTCAACAAAGACTTCAGAGCTCTAGCACTGATTATAAAAGCCTTAGTTAAATCTGGTTAAACCCAAACTGCACCACATCCAAACACCTGTAAACAAAGGCATTTTTCCAGTTGTTCTGAGGGGAGCTGACCTTTGATATGAAGAAGTGTTTGATCATATGGATTTTGCCTGGGAACCTTTGGAGGCAAAGTTTAAATCTTCTCATTTATAAAAATCTATGGGAGAAATTGGAAAGGATCCAGAGATGATCAAGTGAGTGGATTAAAGGATAGGAAATTAGTTCTCTGAACAAAAATGAAGGAGTTCAGGTTATTGAGATACAACAAAAGAAGCTATCCAAGCTTAATAGATGTCTTCAAGTATATGAGAGGATATCCTTAGCAGGAAATGAAGCAGTTGCTCCACTTAGAGTTGTAAGAGGAAATGACTTCCATGGAAATAGATAAAACAGGGGTAGAAGCTTTCTGTCTATTAGAGCAACAAAGAGCTTGAAACCAGATATTTTAAAAGTAAAAGAGGTTTTATTAGTTTTGGGAGTTAGTATATTATCATTGAACTCTAAATTTATGGGAAAAATAAACTAAGTAACAGAGTGAAAGATTGAGGATATACATGCAAATGTGATGTGGCCCCTGATTGCTTACGGTCTATTTGGGAAGACAGTAAATGTGCATTAAGTAAATATTTAAAGGTAACAGAAAATTTATTAACATATATGAGCCCTCACCTGGGAAGAGCTGCCCTGAATGGGCTGGCCCAGGCCCATATTTATTTCCTTTCTATGAAATATACATTCAGTCTTCCTTTTGGTTGCTTCAGAGGCTTCCTTTGCCTTTAGTTGTAGGAAGAGTTATGGAAAGAAGGAGAAGGGAGAGAGTTCCCCCTAAATTCTTCAGAAATACTCTCCATTAATTTATTGGACACTGCTAAACACCCACACACCAGACAGGAAATGTGGGGGAGGGTGAGTTGTCAGTCATTATAGCCGTTAGGGAAATAATAAATAGGAAAGAATGTGGATAGAAATATCCAATAAATATCCCTCCTCCCAACTTGCCGAATTGACTGTGTCTTCACAACTGAAGGAGCCCCAAACCTCTCCTCACTCAATTACCGGTCCTTATTTTTTACTCTTAGGACACTCTGGTTTGCATCCTGTTTCTAAGTTTTTAGGTCATAGAGCATCCACTTACTTTCCCAGTTCCTTCTCCTCTCGCCCCTGCCCAATGGGATACCCTTGAACCTCCATTAGAAAAATGCTCTAGGGAAATCATAAGTTTTGTAGAGGTAGAGAATGAAACAAAGCAGATTTTCTGTTTCCCCTGCCAAGCCTCTGGAGGTGCAGTGGAAGGTGTAGCAGGAAGGGAGGTTCTGAACATACATGCTTTCCCAAAGAAACAAGAGCTACCAGTTATTTACTGGTTTCAGTGCAAAAAGTGCTTTATATATCTTAGGTTAAATCATAAGAAAATTGCCATTTCTTAAGCTCCAAAAAGTTGAATCTTGGCAATTTTCATATGATTCGACCTAAAAATATTACATTATACTTTAATCCTTTTAACAAATCCAGGATGAGGATATTATTAAACTTCTTATACATAACACATTTAACAAAACCGAGGCCCTGAGAGTCTAAAAAAGCTGCTAAAGATCTCATAGGTAGTAAGAAAAGGAATTAGCATATTAACAGAGTTTTATTCAATTCAAAACCCCATCCACTATTCCCATTATAACCATTGAGTTGGCAGTCTGTTCTCGGTTCTTGGTGTGCTCTTGGCCAAAAAATGACCAGACACAGTGATAGCAGGCCAGCACAAAACAAAGTTTATTGAGGAAGAGCAAGGTATAGGTTCATAGAGCAAGAGCAAGATACATTCACCAGGGGCGATCCATGGGCCCCCTGTCATAACAAGAGGCTCTGGTTATGGTCTGGGGTCTTGTTTTATATTGTCTGGACTGAGCCTTCCTTGTGATTCAAACATCACCACTGAACCACTTTGATGGACAGTTAATGACATGATAATTAGCCTTAGGTTACTCTAGGTCATTTTCCAGACCCCATTGTGCCTGGGCTGTCTGGTCCATGGGCTGGGGAATTCCCTGCATTCTTTTGCAGATTGGCAAAGCATTATTCCTTCCCCCAGGTGTGGCAATTGCTCAAGGCAGCACCAAGGCAAGGGGCCTGCTTTTGTCTCTAGGAGAGCCAGAGGTCCCTCGCTACCTACCTAACATAACTATGCCATGTTGATATCCATTGGTATTTTAAATCAGGTATGTTTTATTTTGCATACTTTCGGAAAGGCTTCTTTCTATTTTAAGCATACATTTCTTCACTATTTTTTCACTGGATAATCTTACTGGAGTTAAACAGTTATATTCTTAGCAGTCTTTGTGAATACAAGTACCTGACGTTAGACAAGTGCTGGGGTTCAGAAACCAATACCCCAAAATATGACATTTTGAAATGCTGAATTGAGCAAGCTTTAAGATCTCTCTGACATACCTCCTTACCAGCTTTCCAAATCAAGGATGAAGTTGTTCTCTGAATTTCCTTCATCTGACTATCTGGACCCAAAATAAAGAACAATTGTTTTGTTTTTTTTTATTCCCCTCCCTATAAAACCAGGAATGTAACCATACCTGAACAGACATTTTCACAAGATAATGTCTGTCTCTCAGGCTCATTTAAATTCCAAAGAGACTATTTACAAGTTAATCTCTGTTCCCAGATCCATTCATTCTCCCTAGTAATTGCCTTTACTGCCCCTCAACAGAATTTCTTTTCTCTCCCCTCCCAGAACTGTTTCGCCAGGATGGTCTATTACCTTCTGAACCCTGTTATCGGGAGCTGGGTAATCACTCTGTGGTTCTTCCCATGTACATGTTAGTAATAAATTTGTATGCCTTTTCTCCAATTAATCTGTGTTTTGTGAGTTGATGTTTCAGCAAAACTACTGAGGGTGAAGGGGAGACTTTCCCTTTGCCCCTACATAAGAAAGGATATGGACCCTGCTGAATGAGTCCAAACAATAACAAAGTCAGTGAAAGACAGAAAAACAACAACAAAAGTTGGCCATGGACATTGAAAATTTGGATTTCTGCCTGATCTGGGATATATGATTATAAAATAGAGATAAATTCTGTCAGCTGTGATTCAGATTCAAGTTATCAGTTTATTAGGTCAAATTGGTGTCTGTAGCTGTCTGGGCTATGGCATTCAGAAAGAGGAAGAGAGATGCAAACTACAGGCAACAGAAAAAGGCTTCAAAGAGATCTGAGAGCTTAGACAAATACATCTGGTTCTTAATATAAAAGAGGAACACATTCCTGGTGTAGAACACACCTTATCTTGTAACAGAGGTTGCAACATACTGGGCTAAC
>VBSM01001483.1:20967632-20989127 GCA_008086735.1 Cheirogaleus medius
CTCAGTGACTCTGTCTCTCTGTTCGGTGGGACTACGGGAGATCCGGCTCTAACACTGGGGGGGGTGGTAAGAGAGTGGTTCTAACTATAGGCAGTATGTAAAAGTCCAGTCAGATATAATTTCATTCAGGTAGGGCAATACCCTCTGCATCTTTGAATCCCTAACACAATGGCTTTTCATAATGGGCACTTAATACATGGATAATGAATTGAATTGGTTTCCAGGAAGCAAACTGTTCCTGACAGCAGAGGTTAAAAATTAACTTCTTTGTATGTATTTTTAAGTTCCAAAGACTTGGGAAGAGATGATAGAGAAGAAAGAATAATTAGAAACTGAGTGCCAACTAGTTCATGTACCTAATATTCGTTCAACATATCTCTTAATTGAATAAAAATGTCACAAGGACAATGAAAGAAAAAATCCAGCTTCTAACTGTTGACTAAGTTTCAGTTTAAGTTACAATGCTGGCTAGAGAAAAAAAATAGATATGTAGTGTCATTACTCAGAAATAATAACTTACTAATTTAGGTAATATAGTTTTTTAATTATTATTATTATTATTTTTTTGAGACAGAATCTCACTCTGTTGCCCGGGCTAGAGTGCCGTGGCGTCAGCCTAGCTCACAGCAACCTCAAACTCCTGGGCTCAAGCGATCCTACTGCTTCAGCCTCCCGAGTAGCTGGGACTACAGGCATGTGCCACCATGCCTGGCTAATTTTTTTCTCTATATATTTTCAGTTGGTCAATTAATTTCTTTCTATTTTTTTTAGTAGAGACGGGGTCTTGCTCTTGCTCAGGCTGGTTTTGAACTCCTGAGCTCAAACGATCTGCCCGCCTTGGCTTCCCAGAGTGCTAGGATTACAGGCATGAGCCACTGTGTCTGGCCAGTTATTTATTTAAAGGTAAGACTCTGATTCACGCCATGCTTTTTAAGGCCTACTTGTGGTTTTCAAAATATGTTGCCATGGGCAGAGGTAAAACATCTGCTAAAAGCTGTGAAGTTTGATTTGAAGAAGAGTTTTATGGGGAAAAAAATCTTCTATCCCTGAGAAAAATCAGCAAGATTACTTTAGGGAGTTTATTGCTCCTGCTTATGACGTATACCTTAGTTTCAAAGAAAAATTTAACCGATGTTAAAAATTATAGCAGGCCATTGTTTTGGACTACGTTTCTGTACTAGGCACCAAAAATCTAGACTAAAAATCAAAATGAAGTCACTCATGCTAAATTTCCACATCACCAAACTCAAACTAAGTTGTTATCTGACTGGAGAAATCACCAGAAAGAAGTAACACTCAATTTCCCAAACAGGCCAGTTTAAATCTTCAATTAGCATAATAATGAAGTTCCTTCTGCTTTAATACTTATAAAAAAGAAGTAATCCAGTATTAACTAATCAGTTATTTTTCTATTGCTTCATCTCTGAGTTCCTGTCTTGCAAGAAAAGTAGCTTTGAAATGACTAATACATTCTTTGTTCTTTTACTTTCTACAACCCTTCTCTGTCTTCACTCCTTCTGCTCATCTCATTGGAAAACATTCTATTTTATGGATTGAGGTATTGCCCAATTCTAGAATTGAAATAAAGCAAATTGAGATATTTAAACTAAATTTATTGTAAATTTGTCCTTTGATACTGTTTTCATATATATGTGTAGGAGTGGCTATACTTATATCAGACAAAATTGATTTTAAGTCTAAAACTGTCTCTAGAGGCAAAAATAGTCATTATATAATGATAAAAGGGTCAATTCAACAGGAATATAACAATTATATTATAAATATATATCTGCCCAACATCAGAGCACCTAAATATATAAAGTAAATATTGACAGATCTGAAAACAGAAATTGACAGCAACATAATGATAGTAGGAGACTTCAATATCTCACTTACAATAATGGATAGAACATCTAGACAGAAAATCAATAAAGAAACAGCTGACTGGAACAAGATTATAGACTAAATGTACCCAACAGATATATATAAAACCTTCCACCCAACAGCAGAAGAATACAAATTCTTCTCAAGTATACACAGAACATTCCTGAAGAGATCACGTTAGGTCACAAAACAAGTCTTAACAAATTTAAGAATATCAAAATCATTCCATGTATCTTTTCTGACCACAAAAGAGTGAGACTAGCAATCAATAACAGTAAGAAAAATGAAAATTCACAAATACGTGAAAACTAAATATATTCTTGAACAATAATTGGGTCAAAGAGAAAATCAAAAGGGAATTAAAAAATATCTTGAGACAAACAAAATGAAAATACACAACACCAAAAGCCATGGGATTCAGAAAAAGCATTACTAAGAGGGAAGTTTGATCTAAGAGACAAAAATAGATACCCCTTTATCAACTAAGACAAAATCTAAGGTTAAGGAAACAAAAGTCACCTTTGGGTCAAGTGTTCAAGGCCTGGCTGGCATGGAAAATTTCTAAATTCCTTTGGCTATAAGAAAAACCATAGTCTTACTAAACTTCCTAACAACAGGATCTATCAGGCAAATTATTAGACCTCTCATAACTCTTACAACTCAGACCACTACAACTCTGAGTGGACAGAGAACCCGCCTTACAAACATTTTTTTCTGATAACCAACTGCAGACCTTAAGCCAATTTCAACCAGCTTACAAAGGCTGAACATAAACTGTTTTTGTGTCCTATATAGTTAACTTTTTTTTTTTGAGACAGAGTCTCCTTCTGTTGCCCAGGCTAGAGTGCAGCGGTGTCACCATGACAGCTCACAGCAACCTCATACTCCTGGGCTCAAGCGATCCTCCTGCCTTGGCCTCCCAAGTAGCTGGGACTACAAGTGTGCACCACCATGCCTAGCTATATTTTAAATTTTTTTGTAGAGCCAGGGCCTCACTTTGTTGCTCAGGCTGGTCTCACATTCCCAGCCTCAAGCAATCCTCCTACCTCAGCCTCCCAAAGTGCTAAGATTACAGGCATGAGCCACCTCATCCACCCTTAGTTTTCCTTTTGATGTAAAGAGCCAAATTCCACCTAATTTAAACACTAAAACCCCACCCCAAAGTGGACATAGGATGTATGTTACATATATGTTTATATACTGTGCATGAGCCCAACTCCTCTCATAAATGTGTACAGCTCTTCCTTAAAACTTCCTTAATATGTATGACTCTATTGTGCAATATGGACCCTGTGAGGCATAAAACCCAACGTGCTCATTCCCTCTTTGAAGAGAGAGTACCTTTGGTCCATATCAGAGACTACCTTTTCCCAATTTGCAAAATGATATCATAAACAAAGCTCTCCTTTCTACTATTTAGCCATCCTGGTGGTCTTTTGGACAATAGAAGCCATAAATGCCTAACTTAAAAAAGGAAGAAATGTCATAAATAAACAACCTAACATTATACCTCACGGTGCAAGAAAAAGAACAATCTAAGCCCAAAGTTAGCAGAAAAAGGAAACAGTAAAGAGTGGAGAAGAAATAAATCAAATACAGAGTATCAAAAAATAGAAAAAAAATCAACACAACTAAGAGTTGGTTTTTGAAAAGATAAACAAAATTGACAAACCCTTAGCTAACTAAGGGGAAAAAAAGAGAGAGAAGACTCAGATAAATAAAATCAGAAATGAAAAAGGAGACTTTACAACATATGTCACAGAAATAAAAGAGGGTCATAAGGGACTATTATGAACAATTATATGCCAACAACTGGATAACCTAGAAGAAATGTAAAAATTCCTAGAAACATACAACCTATTAAAATGGAATCAAGAAGAAGCAGAAAGCCTGAACAGAACAATAGCAAATCAAGAGATTGAATTACTAATCAAACATCACCCAATGAATAAAAGCCCAGGTTAAGATGGTTTCAACCAAACATTTAAAAAAGAATTAATACCAATCCTTCTTAAACTCTTCCAAAAACACAGAATAAAGTGAACACTTCCAAACTCATTCTATGAAGTCAATATCATCCTGATACCAAAACCAGACAAAGGTACTAAAAGAAAACTACAGGCCAGGCGTGGTAGCTCATGCCAAGAGTGAGACCCCGTCTCTACTATAAATAGAAAGAAATTAATTGGCCAACTAAAAATATATAGAATAAATTAGTCATGTATGGTGGCATGTGCCTGTAGTCCCAGCTACTCGGGAGGCTGAGGCAGAAGGATTGCCTGAGCCCAGGAGTTTGACGTTGCTGTGAGCTAGGCTGATGTCACAGCACTCTACTCTGGGCAAAGAGTGAGACTCTATCTCAGAAAAATAAAAAAAGAAAAGAAAGAAAACTATAGACCAATATCCCTGAACATAAATGTAAAAATCCTCAATTAAATACTAGCAAATAGATTTCAACAGAATATTAAAACGACCATACACAATGACCGAGTGTAATCTATCCCCAGAATGTAAGGATGGTTTAACATACACAAATCAAAGAATGTGGTACAACACATTAACAAAATTAAAGAAATAAAACCACATGACCACATGATCATCTCAATAGACACAGAAAAAGCATTTGGTAAAGTTTAGCATCTATTCATAATTAACACTCTCAACAAAATAGTCATAAAAGGAATTTACCTCAACACAATAAAGAGCATTTACAAAAAAAAAAAAAAAAAAAAAAAACCACAGCTAACATCATAATCAATGGGAAAAAACTGAAAGCTTTCCTTCTAAGATCTAGTACAAGGCAAGTATGCCCACTATTGCTGCTTCTTTTCAACATAGTACTAGAAGTCCAAGCCAGAGCAATTAGACAAGAAAAAAAAATAAATAAAAACCACCCAAATTGGAAAGGAAAAAGTACAATTATATCTTTTTCTAGATATGATCACATAAGTAGAAAGCCTAGAAGACCCTACCAAAAAACTGTTAAAACTAATAAGTGAATTCAACAGAGTTGCAGGATACAAAATCAACATACAAAAATCAATCACATTTCCATGCACAAACAATGAACTATCCAAAAAGGAAATCAAGATAACAATCCCATTCACGATAGTAACAAAAAAAAATTACTTAGAAATCAACTTAACCAAAGAGAGGAAAGACTAGTACACTAAAAATTATAAAACATTTATGAAAGAAATTAAAGAAAACACAAATAAATGGAAAAATATTCTGTGTTCAAAAGTTGAAAGAATTAATATTGTTAAAATGTCCATACTACCCAAAGCAGTCTATAGATTCAATACAATCACAATCAAAATCTCTTTGGTATTCTTCACAAAAATAGCAAAATTAATCCTAAAATTCATATGAAACCACAAAGGATTCCAAATAGACAAAGCAACCTTGAGTAAGAAGAACCAAGCTGGGGGTATCACACTTCATGATTTCAAAATATAATACAAAGCTACAATAATCGAAAGGGTATGTCACTGGCATAAAAATAGACACATATACAATGAAACAGAATAAAGAGCCCAGAGATAAATCCATGCATCTATGGTGAACTGATCTTTGACAAACATGCCAAGAAATCACAATGAAGAAAAGACAATCTCTTCAATAAATGTTGGGAAAACTGGATATCCACAAGCAGAAGAATGAAATTGGACCCTTATATTATACACAAAAATCAACTCAAAATGAATTACTTAAATGTAAGACTTGAAACCATAAAACTCTTATAAGAAAACATAGGAAAAAAATTTTTTTACATTGATCTTTACAATGATTTTTTGCATATAACATCAAAAGCACAGATGACAAAAGCAAAAGTGACAAATGAGATTGCACCAAACTAAAAACCTTCAGTACAGCAAAAGAAACAATCAACAAAGTAAAAAGAAAACCTATACAATGGAAGACAATATTTTCAATTTATGTATCTTTTCTTTTCTTTTTAGATATGGGGTCTCACTCTATTTATTGTACAGACTAGAGTACAGTGGCCCAATCAGAGCTCACTGCAGCCTTGAACCTCTGGGCTCATGTGATCCTCCTCTCTCAGCCTCTGGAGGAGCTGACACTAGAGGTGCTTGCCACCATACTCAGCTGAAAACCATGCATCTAATAAGGTTTTCTTAGCTAAAATATATAGGAGCTCATGTAAACTTAATAGCAAAATATATATATATATAAAAATGGGCAAAGAACCTGAATAGACATTTCCCAAAAGAAAACATATAAATGGCCAAAAGGTACATGAAAAGGTGCTCAACTTCACTAATCATCAGGGAAATACAAATCAAAACCACAGTGAGATATCATCTGATACCTGTTAGGATTGCTATTATCAAAAAGACAGGAGATAGCAAGTGTTGGTAAGGGTGTAGAGAAAAGGGAATCCTTGTACACTGTTGGCGGGAATGTAAATCGGTACAGAAATTATGGAAAACAATATGAAGTTTCCTCAAAAAATTAAAAATAGAACTATCGTATGATCCAGCAATTCCACTTTGGGATATATATCCAAAGAAAATAAAACCATTATCTTGAAGAAATATTTGCACTCCTATCTTCATTGCAGTGTTATTCACAAGAGCCAAGATATGGAAACAACCTAAGAGTCCATCAACAGATTTATGGATAAAGAAATGTGGTAGATATAAATAATAGAATACTATTTGGCCTTTAAAAAGAAGGAAATCCTGTCATTTGCAACAACACAAAATGGATGAATCTGAAGGACATTATGCTAAGTGAAATAGGTCCGATTTATCCCAATACTTCTATTTCTTAAGGGAGGAGTTATTTCAATCTAAGCTGTGTCCAACCTTTTATCTCAACTTGGAGTTGGAAAAAAGAATAGGAAATTATATAAAATTACACTTAACAAGGGCTGCCTCTTTTCAAGGTTTTGCCATTGAAAAGTCTTTTAAAGGAAGTGTGTCCCAAAATTAGTAGTTGTACAGTATCCACAGCTGTGTTCCCACAGAAGAAATTTTACCATTTTTTTCCATTGGCAACAATTTTGTTCCAGCCTTTTAGGGTCAAACATAATCCTGTTATTCCAATATCTGAGATGGACCCCTATTGACCCATTTCCAGTCTCTCTCTTATCCACTCAGATAAATTCTACATATTCTATTCAAATTAGACTCCCAGATAGCTTGATGTGGCATAAAAGACTGTGTTCTCTCTTTCTCTTTCTCTTTCCCTCTCTCTCTCTCACACACACATACAGAGAGAGAAAGAGAGCAAGAGCACTTCAATTGTTAGGTAAGCATTACCCATTCTTTTTGATACTAAAAATTCACTTTCCTTTACCTTTCATTTCAATTCACTAGAATTCAAAATTTTCAGACAATATGCACAAACATCAAAATAAAAGCACTGAAAACATAGACTGGTGTAAATTACTTAGAATAAGAGACAGCCACTGGACCCTCTTTCACTAAACAAATATACAAGCTATTAAATACTGAAGCCATTAGAGCAAATCAAATGAAACGAAATGTCTACTTATTGAGAAAAAATCAAATACATATTGTATGAGAAAGTCATTGCCTAGTAAGCAACATATAAATGTGTATTAAAATGATTTGTTCTTGTTATTAACTTCTACACAAGCATATTTGAAAACTACTTTGTATTAAGTCTAAATGGGTAGTGTACCTGCCACTTAAGGTAGGAATTCCAATATGATTTCCCTTTCATAAATAAATTTATTTCCCTGTAGTGAAATTGCTTAAATTGATTTAGGTTCTTTAAAGTGCACATTGTATTACATTTTATTTCAGTTAATTCTACACCAAAGAGGGAACGTCCAAGACATGAAAAATTAGTGCATTTGCAGCATAAGAATTGAATATTGAAAGAATCATGTCCTAATATCAAAAGGTCAAATTAAAAAAAAAGGCTAGAAAAATCTAAGAAATATATCTGTGGTTCTTCCTCAAGGTGGCAATCTGGGTGAAATTTATCTTTTATTTTACAATGAACTTCTCTGGCATCAAATTAATAGACTGTCACAGACAAGAGTTTTCAAATGAGATAAAATCAGTTTAAACAACATATAAATTTAAGACATGTGTTAAGCAATAATAAAACAACAGGAAGGAGAGAGGGAAGATAGCTAGGTGGATAGATAAAGATATCTTTTTTTTAAATTCAAGCCCAAGTGAACCTCTGAGACTATGCAATTCTATGTGTTTCATCAGAAGAAACAAGTTGGTACTTCTATTTCTGCAGAATGATAAATAGCAACAAAAATATAAATATATGCAAATAAGAATATAACCGAAAATAGAAAATTAACCCCTGCATATGTTATCTAACAACACTTCATATTCATCCCTTAATTATTGAGTTTTTGGAGATTTTTCAACATGACCACAAGCTACTTAATAAAATATAACAACTACCAGGAAGGCCTCTACGTTGCATCAAAATATAACATATGTGGTAGACATGATAATGTGACATCCAGATCATCTGAAAGGAAAGATTTGATGCCTAGCTTTTGGGAAGGAAGTCAGCAGGCAGACTCTGGCTATCAGCTCCTTCCAGTTTTGAGTCAGCTGCAGAAAATAGCCTTACCTGAAGTCACATCCTTCTTAGGACAACCTACATCTGGTAGCTGAGTCAGGGGGAGCATAAAGACTTGACCATTTTGACACAAATCAGGACACTATGATGAGCCAATATTGCTCCAGAACTCCCTACTAGGTTGGACAAGACTGTCAGACCTGCATATCAGTTTGACTTCTTCCTCTGACTGAGCCTCCTTCCTGACCTCTTTAACAGATATTGATTTCTAATGAATATCATGTATCTCAAACTCTGTCTCACATCTACTTTTGTAAAATACAATCAGCAACAGTTGATACCAAGACTGATCTGAGAAAGCAGGCAATAAGATGATGTTCTGGAGCTAGATCACTCACCACCCTACTGAGTATGAGGAGGACTACTGATGGTAAGTGGAACATGTGAGCTTTTGGTGTAAAGTGGGCTTTTACGAATTGTTAAAACTGTCACTAGTGGTGAATTAGGAGGGTTTACCAGTGGAAGGGAATGCCCTAGCAGGTGTAATGTACTAGATGTGTGATACTTATGGAGAAAATATTAGATAAAAAAAATAGTGGAGCACATGAAAATATATTCAACATCATTAGTCATTAGGGAAATGCAAATCAAAACCACAATAAGATACCAGTTCATACACAGTAGGATGGCCATAATAAAAAGACAGACAATAGCCAAGTATTTACAAGGATGTGAAAAAACTGGAACGCTCATATTTTACTGGTGGAAATATAAAATGTAAAACAGTTCTTCAAAAAGTTAGTCATGGAGTTACCATATAATCTTATAATTCTACTCTTAGGTTTATATCTAAGAAATGAAAACATATTTCTACAGAAAAACTTGTATAGAAATGTTCATAGCAGCATTATTCATAATAACCCAAAGTGAATCAACCTAAATATCCATCACCTGATGAATGGATAAACAAAATGTGCTGTGTCCACACAATTGAATATTATTTGAGAATAAAAAGATATGAAGTGCTGAAACATGGTACCATATGAATAAACCTTAAAAATATATGTTAAATGAGCAAAGCCAGTCCATTCATATCAAATGTCCAGAACAGGCAAATTTATAGAGATAGAAAGTTAACTAATGGTTTCTTAGGGTAGAGAGCATGGAGGGTTGGGATGACTGCTAACAGGTATGCGTTTCTTTCGGGGGAACAAAAACACTATAAAATTAGATCGTAGCAATGGCTGTGCAACACTGTGAGTATACTAAAAAACACTGAATGTAGACTTTCAATTGGTGAATTAGATATAGAATGTAAATTAAATCTTAATAAAGATGTTAAAAGATTCAACCCGCCGTGACCTTGGAATGGGGTGAGAGTTTCTCATTTAAAAAAAATATCATGGGATTAGGTGACTACAGAACAATAACAAATAGCTGAGAGAGTAACAGAATTCAAAGCCAGGTGTAAAAGCCAGCTGACCTCTTTGATATTACTGAAAAAAGTGGGAGATGGCTAGCACACAGAGGACTTGGAAAGATACACCAACTCCAAAGAGGAAACCTCTACAGAGATTCAAGGCCAGCCTCACCCTTAAAATGGTAGGAGTCTTCTAGACCCATGCTGAGACATTCCCTCCAAAGCAAAAGACAACCCGCCAGTCTCTTCAAGTCCTAAAAGCAGCATACTACATACTTTGGAATACTGCTACCAACCAATTATTTTGTGGCATGACAGGCTGCCAGCTTTGAACAGAACCCGGAGAATAAAAGGACTCTGCAGCAGTTTCATGCTGCAGTGCAAACAGCTTTGGTGCTTAGACCATAAGATTTGGCAGACATTATCATGTTGAAAACATCAATAGTGGAAAAAGATAGGGCATCAAAATTGTGGCAAGCTCTAGTAGAAGAATCACAATACAAGCTCCTAGGGTTCTGGAACAAGGCCATGCCATCAGCAACAAATTATATTCCTTTTGAAAAACTACTTCTAGTGTGCTGCTGGTCCCTGATGGAGATGGAAAGATTGCCCATAGGACACTAAGTGATCATATGGCCAGAACCACTCATCATGAGTTAGAGCCTGTGAAACTCACCAAATCTTAAGTTCAGTAAATCTGGCAAAAATTCAGTGTTAGATGACAATGGTGCATCTGGGATTGAGCATGAATAGTAGTGGCCACAGGAAGATACATGGCAGGTAGCCCAGACTCCCATGATAGCCATCACTGTGTTACATTAGTACCACTCCCTTGAGTCACTTCTATGGCTACATGGGAGAATTCTATATTACCAGTTGCAGGAAGAAAGAAAAGCCCAAGATTGGTTTACTTATGGATTGGCTTAGTATGTGGGTACAAGTTGAAAAGTAGATAATAGCTAAATTAGAGCATCACACAGTAATGACCTTGACAGAGAGCGTTAAGGAAAAATCCTCCCACTGGACAGAGCTTAAGGTGGTTCACCTGGTTATTCTTTTTGTGTGGAATGAGAAGTACCCCAAGTTTAAAGTATATAGAGACTCATGGACAATGGCAAATAGTCTGGCTGATAGTGAGAGACCAGGAAGGAGAAAGATTGGAAGATAGGAAAAAGAAGGTCTGAGGTAGAGGTATGTGGATGGATATACATGAAATATGAATAGAATGAAGTATGAATAGAAGTTCTTTGTAGCACATGTTAACTCTCAACAAAAATCATCAGCCATAACAGAGGCATTAAACACAAAAGTAGATAATGACCTACCTGGCCAGCTGATGTCAGCCAACCCCTGTTATCAGCCATCCCAGGGTTGGAACGATGGCCACACTAACAATGCAGCTATGGTGGCAGAAGTGGAGGTTATGCATTTGCCCAACAACATGGACTCCCACTGACCAAGATTGATCTTGCTACTGCAGCCAATTGTTTTGTTCACCCTGGTAGCAACAACAACAACAACAAAAAATTATTAGTCTTGATATGTTATCATTCCTCAGGGACCACAACCAAGCCCTTGGTGGCAAGCTGACTATACTGGGCTACTTCTAACCTGGAAAAACCAGTGGCTCATTTTGATAGGAATAGACACTTATTTTGAGTATGTGTTTGCCTTCACTGCCTGCAGGGCCTCAGGCAGCACCATTGTTCAAGGGTTTACAAGATGTTGGATCCCCTGGTATGTGATTTCACATAACACAGTGGCAGACCAAGGATCTCTCTTTACAGCAATGGTGGTGTGGGACTGGGCCCTTGATCATGGGATCCACTGACTATATCACATATTTTATGACCCAAAATCTGCCAGTGTTGGAACAGCCTGCTGAAGGCATAGCTAAAGCATCAGCTCAGAAATAATACTCCGCCCTCCAGGATTTTGTATATGCCCTAAATTAACAATCTTTATGTGATATTGTCATCTCAGTAGGCAGAATACTTCGAAAACAAGGGGTGTAATCAGCACATAGAGGACTTAGAAAGATACACCAACACCAAAGAGGTAACCTCTACAAAGATTCAGGGCCAGCTTCACCCTTAAAATTATAGGAGTCTCTAGTTTCATGCTAGGACATTCCCTGCAAAGTAAAAGACAAGTTTCCACCCACTTAATATTATTCTCAATGACCACTGGGAGGCTTTTGTGTTCCCCACTTCCGCAACTCTAGCCTCCGCATGATTAGATGTCTTTTTCCTAAAAGTAGGCATGATTTGCCCAGGGTCACAGCAAGAGTCTCACTGAATTATAAACTACAATTTCACGCAGGAAAAGGAGTCACTGATTTGGCAGGAAAAACTAACCCTGATCATGAGGAGGAAGGAAGGCTGCTTACTATAGAGTAAGAAATGAGTGTAGAGGAATGTGTACATAATCCAAGTGATCCACATGAGTGCTTCCTGGAAATACAAATATGGTCACCCTATTATGAGAAGGGCATAGTGACCAGGCACTCAAAGGGCTCAGAGGTGAGGATCTAGGTCATGCCACCAAGTAAGCCACTAAGGCTAACATACGTGGTAGCTGATGGTGCGGTTATTTAGAATGAAAGTGGATGAGGAAGATAAATAGCAATTGTGGTCCAGAGTCCAAGTGCAGCAGCAAAGACTATAGGTTGTCTCACTAACCTCCATCCTCTAAGTTTCTCTTCAAAAGAGATTCCCATTGGAATTTTCTAGGCACTATTGCCCAAACACACATAGAGAAGTAGATCTATGTGGCATAACATGTGGACTCTGAAAGACATGGAGATGCAACACCCAGATCCATGTCCAAGGAAGGGCTTGCTGCCCAGCTGTGGGTTGTGTCAGCAAGCTACCTCCAGCTGGCAGCCTCTACAGGGACTCCCTCAGCTGCGCTGCACAGAACTGCCTCGCCAGAGGTCACATCCTTCCCAGAACAACCCACATCTCTCACTGAGCAAAGTGGGAATATAAAGACACAGTCACTACAGCCCAACAGGAGACATCTTGAAGGGTATTACTCATCCCAGAGTTTCCTGCATCACAGTTCAATTTCTTCCTCTCCATTTCTCTAATAAGCATCTTGTTTCCAAACTCTTTCTCAGCAACTGCTCTTACAGAATTCAACCTGAGACAATAAACTTTATAGCTATTTTTATTCAGATCCAAACATACTTGTGGGAGTAACACTTACCATTATATTCCTTTCATTTGGTGAGATTCTCTCTTAGAATATGAAAATGTCATTACTTTGTCTAAATAAACCTTTTAAGGAATTTTTTAATAATTAGGATATTAACAAAACTAAACATTTCAATTTTCACATTTTTATTGTCCTTCAGTTGCCAGAAAGAACTGCATTGAAAGTTATTAGATTATTATAGCCCAACCGAAAGAAATTAATAAAAAATAAAAACAAAAGATAAAGAATTTTTTATAAAAAAAAAGAAAGTTGTTAGATCAGATCCTAAAAACAAGATAATCTAACAAAGAATACCTATAATATTTTGACCATTCAAATTGATAGAAGTGGTTTTGATACAGAAGAATTTATATTTGAGCTTTTGGATTGTTTCTATTATTTTTTAGTCCTTTCAATTGAATACTTAAAAATATTTTGAAATCACCTGCACATTCAAACAGAACAATTTACATCTCGGTTTGTGGAACCTATTTTTATATTCGTCTATAATATGATTCAAATACTTGAAAATATTTCAAAGCCATTTACCAAGTGAAAAATAACACTAAGTTAATATATTTAGGTGTTATTCAGGTCTGAGTATTTTTAAGGTAAGACAAAGTTAATACTGGGGTTTAAATTCTCCCTTTTCCTTTTCTCACCAATATTTACTATGCACTCCCTTTAAAGGATGCATTTGGCAGATGAAAAGCACAGATGACCTGTCCCACAGCACATTCCTAACAGCTGCATCTGGAGTTGATGTTATTTTCCTGGCTGCATTAGCATTCAGCTGTGTGATAAATATCAACTGCCTGGGAATTCTAAGCTTTATACACTTGCTTGGGTGATTTTGCACTTCTAGTCTTCGGCTCTTTATCATGTTCTTATGGCACTTTAGTCAGAATTCTTCCTCTAAGTAAAATTTTATGACAGAGAAGGGGATGTTTCATCATATCACAGCTTGCATTTTCAACTCTTCTGCATGAGTAAGAATGATAATTTGGAGATAATCCACAAACAACTAGACCATTTTTTCATAATCAGGAATGGTGGTAGGATAAAAACCAAACACTTTACCAATAGTCAGATATTAAGTTTGCAAAGTCAATCATTTAACATTATTATTAATATAAAAATAAAATATCTTGTATTTATATTGCACATTACACTTAACAAAATGCTTGTATATACATCGTATCAACTGATCCTCAGAAATAACATGGGAGATTGTTTGGGCAGTCTCTAGTATCTCAGTTTTATAGAAGGAGATCCTAGGGCCAAAGAAATTGTGATTTAAATAGGGACAGTTTAATATAAATAATTATTAAGCTATGATAAAAGAGTGATAATAAGAGGTAAGAGAACTCTATACAGTAACCTAGGGCTGGGTGAGAGTACCCAGGGAGAGACAAACTTATAAGGGAACCTCCTTCCCAAGGCTGGCATGCAGACCTCATTGGAGAAGGTGGAATTCCAGCTCACTGGATAGCAGTAAAGTATGCTTGTTTCTCTGGGCCAGAGCTAGTCCACAGTCACTGGTCAAGCAGGAAGCAAACCTGTTGATGCAGGCAAAACACATCTGGTGGGTAAGTGGGTTACATGGGTGTGCAGAGAAAGCAGAGGTGTCAGTGCTGAAGGGAGATCGGAGCATGTGATGTTAGTGTTTTGAGGGCCAGGAGAAGGTGATAACCAGGCAGAACCAGAGCCATAAGGTCACCTAGGGACCTAGCATTCTAGGCATGTGGCTGGGGCAGAACACCACTGAATGTTCTTAAATGCACACCTCTCACCAATAGCACAGCAGCTGGAATTAGTAGAAGCCTCTTCCTCCTGCAATGTCACTGCAGCGACCTCTAGTGAGAAAGCTTAACATCGTGTTCACTGTAAAGGAGAAATGCTTACAGGAATTCTATCCATTATTGCACAGTAGGTATTAAAGGATAAATTTGGAGTTGAGAGGCAATAAATTAATAACTATCTCAGCAACCTATCAGGGGCTCAGTGTTGGTCTCTTAAGCAGGCAGGTATGATATTCAACAACAACAGTAGATAGATGAGCATTATTGAATGAGACCCATGCATTGCCTTAATCCCGACCAACATGTCTACTCTTTTCATAAACCCCTTGTGCCAACACTTGAAAAGGCCAATGTCAGCACCCAGCCGACATATGCTGACTTGGTCATTATATGCTTGTGTGCATCTGAGTGGGTGATTTTATGGTAGATGCTCTCTCTTAGATGTTAATATGTCAAAGCAAGGATATTCACATTTTGTGCCCACTCCCATGTCAATCCACATGCCTCTATACCAGATATCTCTTTCTCCATCTTCCAATCTTTTTTTCTTTGGGGTCTCTAACCGGCAAACCAAGTTGTTCACAATTGCCCTGAGTCCACCTATTTTATCTTGGGGCACTTCTCTTTTTGTTCAAAGTCAATGATCAGATACAGCATCTGAATCATCGTCCATTAGGTAGATTTTTCTTACTGTAACCTTTCAAGGCTACTTCTGTGTGAGGATACTGTGTAGCAACAGTCCATTTTCAGCTTGCATCTAATACCAAGCTTACCCATCTAGAAAGTGGGCTTGACTTTTAACCCTTCTCTATCAGTTATTAATATGATATCCCCTGTGTGGCCATAGATATAAACAGAAAGAGAGTTGCTGGTACAACCATGGTAATACAGAGATCTGGGCCACCTGCATGTACAGTTTATTTGCGCCCTCTTGTCTGATTCATGTCTGATCCTTGGTATACTACATCCATCTTATGATGGATTGCTAATGCACCCACCTGGCTTTATGACTTTGTGGGTCTGTCAGGCCCCTTCTCATGATGGGCAGCTCTAATCTCATAAGGCATTTGATGTCTAAGAGTCAGGTGCTCCCTCTGAACCATGACCCAGCAACACACCAGGAGTTATTTTTTTTAAATGATGCATGATTTTCTACTGAAGACTGCATGGCTTTGCTCCAGAATTAAAGGGGTCTACATTGTGATCCTCTTGTTGGACCTTGACATACAATCCATACTACATCTTTTTCCACAACAGATATTTCTAGTACAACAGTGTTTGCTGAGGTGTATGGCTCAAGTGGCACAACTGTTTGTACAACAGCCTCAGCCTGCTGCAGAGCCCTTTCCTGACCTGGTCCCCACTTAAAGCTACTAGTCCTCCTTGTCATTCAGTAACAGTCACAAATAACCTTGGGTAGCAGATGTGCCTGGGTTGGGAAATCAACCTTTTCTGAAGTTCTGCTTATCTTATATTTAAGTCTTGGACAAAATCTTCAGCTTTTTCTCCCCCTAGGCTATAGGAGATGAGAATCTTTATGTGTTATAAGGGAGCAAATAACTCCCTTAGGTTTCACAAATCACTTTATACAGGTAATTGATCACCTTCATCCTTTCCTTTATTTTTCTAATGTAGAGGTCAACAAACTTCCTGTAAAGGGCCAGAGAGTAAGTATTTTAGGATTTGAGGGCCACATATGGTCTCTATTTCAAATTGTTCTTCTTTTAAAACATTTTAAAATATAAAAAAAAAAATTATTAGCTTGAGGGCTATAACTTACTCTAACGCAACGATGGCCCCTAGCAATAGCCATCTGATGCCAATGTCCTTATGATTATTATTACCCTTGAAACTCTCAAATGCTTGTGGCATTACATCCACTAGTGCATTCCCTTCTACCAGTATTTCATTGTAGTTTTTCACCAGTGAAAGTTTTAACAATTTCTGTAAGCCTCATAATAACCACAAAGCAAAACCTGTAATAAATACACTAAAAATAAATAACATGGATTCAAAACATACTACTGGAGAAAATCACTTAACCACAAAGGAAAATAGTAAGAGAGGAAAAAAGAAAGAAAGTATCTTTAAAAAACCAGAAAATTAAGTAACAAAATGACAGTAGCAAAGTCTTACCTATCAATAATAATCTTGAATGTAAACGGATTAAATTATCCAACTAAAAAATACAGAATGGCTGAAAGAATTAAAAAACAAGAGGGAGCCAACACAGTGGCTCACACTTGTAATCCCAACATTTTGAGAGGCAAAGACAGGAAGCTCTCTTGAGGTCAGGAGTTTGAGACCAGCCTGGGCAATATAGTGAGACCCTATTTCTAAAAAAAAAAATTTAGCCAGGCAGAGTAGTTTGCACCTGTAGTCCCAGCTACTTGGGAGGCTGAAGCAGGAGGATTGCTTGAGCCGAGGAGTTTGAGGCTACAGTGAGCTATGATCAAGCCACTGCACTCCAGCCTGGGCAACAAGGTGAGACTCTATCTCTAAAAAACAACCCCATCTCTAAAAAACAAACAAAACACAAGACCCAACTATATGCTACCTACAAGAAACTCACTTCATTTATAACGACACGCATAGACTGAAAGTAAAGAAATGGAAAAGGATATTCCATGCAAATGGAAACCAAAAATGAACAAGAAGAACTATACTTATAGCAGATAAAAATAAAACCTTTAAGTCAGGAAGGTTAAAAAAAAAAAAGACAAAGAAGGCCATTATATAATGACAAAGAAATCAATACAGCAAGAGGATATAACTGTTGTAAAAATATATTTTCCCAACACCAGAGCACCCAAATTCATAAAGCAAATATTAATAGGCCTAAAGAGAGAAATCAATTGTAATATGGTAATAGTAGAGAACTTCAACACCCCATTGTCAACAATGGACAGATCATTCAGACAGAAAATCAACAAGGAAACATCTAAGTTAAACTGCACTCTAAAGCAAATTGACCTAATAGACATTTACAGGACATTCTATGCAATGATACAGACTACACAGTCTTCTCAACAACACAGGGAACATTCTCCAAGATTGACCATATGTTAGGTCACAAAACAAGTCTTAAAAAAGTTTTAGAAATCAAAATTATATCAAGTATCTTTTCTAACCACAATGGAATAAAACTAGAAATCAATCAGAGAAAGAACATTGGAAACTGTACAGATACATGGATATTAAACAACATGCTCCTGTATAACCAATGGGTAAATGAATAAATTAAAAGATTTAAAAAATCCTTGAGACAAATGAGAATGGATATACAACATACCAAAATCTATGGGATATAACAAAGTAGTTCTAAGAGGGAAGTTCATAGCAATAAATGTATATACCAAAAAGTAGAAAGATATCAAATAAATAACCTAACATTACACCTCAAGGAACCAGAAAAACAAGAATGAACTAAACCCAAAATTAGTAGAAGAAAATAAATAACAAAGATCAGAGCAGGACTATATGAAATATAGATTAAAAAACAATACAATAGATCAACAAAACAAAGAGTTGGTTTTTTGAAAAGATAATAAAATCAACAAAACTTTAGCTAGTCTAACTTAGAAGAAAAGAGAGATGGCTCAAATAAATAAAATTAGAATGAAAAAGGAGACATTACAACTGATACTACAGAAATACAAAAGATGATAAGGGACTACTACGAACAACTATATGCCAAATTGGAAAATCTAGAAGAACTGGATGAATTTCTGGACACACAATCCACAAAGATCCTCTAAGATCTGGAACAAGAAAAGAATGCTAACTCTCACCACTTTTATTACTAATCTGGAAGTACTGATCTGAAGTAACAGCCAGAGAAATTAGGCAAAAGAAAGAAATAAAGGACATCCTAATTAAAAAGGAGAAAGTCAAATTGTCCCTGTTTTCAGAAAAAATGACCAAATATATGGAAAATTCTAAGACTCTACCAAACAACTGTTAGAACTAATAAACAAATTCAATAAAGTTGCAGGATATAAAGTCAACATACAAAAACCAGTAGCATTTTTATACACCAATAGTGAACTATCAGGGAAAAAAATTAAGAAAGTAATCCCATTTACAATAGCTACAATAAAAACAAAATACCTAGAAATAAATTTTACAAAGGTAGTAAAAAATCTCTACAAGAAAAACTACAAAATACTGATAAAAGAAATTTAAGAAGACATGTATAAATGGAAAAATGTCCTTATTTATGGATTAGAATAATTAATATTGTTAAACGTCCATACTACTCTAAACAATCTACAGATTCAATGCAATTTCTATCAAAATACCAATGATATTCTTCACAAATATAGAAAAATTAATCCCCAAATTCATATCACCCCAAATAACCAAAGTATCTTGAGCAAAAAGAACAAAGATAGAGGCATCACACTAACTGACTACAAAATATACTACAAAGCCACAGTAACCAAAACAGCATAGTAAAGACATAAAATAGACATTTAGCCCAATGGAACAGAATAGAGAGCCTAGAAATAAGTGTACATATCTAAAGCCAACTAATTTTTGACAAAGTTCCCAAAAGTTTGAGAAAGGACAATCTCTTCAATAAATGGTGCTAGGAAAACTGGATATTCACATGCAGAAAAATAAAACTAGACCACTCTCTCTCACACATACAAAAATCAACTCAAAATGGATTAACGACTTAAATGTAAGAACCAAAACTGTAAAACTGCTAGTCAAAAATGGGAGAAATACTTCATGACATTGGTCTGGGCAAAGATTTTTTAGATAAGACCTCAAAAGCACAGGCAACAAAGGCAAAAATAGACAAATGAAATTACATCAAACTGAAAAGCTTCTGCACAGCAAAGGAAACAATCAACAGAACAAAGAGACAACCTACAAAATGGGAGAAAGTATTTGCAAATTGTCCATCCAATGAGGGGTTAATATTCAGAATATATAAGGAGCTCAAACAACTAAATAGCAGAAAAAATAAATAATCCTATCAAAAAATGGGCAAAAGATTTGAATAAACATTTCTCAGAAGAAGACATACAAATGGCCAGTAGGTATATGACAGATTGCTCAATATCACTAATCATCAGGGAAATGCAAATCAAAACCACAATGAGATATCACTTCATCCCACTTAATGGCTGTTATCAAAAAGACAAAAAAGTCCAGGTATGGTGGCTCATGCGTGTAATCTTAGCACTTTGGGAAGCAGAGATGGGAGGATTGCTCGAGCTCAGGAGTTTGAGGCCACCCTGAGCAAGAGCTAGATCCCATCTCTACCAAAAAAAAAAAAATTAGCTGGGTGTAGTGCCATGCACCTGTAATCCCAGCTACTTGGGAGGCTGGGGCAGGAGGATTGCTTGATCCCAGTAGTTTGAGGTTGCAGTGAGCTACAATGACACCACTGCACTCTAGCCTGGGTGACACAGCAAGACTATGTCTCAAAAAAAAAAAGATGAAAAATAACAAATACTGGCGAGGATGTGGAGAAAGGGAAACTCTTATACGCTGCTGGTAGGAATATAAATTATCACAGCCACTATGGAAAACAGTATGGAGATTTCTCAAAAAATTAAAAATTTGACTGCATATGATCCAGCAATTCCACTACTAGGTATATACCCAAAAGAACTGAAATCAGGATGTCAAAGAGATATCTGCACTCCTATGTTTATTGCAGCACTGTTCACAGTAGCCAAGAGATGGAATCAACCTACATGTCCATCAAATGATGAATGGATAAAGAAAATATGGTATATATACACAATGGAATACTATTAAGCTATAAAAAAGAATGAAACTCTGTCATTTGCGACAACATGGATGAACCCAGAGGACATAATGCTGCGTGAAATAGGCCAGGCACAGAAAGACAAACAGAAGCATACCTCAGAGACATTGCAGGTTTGGCTCCAGGCAACCACAATAAAATGAATATAGCAATAAAGTGAGTCACATTAATTTTTTGGTTTCCCAGTGCATATAGAAATTATTTCACTATATTGTAGTCTATTAACTGTGTGCAATAGCATTATGTCCAAAAAAACCCACCTACATAACTTAATTAAAAATACTTTATTGCTAAAACTATTAACAATCATCTCAGCCTTCAGTACATCATAATCTTATTGCTGGTAGAGGGTCTTGCCTAGATGTTGATGGCTGCTGACTGATCAGGGTGGTGGTTGCTGAAGGTTGGGGTGGCTATGGCAATTTCTTAAAATAAGACAACAATGAAATTTGCTGCATTGATTGACTCTTCCTTTCACTTGAACAGTTAGAAGTCATTGTAGGGTGATTCATTGGCCTCATTTCAATATTGTTGTGTCTTAGGGAATAGGGAGGCACAAAGAGAGGGAGAGATATGGGGTAATTATAGGTCAGTGGAGCAGTCAGAACACAAATATTTATTAATTAAGTTCACCATCTTATATAGGCACAGATTTTGGCATCCCCCCAAAATTACAATAGTAACATCAAAGATCAATAGGCAATCACAGCAGCAACAAAAATAAATAAATGGGACCTGATCTAATTAAAAAGCTTCTGCACAGCCAAAGAAACTGTCCAAAGAGCAAACAGACAACCCACAGGATGGGAGAAAATTTTCGCAAGCTACACATCCAATAAAGGGCTGATAACTAGAAT